>OX451740.1:323329712-323923683 GCA_948472305.1 Vicia faba
CATATCGAGTGGGTCATAGCCTCTGACTCAAGTCATCAACCTGGCTAGAGGAAAATAAATCCCCTTTGCCCCTTGCTAGACCGTTGGTTCATCATGACCTGCATCACAGACCCTTGAGATCCTTGAAACGGATTAGTCTTTATGTAGGATGTATGCAATGGTATGATGTCATGCTATGCATGGAGTGATATATGTAACCCTGTTATGAGTCCAGATTAAGGACTGTAAACAAAACCTGCAAGAAACCCGGGTGTCAGATAACAGGCATGCAAGTAGTCAAGTATGAAAGCACACAAGTCGCACAAAAGAACCTTAATTTTAGGCCAGCATGAAGTTTAGGTACTACCCTCTTTCAGTTTCAGTTGGTTTAGACCTGCCCTAGAAAATAGTAACCGGGTTCTAGAGGATCTCAATATCATCGACTACCCTCGATCGGTCATAACTCCAGCATCGCAATCTTTTCTTGCGGCCAGAACCATCGCGAGAGTTTAGCCTCAATGAGTGTAGCATACTACTACTGTTCTATGGCCAAGTTGGGTCAATTTAGGGTTCTAAGGTCGGTTGGTGCTTAATGACTCCTCAGAAGACCCATATTCTCCTCGTTGCGACACAAGGGATATCGGTATAGACCAAGGTGCCACACCAACGTAGCCACTGCTTCACCCATGTCGGTCTACGTCGGACAGGTCCCTCACAGCTTATGCTACCTAAAAGGGTATCCCCAGATCCGGGTTAGGATCTATGAAACTCCAAGACAATGCCCATAATAATAAAGCAAACAAGACATACAATGTAAAACATGAGAGTGGTCTAATCCTAAGGTACACCTCACTTTATAAATTATCCCCAGCAGAGTCGCCAGTTCTGTGATCGGTGGAAATAGAACTGACTGTTTTTTAGATGGTTTCGTGAAATGTCGCGGTAAGCAAGAGTCGCCACCGTCTTTTATGTTCTCCAACATGGAAAGGACAAAAGCACAGCAAAATTCCTTCTTTGAGAATGTTTCTCGGTTCGGGAGGTAGATTTATAGAAAGGGAAGGTGTTAGCACCCTTTCTATCCATGGGCTCTTAGGTACTTGCTCTTATGTTTTCAAAATTGTTTGCTTTTCAAGATGTGTGGGTTTTGAAAAAGTTTCATTGAAAGATTTCTGAATGACTCTTGTATCTGTCCTCAAGAGTGTTTGAAAAATTTGTTTTGAAAGCTTTTGAAAGTGTCAGTGTGAAAAGATTTTTGATTTGTTTTTGAAGAGAGCAAGTACCCATGAGTCATCTACCTACCCTAAGGAATTAGGCTGTGTAAAAGTCCTTAAGGTAGTGCCATCCCACCATTGAGAGGTAGGTAGCACCACCGTTGGAGGTGTTCGGGTCAATTCGATTTTAGGGACAGTGTGGTCACCGAAGCAACAGTTAGGACACCTTAGAAGTAACCCTAATGTCCTAGATTCTTTTTAATCCGAGGCAACCGTTTCGAGGCAACTGGATCTTGGACATAAGAGCGACCGCTAAAACGTCCTATACTTGACGACCACGTTTCGAAGGCAACGGGTGAGGCGTACCCTAGAAGTGGTGTGTGTATTGTGTGTTGTTTTCATGTTATGTTTTATCTTTGATCATGGCATTGTGAGCTACGCGTTGTTTTTAGTTATCATACATTCTTTCATGCAATTTAGCAGTTAGAAGTGTGGAAAATTAAAAGACGGAAAGATAAAAGCTACGCTATTACAAGGCGCGGGTCTATACATCGCCAAAATACAAAGATCCGTTTTTGATAAAGATGCGGAAAGTAAAAAAAGCAATAAACCTAATTACTATTACATCCGGAAAGCAGTTACATCATAATCAATAAGAAAAATAAGAATAACGTGCGAAAGGATAAATTAAACTGAACGTCTGAGGGTTTTGAACCCTTTTGAGAAATTAAATTAAATTAAAACCTAATTAATTATTTAAAGAAAAAGAAAGTGTTTTTTTATGTTTTTTTGTATTGATTATGGAAATAAAGAAAAGAATTTAAAAGTTAGTAAACAACCCTAATTCTAGATTATTTTAATTATTAAAGAAAATGTCAAAGTTGACCTAATTTACTAATTAATTAATTTACATATTTATGTACAAAAATAATAATAATTAATGATGGTAATAATAATTAATAATAATAATAATTAATTAAGAAAAAGATAAAAGTGTCAAACCCTAATTCTATGTACTTTTTATTTATTAAGAAAAAGATTAAAATATAAACCTAAATTAAACTAAGGTAATTGTTAGTTATTTATTTAAAAAAATATATTAATGGCAAATTTAATAAATAATTAAAAAAACATTTTTGAGTTTCTGATTTTTATTAGGGAAAATTATTTGTGGTGAATTAATTATGATCAAAACAATTAAAAGTATTAAAAAGAAAAGAAAAGAAAATTTTTAAAAATGCAAAGCAAACCAAGGGGGTGTCTGACCCAAAGTGGAGGTTTTTGAAGCAATTCAGGCCCATTGAAGACCAAGCCTGGTTGACTTTCAGGGATCATGTGCACGCGCGTTGACTGGAATGCATCATGGACTTCACCTTCTGGCCACTGGATGGATCTCATGGCCACTTGGCAAGCTAGCGCGTGAGTACGTATGGTAGAGCGTTGGACGTATACATGCATGAGATTATGTTAGAAAAAACGTTAAGAATTATATGGGGGACCTGGGAATCGAACTCAGGTCCCAGTACCTCTTGCCATTATGCCTCTGCCAACTGAGCTATCCAACGCGTTTGTTAAACTAATAGACAACAAATATAATATAAAAAAACAAACATTAATGGTATAGAACAAAAAGAAAGCGCGCCAGATTTGAACTACCCAACCATGCACTGCCACGCCATCTCCTTCTTCGTTGAACCTGTAAAAAGAAAACAAGATAGCGGGGGTTTTAAACCCCCACTAACCATAACCACGAAAAATAGCGACTAGAGTTAGGGACAATATAAAAAGGGCGTGATGATTCCATTCAGTTCGTATTGAGCTTTTGAATTTAACTGTATAGGTCTCAAGGTCTGATTTTTCCTTATGCCTAAAGCCCTAATTGAAAGCTTCAGAAACCCTAGATTTCGTTCATGGTGGATTTTGATACAGGATGCTATAACTCAATTAATCCACACCAAAAGCTTCAGGAAGATGTCAGCAACATAAATCAATAATCAAAACATAACAATGATGCATAGAAATTAGATTTCGATTATGGATATATTTGTTAAAACCGTGACCCTGTTTTACCGTTTCCTTGGGTATGAGAGCTTGTTCTTGATAGTAATAGCTTCCTGGAGACTTAGGCAATATGTTTGAATCACTTTTAAGCCTTGAATCCACCTGCAAATAGGATTTCAGTTTCACAATTTTCTTGAGTTTTTTGCACTTTGGTTGTATGGTTTCAGCAGCAATTGTGCATGTCCTTGAGTAGGGTTTCACTCAGCATATGTATGTGATGTGAATTAGGTCAAGAATAAGCCCAAAAGTCCATGGCATTATGACTTGAATATTTGATTGCCTAATCATATCTTTTTCAATCTTTTCTTTCATGAAACCTTGCCAATCATGGATTTTTTGCCTTGTTGGTTGAGAAACGAGTTGCCAGCTTGCCCTAGTCATATTTCCTGCACAAAAAGATCTAAAAAAGCATACCTTTGAATTTTCCTATAATTAAAACCAATTAAATGAATTAATATAAATATAAATTCAATTAATTAATTAAAAATAAGAAAATAAATTATTTTGAGCTCAATGGGTCGTGCATAGGCTTTGGGTAAATATTCAAGAAAGAATTTGAGGCCCATTAGCAAAATTGAAGTGTTTTAGGCAAAGTTGACTTTTGAAAGTTCCCAAAAATTTCCCAACTTCTCCAATGCATATCTTGCTCAATTTTGAGGCTATGAACATGTTCTTGGACATTTTGGAAAGGTCTTGAAGTCCTCTAACCAATGCCTTTGGTCCCATGTCATTTTGATTTACCAATCTCAAGTTATGGTCTTTGACTTAAAGTGTCTTTTTGTTGACTTTTGAAAATGACCTATAATGTTGAAATTGATAACTTTTTGTGAGAGCATTTCTTGGACTTGGAATGTGAAGATGAGTTGTAGGAAATGTCATCCCCTTCAAAATGAGATTTGGATGGGATTTTTCTGATAAACCATGAGGAAGTTATGCCTTGGTCAATTTGCAGTTGACTTTTCAACTGTCCAAAAATAGAAGCCTTTGCATCTTGAGACTTTTTGAGCCCTGCTTGAGGAATCATGATCAAGAATTGATCAAATGATGATTGTGGCTTCAAAATGATATGTTGACCAAAATTTTTGACTTTTGACTGTCAAATGACCATTTTACCCCTGCAGTTGACTGTGGAGCAATTAGGGTTTTTGACTGTGCAACTTGATGCTGTGAGTCTTGAACCTTGACATATGGATGCTTGACAATGTATATAGGCATATGAGACTTGATTAAACCCTTGAAAGCCTTAATTTCTTTGCAAGAACCAAAACCCTAATTTTGACTGTGTTAATAGGCAATTGGACTGTGCAACCCTTGAGAGATTTTGAACCATCTGGAGATTGATCTTGACAAATCTTGAAGAATATGGGAGAGAAAATTTTGGGGTACAACAAAAGTCAACAAAGGCTTGGTGTTCTTGGGCCTAAATCTCCAGAACAACACCTCCATCTGGGCCAGCATACCCCCCTGGTTTGCTATTCTTTTTCTTATTTTCTTTTCCTTTTAATTCTTTTAATTATTATAATTATTATTATTAATTCATAAACAAATTATTTTTCATATTAAATTCAGAAACTTAAATATTTATAATATTTATAATATTTTTATTAATTACTAATTTTACTATTAACTATTATTTTTGTGAATAAAATGTAAACAAATTTATTAGTTTAATTAGGTAATTTTAATTTCCTTTTTACAATAAATAAAATTAGTTTAGAATTAGGGTTTTGTTTACTAACTTTTTAATTCTTTTTCTTTTTATTTTCATAAAAAACATAAAACATAAAAAAGGACTTTTTCTTGTAAATAAAATACTAACAAATTAATTAGTTTAAATTAGGTTCAATTTTGATTCTTTTTTTAATAAAATAGACTTAGAATTAGGGTTTCTTTTGACTTTTAACTTCTTTATTTTTATTTTCATTAAAAACATAAAAAACATAAAAAACATTTTTTCTTAAATAATTAATTAGTTATTAGATTTAACATTTCATTAATTACAAAAAGGGCAAAACTTAATTTCTTTTCTCAAAAGGGTCAAAAACCCTAGGACGTCCCGGTTCTATTTCTTTTCGCGTATTATTCTTATTTTGATTATTTATGTATCTGCTCAAAGGATGTAATAGTTAATTAGGTTTACCGCTTTCTTTACTTTCCGCATTTATTTTCCAAAACGGGTTTTTGTTTTTGGCGATGTATAGACCCGCGCCTTGTAATAGCTAGATTTACCTTTCCGCACTTTATTTTCTGCAAATCATTTAACTGTTAATATGCTTGCAAGAATGTATGAAAAATAAAACCGATCCGTAGCTCACAAATGCATGATCAAAGATAAACATTAACTGAAAAACAACACACATGCACATGCCACTCCTAGGGTACGCCTCACTCGTTGCCTTCGAACGTGGTCGTCAAGTATAGGGTGTTTTAGAGGTCGCCCTCCTGTCTAAGATCCAGTTGCCTCGAAACGGTTGCCTCGGATAAAAAGGATCTAGGACATTAGGGTTACTTCTAAGGTGTCCTACTATTGCTTCGGTGACCACACTGTCCCTTATAATCGAATTGACCCGAACACCTCCAACGACGGTGCTACCTACTTCTCAATAGTGGGATAGTACTGTTTAAAGGACTCTTACACAGCCTAATTCCTTAGGGTAGGTAGATCTCATGGGTACTTGCTCTCTCTCAAAAACAAAAAAAACATCTTTTCACACTGACACTTTCAAAAGTTTTCAAACAAATTTTTCATACACTCTTGAGGACAGATACAAGAGTTACTTAGAAATTTTTCAAACGAAACTTTTTTTCAAAACCCACACACACTTGAAAAGCAAACATTTTTTGAAAACATAAGAGCAAGTACCTAAGAGCCCGTGGATAACCACGGATAGAAAGGGTGCTAACACCTTCCCTTTCTATAAATCTATCTCCCGAACCGAGAGACATCTCAAAGAAGGAATTTTGCTGTGCTTTTGTCCTTTCCATGTTGGAGAACATAAAAGACGGTGGCGACTCTTGCTTACTGCGACATTTCGCGAACCAGCTTAAAAAACAGTCAGTTCTATTTCCACCGATCACAGTCAAGAATATCCTTCCCCTCCCTCGTGGCCCACCGGGCGGGGAAGAAAATTTCGACATATCGGCAAAGGGTACCATAAGCCTCCTCGTCTTCGGTGCTCATCCCACCCGCGGGCGTATGGTAGTGCCCGGTGCCGTGCTCGTAGTGACGCGAGGTCCAACGCAAAGGAAATTTGGCCACACGCCCTAACACCGGGCGTCCCTCGTCGTCCAGAAGAGCCTCCCCGTGATCGTCAGTCACAACCGTTTCTTCCTCGTATACAGACTCTAAACCCGTTTTGGTAACCGACCGCATGATGTACCACTTGTCCTTGAAGCCCCGGACAGAATCCATGTACATCCTGAACAGTCTCTTCGACTGTTTCAGGGAAACCCAACTGTGCCTACCTCCCCGGGACTGGCGCTGTAAATGGAAGATGCGGAAGAAGAGAGGTATGGTCGCCCCAATCTTTAAAAAGCGACACGTCAGTTCGAACGCCCAGAGGAAAGCGATCGAGTTGGGGTGAAGCTGCGACGGGGCCAGTTCCAGATGACTAAAGACCCCGACCTGAAAATCGCTAAAGGGGAGCTGTAGTCCAAGGTCCTTGAAAGCAATCTCATACATGGGGAACCCGTACTCGGGGAACTCCGAGCAAATCCGCGCGGTAAGAGTCGGTCTGGTGACAACGAAGTTCTTCTGAAAACCGGGCTGACTACCGCCCTGCTCGATGATGGTATACGCATTTCGACTGCGTCGACTATAGGCAGAAGCGATCCCTCTGGGCTCGGCGCCCACCCATTCCAGCAGAGGATCATCGATGGTATCAACCAAATTCACATTCTCCTCGGCACTTTGGTCCTCCGCCTCAGTGCGCCCCGAGGAACACGGTTCGTCCGCCATTGTTACCTACAAAGCACAGGAAACCGGTCAATTGGGGAGCAAATCCACACGCTCGCCATAACGGACGGGAAGAAGGGCACGACAAACCGAGTCACTCCATGCACGACTAAAAAAGTTGGTGTTTCGAACAAAAAGAACAGAGTCACCTCCACGACTCCCAGATACCACGACAAGTCTTCCTACAGATCGCCTAAATGGGCCAACGTCTCGACCACTCACGAATATGTCGACCTAGGCTATGAACATAGCGAGCAATATCATAAATCCTAAAACTAAAGCTATGAGTTTACCGGGCACTACCACGAATTAGGCGCCCTGAATCATGAAGACCCCGGGCAGCACTGCGAGTCAAATACCTAAACTATGCATTTACCGGGCGCAAACATGCGTTTGCCGGGCATAAATATGGATTTGCCGAGCCAAATACAAATCTACCGGGGCTAATCCCAGGCGTACAGTCTCTAACGTCTAAAACGATGAAAAATATCATACATCACAGAGGAAAAGCAAAGGGGACGAGACGCTTACTTGAAATCAGCGACGGAGAACACGGCGGTCCTATGAATATCTGGAAAGAACAGTAGCAGCAGAGGCAGAGGAAGGAGAAGAAGCGCGAAGAGGGAAAACATGTTCTGGGGCCCAAGGACCCTATTTATAGTGATGACGTAGAATACAAAACGTCACCCCGGGGAACCACAGACTTCCCTCCTCGACGCATAGCTCCCCTAGGCAATGATGACCCTATCTTCAATAGGGTGGCGGCACAGTTCCCAAGAGATGCCTCATGTGCTCAACAAACACAGCCCGTCGAGAGTCCCCCGAGCACTCCTCGAAAGGAATTATCTCACGGGCGCGACACGGGGGAAACTCCTCGAGTAACCACGGGGAACTACATCTCTTGTCCGGGCACGGGACCCCGCGACGGAGGCGACCTAAGATCAAGTCATGGCTCATACTCCAGGAACCACGACTTGGGGGGCTCCTGTTCTGGACTGGGCCGGGTTGGCCCAAAAGCAAGGATGAAGGCCCAATCCAAACGGCCTTGCAGGGGGTCGCGCCGACCAAGAAGCCACAGCCGTGTCCGACACTCTCCGCTAATACGACATCCTCGACTTCATGCAGTCCAGCTCGACCTCAGCTCGAGCGTCCCTCGTAGGGCAGACTACGACCACTACACCATCACCTGGATTCCGAAAAGACCGCGTCCTCGTCCGTCCGTACTTCTCGCAGAACATCCGGGAAGGAGACCACGTGCGGGTCTCCACTACACACGTAGAACCTGACAGTTCCTTCATTAGGCCAAACCTGCTCGGCCCAATGAAGGGACCTTGGCCCAGCGCTGGGGGCTATAAATACCCTCTGTTCCCAGAGGGTCAGGTATTCATTCTCTTACCCATACTCATACTTTTTGCCTGCTCGTACTCTCACTCACTTTAGCATCGGAGTGCCTTGCAGGTACCCCCATCTTGTTCAACTTCAGCTCGGAGTCAGTCGTGACGGTCCAAGTCTGATCCGGTAAGATCAATTATCATTAAATATTCATTATTTTAAACATTCATTAAAAGTATTTAATTAATATTTATTATTTAAAAACTTAAAATAATAAAATAAAAATAAAGTGAAAATAAAAATAAAATTGAAAGTATTAAACATTCATTATTTTAATATTTAATAATTATTATTAAATAAAACTGAAAATAAAAATATTTAATAAAATAAATAAAATTATTAAATATCAAATTATTAAATAAAATGAAAGCATTAAATAGGAAAAATATATTTTATAATTTCATTAATAATAAATTGGAATAAAAAAAATTATGTATATATTTAATGAAATTTAATTTGTTTATGTGTTATAACGTTAAATATATAATAGTGTTAATTTAAGTATTAATTTATAAAAAATTCCATCAAATTATTTACTTCATACATATTTAATAGCAAAATGTTTATGTTACAGCAAAATAGTGTATATATTTACTTCATTCATAATTTCATCAAAATAATTATGAAACAACAAAATGTTGTATCTTATATATTTAGTCCAAACATTTATACAATGGATACAATTAGTCCAATGGATGGGAATAGCGCCTGCATGCAATGTGTTCACTGTGTATTAGAAGGATTCAAAATGAAATAAAAATGAAATATGTATTTTTTTTATAGGTTGTTTTTGAGATTGGTTACATATGACATTAGAGTAAATAGTTATTAACCGTAGTATTAATTATTTAATTGCAATGATTCTCTCATATCCAATGGTATGTTACAACTGATAAATTGGGATACTTGACCATCAATTTATTGAATGAATCGTATTTTGTAAATATTAGTATAATTTAAAAAGAATCATCATAGATTCAAACTTGGGGATCATTGACAAATTAGTATACATACATATTCTCTCATAAAAAAATAAAATAAAAAAATAAAATTCTCTACAAAATTTTCATATGCTTTTCACTCAACCAAAAATTGACAAATTAGTATACATACATGAAGATGTTATTCTTTACAAAACTTTTCCAATACAAAATGTAAAAAAATCAAGGTGTTTAGAAGAACAAAAACACAATCAAATTAATCTCAAAACTTAAGAACTTTTCTTTCTTAAAAAAAAAACGAAATTCTCCGACACCTTTTACACACAATAAATTTCCTATAGCTATGACTCACAAATTTATTGTCACACCTCTTGCACCATTAACATAAGGTGAAACTCCAGTGGTACCAGGATTTAAGGAGCCATGCCTAGTTGGATCATATTTTTCTCCATCACCCCAAAGAGCATAAGCTTCCTCACCGTGAGCCGCATCGTCTCCGATCTCGAGGTGCTCGTCGGGCATTCTCAAAGGTATGAACAATTGTATAACAAGGAGAATGATTGTGGTGGAGACTATGTTCCATCCAATAACAAACATGGCTGCCACTAATTGCTTTAGGAATTGTACACCACCACTTCCACCATAGAATGCACCTCTCGAATTGGTCACCGGCAATACTAATCGACATAGGGCCGGCTCGGCCAAGAGTCCGGTGAGGAGGCCGCCTAATAGGCCAGCCACAGCATGCGTGTGAAATACTCCAAGAGTGTCATCAACCTTAATATAAACAATAACCAAAGTCTCATTTTCGTTACAATTTGTTTATTAATCTTTTTCACATTATTTTTTGTAGGAAAATCATTATATTGATTAAAAATAATATATTTTAGACAAAAAAATGGTTGTTGGAAATTGGAGTCAAATGGTATATCCTGGGGCCAGTGGTCAATTTTTCCAACATTGAATGTGGATATACAAACACGTGAGCTAGAAAAAGGGACCTTCCCCTAAGCTTCATCCATTAACATGGGAATCTTATCAAATTATTCATGTAATATTATAAAATGATTGACAATTACTATTATTTTATAAAATATCAATGGTGTTTGGTCAAAAATGATAAAATATCAATGGATGTGTCATCTATTATGAATCAAAGCATATTTTTAAAATATATTGCATTTTGTATTTATAGAACATATATTTTTATAAATGAAAGAACGACAAGAGACAAAAAAATCAAATGAAATTTATTAAAGATAAAGAAGACAGAGTCTTTTAGAAAAAAGATATAAAGAATAGATGGAAGAAATATAATTTATTTAGTAAAAGATATGAGATGTCACTAAACTCTAACGAGCTAGATATTAGAGAATATGATCAAAAGTATAATTATTATCGGTGAATTCAGAAATACGAGGTAAAAGAAGCGTTGAAAATAATGAGTAATAGCAAGATGGTTGGGCCAGACAACATATCTATGAAAGTGATCTTTCTACTACGCCATGTGATGGATAGGTACATATGGATCAATAAGAATTAACTTAGTTTTTATTGAATTGGAGAATGCGAATGATAGAGTGTTTAGAAAGAATTTGTGAAAAGCCCTAGAGAAGAAAAATGTTATGATTGCCTATATACAAGCTATCTAAGATATGTATGAGAGAGTCTCATGTGAGGACACAAGATGAAGAAAAAAAATGATTTTTTCCTAACAAATGATTGTATCAAGGTTCAATCCTAAGTTCCTATCTTTTTTATTTTAGTTTTGAATGTACTTTCATAACGCATTCAATAGTTAACATTGTTATGTATGTTTTTTTTTCCTTTCAAATTGATATAGTTTTACAGAGAGTCAAAGTAAGAGTTAAATGAGAGGTTGTAAACGGCCCTTAGAAGCGTATGATTTTCACCTAAGGAGAAGTAAAATAGAGTAAATGAAATTTAAGTTTAATTAAATGAGAAGTGTTTCTAACCTAAAAGTGAAAGTTAAAGATAATATCATACTATAGGTTACACAATTTAAATATTTTTGATCCATAATTCAAAACGATGGGAAAATAAAAGGAAACGTAAACCTTTGAATTCAAGATTGATGGTTGAAATGGAGGAGAGACTTATTGATTTTATGTGACACGAAAGTACCATTAAAACTGAAGGAGAAAATTTATCAAATAGTAGACCAACGATGTTTTACAGAATGAAATTTTGAATGGTCAAGAATCAATACAAAAAGAAAACAAGTGTAGCAAAAATAAGAATGTTGCATTTGACATGTGCTATGATTAGACGAAATAAGATTAGAAATGACAATATTAAATAGAGTCTTGAGGTATCACCCATTTTATAAAAGATGGAATAAACTTATGTGAGATTTGTGAGATTTATGCATGTAGAGAAAATGCATGTGAATTATGTAGTAAGGAGAATATATTGAATAGAAGGTAGTCAAACAATTAGAGATAGATAAAAATCTAAAAAAGTCATAAAATAAACTATTAGAAAAGATTTTGAAATTTAAGAATAAGATTTGATTATTGTTGGTTTTTCATATATATATATATATATATATATATATATATATATATATATATATATATATATATATATATATATATATATATATATATATATATATATATATATATATATATATATATATATATATATATATATATATATATATATATATATATATATATATCAATTGAACTGATTTAATGAAATTTATTATTTATTAATAGTATTTACATTATTTTGAAGTCATTATAGTCTACTAAATATTTAGTACAATGACAAGTCAATTAATAATTTTATAAAATTAAATTATTTAGTTAATTTATAATTATAATTTTTAAGTTGTAGGATAAAAATTACTCCTCTATAATAATAAATAATATATCCATAAATTTTATTTTTTTAAATTTATTGAATAATTAATATATTTGATCAATATATATATATATATATATATATATATATATATATATATATATATATATATATATATATATATATATATATTAGATACATTAATTATTCAATAAATCTAAAAAATAAAATATATTTATAGAAAAAGCATTCTAGAAGAGAAGAAGTACAAATAGTAGCCACCACCATTTCACTAGCATTACTATTTTTAAAATAAACTTTTGACTTTAAGGTGAGTTATCTATTTTCAACTAATCTTTGTTCACATTAGAGTTTAAACGTCAATTATTCACTTAAAAATGTGTGAATCCCTTATCACTTGAAAGAATCACATGTGTGTAAACCAAAACATAATTAAGTCATAATGAGTGACTAAAATTGACAAAAATTGAATGTGAAGAGAAAGAGAAAGTGTACCTTTTGTAGAAGACTTGATTTTTTATGCAAGATCATCATGGATACCCACGGAATGCTCCCTGATAGTATTCCCATCACAATAGCTGCCCACGATTGCACAAGACCTACATCATCATCATCATGCATTTATTGTCAACAAAAACTGCTTCTATAGTCACTAGTGGATTCATTATGATACTAGCCGCTTTTTGTTGCCAAAATATTAGTGTGTCCAACAAACATTATTTGAGTAATAAATGTTCAAATCCAACCATATACAAGTACTTTCTTCAATTGTATGGAGTAACATAAAATTCATGATCACAATCTTATCATGTGTCCATTGTGTCGTTTAAGGTTAATTTTATAAAAGTATAATGTTTTATGACAATATTATTGCATTTTTTAATCAGTGTATAAAAATCTTAAACGACAGTCATTTTAAAATAGAACAATTACATTATAACAAATAAGATTACTAATGGAATGTATAAGTTAGTTAGTTAGATGGGTTGATTAGTTACATTTTGTTACAAGTTTGTTAGATTGATTAGTTAGTTAAAATTTGTTATAAATTGATTAGTTTGTTAGTAATGTCTTACAATTTTTATATTTAGAGCCTTTCATGAAATAATTTTCTATCATTTTCATTCTAATTCAATAAAACAAGTATTCACCAACAACAACAACAAACTAATGCATATTCACATACCTGCTCCTGGTGTGATACACACAAGTCCAGTCATCATACCCTGAACAGCTCCAATCACAGAAGGCTTCCCAAAGAAAATAACATCAAGAGTTGTCCAAACAAGAAGACTAGTTGCTGCACAAATGTTTGTGTTCAACACAGCAATTGAAGATACAACATTTGCTGCATATGGTGCTCCACCATTGAACCCTGACCACCCCATCCATAACAATCCAGCTCCCGCAAGCATCAGCAACACATTGTTTGGTGGAAACCTTTCCCTGTCACTCTTTATCCTTGGTCCAACCTGCACATACAATTTGTTACCACAATTAAAAAACCAATTTGCCACACCAAAATTAGCTACAAAAATTCCAATTCATAACTTCAATAATCACAATGTAATTGCAATTATAGCTACATAAATTTAGAGAACTCGAATTCAAATCCAGTTTTGAACAATCTTTAGTCACAAGATTGTTAACATCTAATGGGATTCGAACTCAACACCTTGAAACTCAGGTCTCAAGTCTTCACCAGCAGCTCAACCCTATTTCTGATTATTAGAGTCGATTTTCTTTGTGAATCAGAAGATAAACTTTGTAAGCAAAATCAAATCAAGGGTAATGAAAAAAAAGCATAAATTGAAGTACCCAATAAGCAGCAGTGAAACCAGCAATCCCAGAAGATAGATGAATAACATAGCCACCAGAGTAATCAATAACACCCCAATGATAAAGAAACCCCCCACCCCAAAGACTAAAAGCACCAACAGTATAAGAAAAAACAAGCCAAAGAGGAACAAAAGCCATCCAAGCTTTAATATTCATCCTCCCAAGAACCGAACCCGCCAACAAAATCATAGTAATCGCCGCAAAAGTAAACTGAAAATACACAAGTGAAGCCATAGGGAAAAACGGTTCTTCCATCTCTGTCTCAACACGACCATTCTTGTAATAATGAGTACTCGCAGGTACTCTTGCTCTTCTAACCAGAAACTTCTGTCCTAAAGCAGGTCCTCCTTTACCCCAAAAGGGTAACAACTTTTCACCAAAAGCCATTCTGTAAGCCACAAGTACCCAGCAGATTAAAACCGCCGCAAAAGCGTAAAGTGCCATGAAAGCTGAATTCACAGCCCATTTCTTTTTCACTATGCTGGCGTAGAGAATCACCAGTCCCGGCATGCTTTGGAGCCCAACAAGTGTGGCTGCTGTCATCTGCCATGCGTTGTCTCCTTTGTTTAGCCATTCTGGTGATGCTGGAAGGTTTCCTTCGTATGCTGGTGCCATGGCCATGGTTTTGAGTTTCGAGTCTCTCAAAATATCAATCTTACAACACTTTTCCTTTGAGTTTCCAAATTTTAATCAACTTTTGTGGGATATATATGGTTAATTATAGAGTGAAATTGATTTACATGGAGTTCAAAACTTGAATACTTTGGGTTGAATATTTGGAAACTACGTGTAAACTCGTGGTGGGTTCTCACAACAACTTGGAGTATTTTAACTTAATCTAGAAAGTAAAGTTTTTGTTTTTTTTTTGTTTCTAAAACTTTTGACTTTTTGTTGAGAATAATGGGTATGGTTTCGGAACACAAGGGGAATTCGAATTGTAATCAACTTATTAAAGAGTGAAAAAAAACGTTTTTTTTTGTAAGATATTTTTGTTTTACTCATATAATTGTAATTTATGTTTAATTCATTTTTATAGAATTAATTTTATAAAAGTAATTTATTGAAAATCAAATTATATCATCAAAGAACCGAATATATATTAGTAATACATTAGACATAACTTGTACTCTAACTTTGATCACGAGTGTTACATTTATATAACATAATTTATAAAATATTTTAAAATGAATATCATTTTTAATTTTTCATCGAATATTTTCATTATTCTGTTTCATCTAATTGATTTAAAGTTTGATTTTTAATAGTATTGTTCTATCAACTATCTTATCTCAGAAAACTAACTACCTATGTTAATCTTTTAATATCCTTTTATTATTTGCAATAACACTAACAATTGTTCATTTTGGTAATTAACTAATAAAATTTATCAGTTCTCTCATTTCTATTATGTCATTTGGTACCATTTCATTTCATTTAAAATTATTTTAACTTTTCTGATTTCCTTCTCACAGCAACCAATATTACTCACTTTCTCTCTACTAACTTCCTTCTCTCCACTTCAATCATTCACACTCTTCTTTTTCTAACCATGATGCCAATTATCTTCCGTTTCCCCTTCACATTTTTCTTCATCTTCAACCCTTCTTCTTTAGAGAAAAACTAAGGTAATAAACTATGTTCTTGTCTAGTTTAAGCTCATTCTCGGATTATGCTATTTTCTGCAAATCTTTTATTATCTATGTTATGGCGATTTCTCATATCTATGAGGTATCTAGGTAGAAGTTGCACTGGATAGGGATTAGACGAGAAGTTGTAAACGGGAGAATTTAGCTTTGAACTAGTACCACTGATAGTAGATTTCCTTTTTGGCTTGGTGAGTTTGCACCGAATTGGGTTAACATATCGTTGTGTTCTTTTACTTATGTAAATTTTAAATTTTGCATTGTTATTGTCCTGTTGTTATTCTATCAGCATATGTCATAACATCTGTCGTGATATTGTACTTGTACGTTGATGGATCACTCTTGACATCTATATTGTGTGTGCCAGAATTTCAATTGACATCAGAGCAGGTACCATGTTCTGTCTATTGGATGAGCTTTAGGGAAAATATCTTCTGGCATATGGATTACAAAGGTGAACGGTTGGATAGACCACATATGTTAAAGGATAGAGATTATGCTTTTTGAAAAGTTGGGATGATAACTTTTTTAAAAGCCATGAACAGAAAATCTTGGTAGGTTATGATGAAAGGATGGAGTCATCCTGTAGTGAAAGACAAAGATGGGATTGAGTCTTTGAAGTCAAAGGAGGATTGGTCCAAAGAGAAAAATAAGTTAGCTTCTACAAACTCCAAAGTCTTGGATGCTCTACTTCATGGAGTAGACAAGGATGATCTCAAAAAGATAACTATTTGCAGTACTACTAAAGATGCATGGGATATTCTCATGACAAACTATGAAGGTGATGAATCCTCTATGAAAGAGCTTGTCGATTCAGTTATTGTCTTAACAGGAAGGTGCAATTCTATGATAGAAGATAGTTCTTATGTTGAACTATTGATGTCCTACAAAGATTTGTACAAAAGGGTTAAGTAAGTATGTCAAAAAGGAGTGAAACAAAGAATGATGATAGTCAAACTTCAGACTGAAAGGGATGAATACCTAGCTGATATTGCTAACCTTAAAGCAAAGGTAACCTTGTTAACATCTAAACTTGATAACTTAATCAAATGTGTTAGAATATTAAACAGTGGATCTGATGCGCTGGATGAAATCCTACAAGAAGTAGAAGAAGGCAGAAGACATACTGACATATAGTTTAACTATAAATTCTTGAGAAACAAAGGGAAAATTTCTGAGACAAAATTTGTCCAAGCTAGAAGGAAGGAAGAAAGTGAGATATTTTATCAAATGTCATAATATTCTGCCAGACCACATGAAGTTCAGACAAAAGTCCAGATGCAAATTGTTGTACCCCAAAATTTGCCCTCCCATATTTCTCAGTACATGGCAAGTGAGGTCCCCAAATTGCTCAAGGAAGTTCAAGAGTTGACCAGACAAACTCTCTCCTAAGGCAGTATACCTCCAATTAGGGTTTCTATTTTCGTCAAGATGTATGAACCACAAAGGACTCAAATGCTCATAATTGTCCTAATATGTTATCAAGATCATCCATGTCAAGTTTCAAGCCTTGTAGAAGAAGTTTGCTCAGTCAATTGCTCAAATGCCTGAAAATCAACTATAATAGGTCAAAAGTCAATTGTGGCCGACATACAGTCAAACTTCAAGATTTTTGGTCAACATCCTCATTTTTAAGTATTATTCATCATTTGATCAAGGATTGATCATTATTCCTCAAGGATTGCTCACAATTCATGAAAATCCAAAAGTTGCTAAATTAGGGTTTTGTAGGAAAAGTCAACTCAACTTTGACCAAGCGTAACTTTCTCATACTTTATCAGAAATGACTCATACAAAGCTCATTTTGAAGAGGATGAAATTACCTAAAATTCATCTTCAGCTCCCAAGTTCAAAATAAGCACTCATAAAAAGATATGAATTTTAACATTATAGGTCCTTTTGAAAAGTCAACAAAAACACCTTTTGGGTCAAAGCTTCATACATGAACATGGAAGACTAAATTGAGATGAGACCAAAAGGGTTGCTTAGAGGACATACTAAGCTTTCTAAAAAGTCCAAGAACACCTCTCTAGGGTCAAAATTGAGAGAGTTATGCATTGGCCAAGTTGACCATTTTTGCAAAATTGCCAAAAGTCAAATATGCTCAAATTTGTATTTTTTTTGCTAAATAGGCACAACTTTTTATGCTTGCACCTCAATTATAATGTGGTCCACGACTCAAATGTTCACTCACTCATACTGTGCTTCATTTTTCAATTTATTTTGATTTTTTATTAATTAAAAAGTGAATTAAATCAAATAAATGATGAAAATTAACAAAGATATGATTTGATTTGTTTTTTGACAGATTAGCAACCAAGATATGCTGAGTTTACATGATCAAATCGAATCAAGTACAATTGGTACAAAAAGAGCATGATTGGCATGAAAATAGAAAGATGTGATATGGCTTAAAAATCAAATATTCCATTCATGAATTCTCAAGATCAGATCTAAGTTTGTTAACCTAATTCATTCTAGGTAATATAATGAAGCTTGCCAGATCAAAAAACAAGGGTTAGAGGTCGTGTAAAACCAGAACAAAACTTGAAAATTTCCAAGAAAAGTGTGAGATGAATCTTCTTCCACATGCCAATTCAAGGTGTGCTGAAGGTTCCAATCGCTTGCTAGACATCCCAGGAAGCTATTCCAATCACTCCCAGGGCCTGAAACACTCAGAAACGCGCGTTACGCCCCCCACAGTTTGACATATTTTTGCAATTAGATTATCATAATTCTTGCATCTTTAGCACTTTTAATTGTCATAGTTGTGATTATTATCATGTTTGCAAGCTAACAGATTGGTTTAATTGCATTTTTGAAGCTTACATGCGCATCTGCCATTGTTAGGGTTTTATGTTCTTGTTTAGGGGTTTTCAGTATAGGCAAAATTAGACTTCGAATCGGGTACCATGATGCTCGTGAGGATGAGACGAGTTGATTGGTACCCTTACCTTTCATTTATATTGCTTGTATAGGATTTTGGAATGTCACAAGTTTGTAGTTACAGTAAAGTGTCTGTAGGTAAAAGTGCCAGAGTCTAAAACGACGGAGAGAGGAAGAAGACACTGGCGTGTCAAGCAGCCACTCGTCCATTTGAATATTTGCGCCTTGGATTCAGTTCCTTTTTGCTTTTCTTATATCATGCTTTATTGTTATTATAATAGCAAGTTAACAACGCAGCACAACTGACAAGCGAGCACTAGAAGCGAGCATAAGGACCTGGGTTCGATCCCCAGGTCCCAACGTTTTATTTGTATTATTTTCAGTTAGCTGATCCAGCGCGTTGCTCATCATGACGTCCACCATACAACCTCAACATCCATCCTTTGATCCAGCGTGCCATCAGATCCAACGCCCAGGTAACAAGGGACCACCATACACCTCAAGTCAACACCCACACCAAATCAAGCGTGGTCAACCAGGCCTGGAGCATTTTGGGCCTAGAAAATTCAACTTCCAACCCCTAGATTTGGTAACACACATGCCCATTCTTTCTTTTACTTTTTTTTTATTTCCTTATTTAATTATTTTGCTTAATTTATTTTTCTCATAAAAATAAATCAAATATTTTTTCATAAAATCATAAAATTAAGAATTCACAAAAATTTGAATTAGTTTTTTTATCAAATTTAATTTAATTAATTTAATTTAATTTAGAGAAATTTTAACTTATTTTTACAATTAAAATCAAATAGAAAATTAGGTTAATTCTTGATTTAATTTTTTCTCTTTTTCTCAAATAAGAAATAAAAAATAAAAAAATAGGTTATTTAGAATTGATTAATTTATTTTCAAAAATTAACGTTAATTAGTAATTAGGGTCCTTTTTTTTAATTCAATCATTTCGTTATTTTCTGAAACAACAAAAACATGACAAAAACATTTTTTTAATCAATCGCAAATAGGATTAGTCAAAGGGTCAAAACCCTAATCTCCTTGCATTTAATTCGCCGCGCGCTTTTTATTTATTTTGCCAATATTTTGTAACTGTTCACTGGTTTGTAATAATTAACTTAGGATTTTTATTTACTGTTTAAATCCCCAATTTTTTTTGGCTATGTAATTAATCCCCCTCCCCGAAGCCTTGTATTAGCTAGGTTTATTTTCTCGCATTTTTTATTCCTGCAAATATTTAACTGTTTAGATGTATGCTAATAGGATTGTATGGCAAGAATGCATGACAAATTAATACAGTTAGAAAACTCTAATGTGCAAAGATAAATAACTGAAACAAATCACTCGCACATATTCACTCTTAGGGTATACTCTCACTTCAGTTGCCTTAGGTAAACGATCATTAAGCATAGGGTGTCTTAGTGGTTGCCCTCCAGTCTAAAAGATCAAATTGTCCCTCAGAAATGTTGCCTCGGAAATGTTGCCTCAGAAATGTTGCCTCGAAAGATCTTAAGACTCTAGGGTTACTAATAAGGTGTCCTAATATTGCTTTAGTGATCGTACGTCCCTTTCGAATTGATGCTTACCAATTTCAACGACGCTGCTACCTATTTCTCAATAGTAGGATAACGCTGTCTAAAGGAAACAAGAATAGAAACAATTTTTTTTCGAGTAGGTAGAATCTTAAGTACTTGCTCAAATCAAAACTTTCTCACACTTACACCTTTCAAAAAAACAAATTTTCAAAACAACTTCGTCACATCCTTGAGGACTGATACAAGGTTTATCACGAAGTAAAACATTTTCAAAACAAAGCACACAAACACAAGCAATTTAAAAATGAGCAAGTACCTAAGAGTCCATGGAAAACCATGGATAGAAAGGGTGCTAACACCTTCCCTTTCTATAATCTACCCCCCGTACTCAGAATATCTCGAAAAAGGATTTTTTCCTGTACTTTTTTCCTTTCCGGTTGGATGAAATAAAAGTCAGTGGCGACTCTTGCTTACCGCGATATTTTGTAAACACAAAACGCAAAATGCAAACCAGTATTAAACAGTCGGTTCTGCCACAGTATCACAGAACTGGCGACTCTGCTGGGGATTTTAATAAGTGGGGTATACCTTAGGATCTAGGTCATTAAAATTGCTTCTCTTGATTGCTTTGTTTGCTTTATTTTTGAGGGTTTTGTTTGGGATTACTATAGATCCTACACCCAGATCTGGGGAATACCTTTTAGGTAAGTAGCAATAGACTGTGAGGGAACTGTACGGCATAGACCGACACGGTTGAAGCAGTAGCTACGTTGATGTGGCACTTTGGTTGGTACCGGTATCCCTTATGGAGAAATAAGGAGAATACGGGGCCGCTGCATGGTTTCGTGAAGCATCAACTGACCTTAGAACCTTTAATTGCCCAATTTGGCCATTAGAAAGTAACGAGATAGCCAACCTCGGTGTAGAGCTGAGAACTGGTTGATACTCGATACTACACTCATTGAGATCATACTTTCGGAATATTTCAGCCGCAAGAAAAGATTGCGTGAGCTGAAACCATGACCGATGAAGGATGGTCAGTGATATTGAGATCCTCTAGAATCCGGTTACTTTTCTAGGACAGGTTGAAACCAACTTAACTTCAAGAGGGTATTACCTTTGACCTCATGCAAGCCTTAAACCTAAGGGACGTTGTTGGTAGACATCTAATCTCATCCCACAGGTTATGTCATATTTGGTGATGGATTCAAAGGTAAAATCAAGGGAGTTAGAAAATTGTTGTGTGATGGCTCTCCTAGTCTAGAAGATGTTTTTATTGTAGACGGACTAATTGTTAACCTTATCAGCATTAGTCAGTTGTGTGACTAATGATTGTTAGTCAATTTCTCAAAGTCAGAATATTTATTCAAATATGATAAAGATGTTATTCTGATTAAGGGTACTAGGTATAAAGATAACTGTTACATGTGGAAACCTCAAATAAATGCTTACTCTTCCACATGTTTAATAACCAATGAGAATAAAGTGAAGCTATGGCACCAAAATATTGGATAGCTTCATCTCAAAAGAATGAAGGAAATCATATCTGAAGGAGATATTAGAGGAATTCCATAACTCAAGGTTGAGGAAAGAGAAGTTTGTGGTCAGTGTGAGATTAGGAAGTAAATCAAGATGTCACACCCAATGTTACAACATCAGACTACTTCCAAAGTGCCAAAACTTTTTCACATGGATTTAATGGGACCAATGCAGGTAGAAAGCTTGGGTGAAAAGAGGTATGTCTATATGGTTATAGATTATTTTTAGGGTACACATGGATGAGCTTTATTGGAGAAAAATTAGACACTTTTGAGGTCTTCAAAGATCGGTGTCAAAAGATTCAAGAAGAGTAGAACAATGTGGTTGTCAAGATTAGAAGTGAACATGACAAGGAGTTTAAGAACCGAAAATTCTTTGAATTTTTTGCTTCTGAAGGTATTAGTCATGAATTTTCTAAGCAAGGTAGAATTGTTGAGCAAAAAATTAGGGTTATACAAGTATCAACTAGAGTTATGCTTCATGTTAAACAGTTACCATTGCAGCTTTTGGATGATACCATGAATATTGACTGTTATATTCATAATAGAGGCACTTTAAAGGAAGGCACTTCAACTGCTCTTTATGAGTTATGGAGAGGAAGGAAGCCTACAGTCAAATACTTTAATGTATTTGGAAGTAAATGTTACATCTTGACTGATAGAGAACAAGAGGGTAAGATGGATCTCATAAGTGATGAAGGGATATTTTCGGGTTACTCTTCAAACAAAAGAGATTATATAGTGTTTAACTCCAAAACTAAAGTTGTTACGGAATCCAAAAGTGTGATGATTAATGATTCAATCACTGAAAGGGAGAAAAATGTCGAAAACAATGTTGGAATATCTTCTGTGCAGACTGAGGAGTCAAGAAAATAAGTAACTTGTGAGTTCACAAACATTGAAGGTCTCTTTGAGAAAATTTAGATAAAATAATCCAAGGCACTTATTACAAGACACATTGAAGAAGTGAACACCACTGGATTCAATGAGGAGATATCAAATTCATGTTTTATCTCTGAACTTGAACTTAAGATAAGTCCTATTATTCAAGAAAAGAGAATTCTGAAATGTATTATTGGTACATGTGTTTATGGTGTGATATGTTCTCACAGAACAAACTTCATGATAAAGGAATTTTGCAATGCAAAGTGGGATAATAATGTTGATGAATGTTTCACCTTGAGAAATAGTCTGATTTCCTATTACAATAAGAAGCAAATACCCTGGCATTTCCTCGATGTTCTAAGGCATGGCATGCTTAAGTTAATTGCTAGTGTTTAACTTGTCATAAGATGAAACAAAAGATCTTTTCAAGGACAAAAGGCTGGTTTAAAGGAGACATGTTATAAGGTGGTGGCAAAGAAGTTCATTGTCAACACTTCTAAAACATGTGACAGCATGAAGGAGTGCAAAAGGATCTTTGACAGGGGAAAGAGGTGGAATACCACCTGAAGATGATCAAGATTGTGTGTTTCCATCTAAGTTTTGTTTGTTTCCATTGCTACTTTGTGCTTCCATCTGTGTTTATGCTAGTATGCATTGCGTGCTTCCAATTTGTTTTTACATTTACTCTATTTTTATCTATTTTTGGATAAAAAGGAGGAGTAAATAGTTAGTGTGTTTTTGTTTGTCCTGATGTCATGTCACATGTCTTGACATGTCGACTAACATTGGGGTAGCACTGTACTACTACTAAGGGAAAAGTAGTCTATTGTGGTTGCTTACTGTATGCAACTATTTAAGGGGAGCATGATTGTATGTCATGTTTGTTGGTGCTTCTGCTGCTGCTACTGCTGATGATGGCATGCGTGCATGATGTCATACCATATGTCCTGAAATCTTTCCTGAAGTGTTTTTATGGAAAACTCTGTGCAACTATTTTCTATTTGTGAGGATGTTTTATCTTATGCTTCATGTGTCTCTGATGTGTGAACTTGGATAATTCATATTGGTTTAGTAATTTGATTTTATGGTGATTTGGTTTTTCCCTTGAGGGGGAGTATTGATTATGCGTGACATGTAGAGTAATGGCCTTTCTGAATTTATTGAGCTTTGTGCTATGCTGGATTTGTTTTTGGGTTATGTTGATATAATGTTTGACCACATGTCCTGACATCTGATATCTGCAGAATTCTGGAGTTTGAATAAGAGTTGTGTGTAAGGTTGGGTCTCTCTGTAACTACAATGTATCTCTGATATATTTTTATGTTTGCAGTTTTGTACAAAGTTTACATGTTTTTCATGTAGCTTGTGTTTTATGTTTGTGGTTTTATTTCTTCCTTCATATTGATGTCCTAAGGTTGTTTTAGCTAAAATTTGTCAAAAGGGGAGATTGTTAGATCTATGATTTTATGATTGGCAGAAATTTTGATAAAACATGGTTCATAGCTGATGTTGTGAAAGATGTCACAACATCTTGACCAACTGTCATGACAGGTTCAACTGTCATGAATATCAAACAAATGTTGATCCAAATGTCTTGACATCTTGGCCAACTGTACCACAAGTGTTGTTGTTATTTTTCTTGACTGATTTGATTTGATTTTGTGAGATCCTCTTGGATATATCTCACTGATTTTCGCAGGCCAAGAAGACTTTATTAGGAACAATACAAATTTGTTTGGGTTTCATTAAAAAGGATCTTGGAGACTTTTTAGGAAACTTTGAAGATTTGTTCCTATTTTTGTAGAAGATCTTGCAACTGATCTAAAATTAAAAGATTGGATTTGATTGAAGAATCCAAGCTCATACTGTAAGAGTCTATATATAAGAACTTGCTAAACCTAAAATAAGCAAGCATTCACTTGAAAAAACCGTGGGTGCATAATATAAGGGTTTAGGGTTTTGAGAGCACTTTAGGTGCTTTGTTTGTTTTTGTGTGTCACCCATGTATCTTTTGACATATTGAGGTAGACTGGTTGTTCATTTTTACTTGCCTATCACTCATGAGTTTTTAAGAAAAGAGTTGATTGTGTATCAAGTTATTATTTTTAGTTAAAAGCTTTTAAGCAAAACAAACTATTGTAATTGGAAGTGTGTTTTTCGTTTTTTGTTATTGTCACTAAGGTGACTTAGGGAAGTGAGAGGGGGATCTCATATCTAGAAGGTTTTTAGGTAGAAGATGCTCAAAGTAGTAATTAGGTGATAAGTTGTAAACTATGGTTGTTTAGATTTGAAATAATACTATTAGAGTGAATTTCCTTCATGGCTTGGTTGCCCCCACAGTAGGCGAGTTGCACCAAACTGAGTTAACAATTGATTGTCTCCTTTACCTTCTGTAATTTACTTCTGCATAATTATTGTTTTGGTAAAAGTGTTTTCTGTTAGCAGGTGATGTCATAACATCTGTCTTGACATTGTGTTTTGGTGTTGGGACATCAGTCTTGACATCTGATTTTAAAGTTTCAAAATTTCAATTGGCATCAGAGTAGACACTCTATTCTGTGTTCGGGTGAGCTCCAGGGAAAATAACATCTATCTTGACATCTGGTTTTAAAAGTGCCAGAATTTCATTACTAAATATAAAAAGTTTAAAATGCCTTCTACCCCCCTGCAAAAGTAGTGAGATTTGATTTACCCCCCTTTAAAAAAAATTCTTTTCGCCCCTTAAAAAATATAGATTCCATTACCAAAAACCTTTTAGCCCAAGATTCCATTTGAAATGCAGACGTGGCCAGGATCTGTTTACTAACTGCGTCATGTATGCCACCATGGACTGGTTATATCTAAGGTCATTACTTATAACATACTTGTTATCTTGACCCCCCCTGTAAATCTAGGGTTTACTTTCAGACAAACTTAGGAAGCTGAAAATGGGGAAGAAACATACAGCAAAGAAGAAGAAGCACCCGAAACAATCGAAGCATTCAAGGAAACCGAAGAAGTACGATGAAGAAGGAGCTTTTGTTGATGCTGAAAAGGTAAGTTTTTTCATCGTCTTGTTCATTTACTCATACATACAGTTAAATGTTAGGTTTTTAATGTTTACCCAAGTAATTTCAGAATAATCAACTGCAAGATACACTGCTCTAGTTGCAAAATAAAAGGTTTGTTTAGAAAAAGGTTTCTTTGCCGTCATGGACTACATTTGTTTGCAAATGCTATTACTTGGTTCTTGTTGGATATTGCTTATTATAGTCAGAATATTTTCCAGAAAGATGTTTTTTGTGCAATTGAATGGATACCAGAAATATCTTAGGCACTGCATTTTGCAATTTCGCAATTGCATTTTGCAATTCTGCAATTGCATGTTGTAGTTTAAAAGAGATGTGCCAACAATAGAAGTTTCCAAAATATCTAAATTCCAAAATATCCATTCAAATTATTATGCTAATTAGTTGATTTAAAGTTTACACATGCAACAGTTGCAATAACTACATAACTTTGCCAGTTAAAATCCAGGCACATGATGTATTTCCATAAAAGTTTGAGAAATAATAACTAGTGAGAAGTTTGATTATAGCTAATTATGTAAGCTAGTACCTGGAAACGAAGGAAACCGACAATGACGTAGTAAGTAGGAAACTACCCTTTGGAGAGGCAGAAATTTCACTGTGGCAGGTGAGCTATAGGCCAACAACAATTCCAAACATGTTACAAATCTAGCAACTCATTCTGCAGTTAAATAATAGGCTCCTCCAACTCCTTATTAGTTTTCTTTCTGTACTTGCGATTTGACCTATGAGAGCTTCTTTTAGTATCCTCGATAACTTCCTCTTCATCCTCCTCCATTGCATATACATCACTATTTTCAATGTCGCCAGTAGTAGCTACGGTAATAGGGAAAGCCTTTTTATTCATACAATCCTTTTCAACGTCAACTTAAGCTTTGACGCTGTCTCATTCTCTCCCATGGTTACATCACCAGATTTCTTCTTTGGTATAAAGGTAATACATGGAAGATCATCCAATGCTTCACCAGTCTCTGAAGATGCATTTTAACCTTTTATTTGTGCAAGGAAGCTCATGTATGGCTCCTTAGTTGCTTTGTCATCAATGTCAATTGAAGAATCAAAAGTATAATGTGTGTATCTTGAAGGATTGCGGATATAATCAGGAAGTGAAGAAGCAAATTCTTGCAACTTCGATGGCTGATTTAAAGCTGCATCCTCTTCCATTGAAGAGCTCTTCATGCGAACATCCATGGTTCCTTCCTTTCCATCATCTTCCCCATTTTCAGCTACCTAAGTTTGTCTGAAAGTAAACCCTAGATTTTCAAAGGAGGATTCAATATAGCAAGTATGTTATAAATAATGACCTTAGATATAATCAGTCCACAGGAGTATAGATGACACAGTCAGCAAACAGATCCTGACCATGTCTGCATTTCAAATGAAATTTTGGACTAAAAGGTTTTTGGTTATGGAAACTATGTTTGTTGAGGGTGAAAATATTTTTTTATAAAAAAAAAAGGTAAATCAAATGTCGCTACTATTACAGGAGACAGAAGACATTTAATCCACATAAAAATAACAACTTCTTTAATATTATTTCTCTATTGAAACAATTTTCTCTATCGAAAGTAACTCATAGACATTTTATTTAAATATCTACTTTTCTAATTCGTTTTAATATGTAAAAGAGTCTAACCCTGTGTGACAACATTGCATCACTCACGAGACCGAACGCTCACCATATTCATCAGTTTCATGTTTTATGATTTCTTCATGATTTTTTGTAAGGTCAGTCTTTTGTTTTTGTTTTAGAATTTTGTAATTTTTAGATTTCTGTTTTAGGGTTTTTTTCAATTTTACTCTTTTTTTTTAATTATTATTATTGTTATTATTATTATTATTATTATTATTATTATTATAATAGTGGTTATTATTATTATTATTATAATAGTGGTTATTATTATTATTATTATAATAGTGGTTATTATTATTATTATTATAATAGTGGTTATTATTATTATTATTATAATAGTGGTTATTATTATTATTATTATAATAGTGGTTATTATTATTATTGTTGTTGTTGTTGTTGTTGTTGTTGTTGTTGTTGTTGTTGTTGTTGTTGTTGTTGTTGTTGTTGTTGTTGTTGTTGTTGTTGTTGTTGTTGTTGTTGTTGTTGTTGTTGTTGTTGTTGTTGTTGTTGTTGTTGTTGTTGTTGTTGTTGTTGTTGTTGTTGTTGTTGTTGTTGTTGTTGTTGTTGTTGTTGTTGTTGTTGTTGTTGTTGTTGTTGTTGTTGTTGTTGTTGTTGTTGTTGTTGTTGTTGTTGTTGTTGTTGTTGTTGTTGTTGTTGTTGTTGTTGTTGTTGTTGTTGTTGTTGTTGTTGTTGTTGTTGTTGTTGTTGTTGTTGTTGTTGTTGTTGTTGTTGTTGTTGTTGTTGTTGTTGTTGTTGTTGTTGTTGTTGTTGTTGTTGTTGTTGTTGTTGTTGTTGTTGTTGTTGTTGTTGTTGTTGTTGTTGTTGTTGTTGTTGTTGTTGTTGTTGTTGTTGTTGTTGTTGTTGTTGTTGTTGTTGTTGTTGTTGTTGTTGTTGTTGTTGTTGTTGTTGTTGTTGTTGTTGTTGTTGTTGTTGTTGTTGTTGTTGTTGTTGTTGTTGTTGTTGTTGTTGTTGTTGTTGTTGTTGTTGTTGTTGTTGTTGTTGTTGTTGTTGTTGTTGTTGTTGTTGTTGTTGTTGTTGTTGTTGTTGTTGTTGTTGTTGTTGTTGTTGTTGTTGTTGTTGTTGTTGTTGTTGTTGTTGTTGTTGTTGTTGTTGTTGTTGTTGTTGTTGTTGTTGTTGTTGTTGTTGTTGTTGTTGTTGTTGTTGTTGTTGTTGTTGTTGTTGTTGTTGTTGTTGTTGTTGTTGTTGTTGTTGTTGTTGTTGTTGTTGTTGTTGTTGTTGTTGTTGTTGTTGTTGTTGTTGTTGTTGTTGTTGTTGTTGTTGTTGTTGTTGTTGTTGTTGTTGTTGTTGTTGTTGTTGTTGTTGTTGTTGTTGTTGTTGTTGTTGTTGTTGTTGTTGTTGTTGTTGTTGTTGTTGTTGTTGTTGTTGTTGTTGTTGTTGTTGTTGTTGTTGTTGTTGTTGTTGTTGTTGTTGTTGTTGTTGTTGTTGTTGTTGTTGTTGTTGTTGTTGTTGTTGTTGTTGTTGTTGTTGTTGTTGTTGTTGTTGTTGTTGTTGTTGTTGTTGTTGTTGTTGTTGTTGTTGTTGTTGTTGTTGTTGTTGTTGTTGTTGTTGTTGTTGTTGTTGTTGTTGTTGTTGTTGTTGTTGTTGTTGTTGTTGTTGTTGTTGTTGTTGTTGTTGTTGTTGTTGTTGTTGTTGTTGTTGTTGTTGTTGTTGTTGTTGTTGTTGTTGTTGTTGTTGTTGTTGTTGTTGTTGTTGTTGTTGTTGTTGTTGTTGTTGTTGTTGTTGTTGTTGTTGTTGTTGTTGTTGTTGTTGTTGTTGTTGTTGTTGTTGTTGTTGTTGTTGTTGTTGTTGTTGTTGTTGTTGTTGTTGTTGTTGTTGTTGTTGTTGTTGTTGTTGTTGTTGTTGTTGTTGTTGTTGTTGTTGTTGTTGTTGTTGTTGTTGTTGTTGTTGTTGTTGTTGTTGTTGTTGTTGTTGTTGTTGTTGTTGTTGTTGTTGTTGTTGTTGTTGTTGTTGTTGTTGTTGTTGTTGTTGTTGTTGTTGTTGTTGTTGTTGTTGTTGTTGTTGTTGTTGTTGTTGTTGTTGTTGTTGTTGTTGTTGTTGTTGTTGTTGTTGTTGTTGTTGTTGTTGTTGTTGTTGTTGTTGTTGTTGTTGTTGTTGTTGTTGTTGTTGTTGTTGTTGTTGTTGTTGTTGTTGTTGTTGTTGTTGTTGTTGTTGTTGTTGTTGTTGTTGTTGTTGTTGTTGTTGTTGTTGTTGTTGTTGTTGTTGTTGTTGTTGTTGTTGTTGTTGTTGTTGTTGTTGTTGTTGTTGTTGTTGTTGTTGTTGTTGTTGTTGTTGTTGTTGTTGTTGTTGTTGTTGTTGTTGTTGTTGTTGTTGTTGTTGTTGTTGTTGTTGTTGTTGTTGTTGTTGTTGTTGTTGTTGTTGTTGTTGTTGTTGTTGTTGTTGTTGTTGTTGTTGTTGTTGTTGTTGTTGTTGTTGTTGTTGTTGTTGTTGTTGTTGTTGTTGTTGTTGTTGTTGTTGTTGTTGTTGTTGTTGTTGTTGTTGTTGTTGTTGTTGTTGTTGTTGTTGTTGTTGTTGTTGTTGTTGTTGTTGTTGTTGTTGTTGTTGTTGTTGTTGTTGTTGTTGTTGTTGTTGTTGTTGTTGTTGTTGTTGTTGTTGTTGTTGTTGTTGTTGTTGTTGTTGTTGTTGTTGTTGTTGTTGTTGTTGTTGTTGTTGTTGTTGTTGTTGTTGTTGTTGTTGTTGTTGTTGTTGTTGTTGTTGTTGTTGTTGTTGTTGTTGTTGTTGTTGTTGTTGTTGTTGTTGTTGTTGTTGTTGTTGTTGTTGTTGTTGTTGTTGTTGTTGTTGTTGTTGTTGTTGTTGTTGTTGTTGTTGTTGTTGTTGTTGTTGTTGTTGTTGTTGTTGTTGTTGTTGTTGTTGTTGTTGTTGTTGTTGTTGTTGTTGTTGTTGTTGTTGTTGTTGTTGTTGTTGTTGTTGTTGTTGTTGTTGTTGTTGTTGTTGTTGTTGTTGTTGTTGTTGTTGTTGTTGTTGTTGTTGTTGTTGTTGTTGTTGTTGTTGTTGTTGTTGTTGTTGTTGTTGTTGTTGTTGTTGTTGTTGTTGTTGTTGTTGTTGTTGTTGTTGTTGTTGTTGTTGTTGTTGTTGTTGTTGTTGTTGTTGTTGTTGTTGTTGTTGTTGTTGTTGTTGTTGTTGTTGTTGTTGTTGTTGTTGTTGTTGTTGTTGTTGTTGTTGTTGTTGTTGTTGTTGTTGTTGTTGTTGTTGTTGTTGTTGTTGTTGTTGTTGTTGTTGTTGTTGTTGTTGTTGTTGTTGTTGTTGTTGTTGTTGTTGTTGTTGTTGTTGTTGTTGTTGTTGTTGTTGTTGTTGTTGTTGTTGTTGTTGTTGTTGTTGTTGTTGTTGTTGTTGTTGTTGTTGTTGTTGTTGTTGTTGTTGTTGTTGTTGTTGTTGTTGTTGTTGTTGTTGTTGTTGTTGTTGTTGTTGTTGTTGTTGTTGTTGTTGTTGTTGTTGTTGTTGTTGTTGTTGTTGTTGTTGTTGTTGTTGTTGTTGTTGTTGTTGTTGTTGTTGTTGTTGTTGTTGTTGTTGTTGTTGTTGTTGTTGTTGTTGTTGTTGTTGTTGTTGTTGTTGTTGTTGTTGTTGTTGTTGTTGTTGTTGTTGTTGTTGTTGTTGTTGTTGTTGTTGTTGTTGTTGTTGTTGTTGTTGTTGTTGTTGTTGTTGTTGTTGTTGTTGTTGTTGTTGTTGTTGTTGTTGTTGTTGTTGTTGTTGTTGTTGTTGTTGTTGTTGTTGTTGTTGTTGTTGTTGTTGTTGTTGTTGTTGTTGTTGTTGTTGTTGTTGTTGTTGTTGTTGTTGTTGTTGTTGTTGTTGTTGTTGTTGTTGTTGTTGTTGTTGTTGTTGTTGTTGTTGTTGTTGTTGTTGTTGTTGTTGTTGTTGTTGTTGTTGTTGTTGTTGTTGTTGTTGTTGTTGTTGTTGTTGTTGTTGTTGTTGTTGTTGTTGTTGTTGTTGTTGTTGTTGTTGTTGTTGTTGTTGTTGTTGTTGTTGTTGTTGTTGTTGTTGTTGTTGTTGTTGTTGTTGTTGTTGTTGTTGTTGTTGTTGTTGTTGTTGTTGTTGTTGTTGTTGTTGTTGTTGTTGTTGTTGTTGTTGTTGTTGTTGTTGTTGTTGTTGTTGTTGTTGTTGTTGTTGTTGTTGTTGTTGTTGTTGTTGTTGTTGTTGTTGTTGTTGTTGTTGTTGTTGTTGTTGTTGTTGTTGTTGTTGTTGTTGTTGTTGTTGTTGTTGTTGTTGTTGTTGTTGTTGTTGTTGTTGTTGTTGTTGTTGTTGTTGTTGTTGTTGTTGTTGTTGTTGTTGTTGTTGTTGTTGTTGTTGTTGTTGTTGTTGTTGTTGTTGTTGTTGTTGTTGTTGTTGTTGTTGTTGTTGTTGTTGTTGTTGTTGTTGTTGTTGTTGTTGTTGTTGTTGTTGTTGTTGTTGTTGTTGTTGTTGTTGTTGTTGTTGTTGTTGTTGTTGTTGTTGTTGTTGTTGTTGTTGTTGTTGTTGTTGTTGTTGTTGTTGTTGTTGTTGTTGTTGTTGTTGTTGTTGTTGTTGTTGTTGTTGTTGTTGTTGTTGTTGTTGTTGTTGTTGTTGTTGTTGTTGTTGTTGTTGTTGTTGTTGTTGTTGTTGTTGTTGTTGTTGTTGTTGTTGTTGTTGTTGTTGTTGTTGTTGTTGTTGTTGTTGTTGTTGTTGTTGTTGTTGTTGTTGTTGTTGTTGTTGTTGTTGTTGTTGTTGTTGTTGTTGTTGTTGTTGTTGTTGTTGTTGTTGTTGTTGTTGTTGTTGTTGTTGTTGTTGTTGTTGTTGTTGTTGTTGTTGTTGTTGTTGTTGTTGTTGTTGTTGTTGTTGTTGTTGTTGTTGTTGTTGTTGTTGTTGTTGTTGTTGTTGTTGTTGTTGTTGTTGTTGTTGTTGTTGTTGTTGTTGTTGTTGTTGTTGTTGTTGTTGTTGTTGTTGTTGTTGTTGTTGTTGTTGTTGTTGTTGTTGTTGTTGTTGTTGTTGTTGTTGTTGTTGTTGTTGTTGTTGTTGTTGTTGTTGTTGTTGTTGTTGTTGTTGTTGTTCTTCCATCTCAAATCTCTTGAGAATTTCTCCTGCATATCTTCTTTGATGCATCATCAAACCTCTACTGCTCTTGTAGAATTCGATTCCAAGGAAATATGAAATCTAGCCCAAATCATACATTTCGAATTCCTTGCTGAGATCACCTTTGAAGTCTTCGATCTCACTTTTACAGCTATCTGTTATCAACAAATCATCTACATAGAGACATAGTATAAGCAATTTACTCTTGTTTTTTCTTACATATACTCCATGTTCAGTTGTGCACTTCAAAAATTCCTTCTCCCTTAGGAAAATATCAATTTTCTTATTCCAAGCCCTTGGACCTTGTTTCAATCCATACAGGACTTTATGCAGCCTGTACACCTTTCTTTCTTCGTCATGTTTCACAAACCCAACTGGTTGTTTAACATAAACTTATTCTTCTAAGGGTCCATTTAGGAATGCACACTTCACGTCCATCTGATATATGTGCCAACTGTTTATTTCTGCTAGACCAACAATCAACCTGATTGTTTCGATCCTAGCAACAGGTGCAAAAACTTCATCGAAGTCTATTCCTTCTTTCTGTAGAAATCCTTTCGCCACAAGCCTTGCTTTGTGTCGAGTTACTTCACCTTTCAAATTCGTTTTCACTTTGTATACCCACTTGACATCAATTTCCTTCTTGCCTTGAGGCAATTCGACAAGTGACCAAGTGTTGTTGTCTTTGATAGACTTCACTTCTTCGTTCATTGCTTTCACCAACTTTAAATCCTTCAATTCTTCAGTTGCATTAACAGGTTCGACATCTGCATAGAAAGAATAATATACCAGCTCACCTTCATTATCTATTACATCATCTGATGTAATCACACAATCTTGCAATCTTGCAGGCATGCGTCTTGTTCTTTGAGGTCTGCTTGTACTTGGTATATCTGCTGGTTCCTCTCGTCGAACTTCTCTTTCGACTTGAGTTTCTGGCTCTTCAAGTAGGATTCCCACTGAATCTTTCTTGACATTTTCAGTCCAATTCCATTCTTTAAACTCATCTATGATCACGTCCCTACTGATCACAATCTGCTTTTTCACTGGATCGAAAAACTTGTAGCCTCATGTAGAATGATATCCAACTAGAATCATTTGACTTGACTTATCATTAAGTTTTCTTCTCAACTGATCTGGCACATGTCTATGTGCAATAGATCCAAATACCTTCAGATGACTCAAGCTAGGCTTCACACCAGACCAACATTCATCTGGAGTAATTCCTTCCAGCTTCTTTGTAGGACATATGTTCAAAATGTATGTTGCAGTCGAAATAACTTCACCCCAAAACTCTTTAGGTAAATTCTTTCCTTTCAACATACTTCTCACCATATTCATGATGGTTCGATTCTTCCTTTCTGCAATTCCATTTTTTTTCTGGAGTATAGGGTAGCACCACCTCATGCATAATCCCTTCCTTTTCACATAGCATATCGAAGTCTTTCGACACATATTCTCCACCACTATCAGTTCTCAAAACTTTGAGTTTTCGACCACTTTGTCTTTCGACCATAGACTTAAACTTGGAAAATATTTGGATCACTTCACCTTTCTTCTTGATCAGGTAAGCCCATAGCTTTCGACTGAAATCATCTATGAATGTAACAAAGTATTTGTTACCTCTCATCGAATCCACCTGGATTGGTCCACATACATTAGAGTATATGACTTCAAGAATAGCCTTCGATCTGCTTCCTACATCCTTGCTGAAGCTATTCTTGTGTTGCTTCGCCTACACACATTCCTTACATACTTCATTTGGAATGTCAATTTCAGGAAATCCTGAAACCATATTTTTTCTCTTCAAATCTTTGATGTCTCTGAAGTTGAGATGGCCTAGTCTATAATGCCATATCCATTCATCTCTTCTAGCTGCAGTCGAAAGGAACTTGTGCTCCATCACATTTAGTTCAATCTTGAAGGTTCGATTATGAGACATAGGAGCCTTCAAGATTAATCTCCCATTTGCATCAACGACTCTCATCATCTTATCTTTGATTGACACTTTATAATTTTTTTCGACCAACTGCCCTATACTGAGCAAATTGCTCTTCATGCCTGGTATGTACAAGACATTGGAAATTAGTGACCTCTTGCCATCTTTCCTCATAATCATAACATCACCAATACCTTCAGCTGCTAGGGTATTGTCATTTGCAAATTTTACCATATTTTTCATTGAGGGCTTTATATTGACAAACCAGTCTTTCCTTCCAGACATATGTGATGAACATCCTGAATCCAAGTACCATTGGTCCTTGAATCTATCTTCATCTCTTGTTGTGACCACCAGCATCATCTCTTCTTCTTCTTCATGTTTTGCAAGCTTTGCATCACTTTCTTGATTCTTTCGTTTTTCTGGACAATCACTCGAATAATGACCATACTTCTGACAATTGTAACATTGAATGTGACTCTTATCAGGTTTTCAACCACCACCTCTTCCTCTATTTTCAACACCACCTCTTTGGTTGTCTTGGTATGGTCTTCTTTGATTCGATATGTCTCCTTCGATTTGGTTTCCTCTACCATTCGATTTGTTGTAGCTACCTCTACCTCTGTCGAAACACTTTCCTTTGCCTTTGGTTTCTTTTGTTGAATGTGCCTGCAAGGCCACATCACTCTTCAATTTGCCTGCAACTCTTTCATTCATTCTTTGTTCATGAGATTCAAGTGTCCCTTGAAGCTCTTCCTTTGTCAATTTCGACAAGTCTTTCCCCTCTTCTATCACCACCACTATATGGTCGAACTTAGGAGCTAAAGATCTCAAGATCTTCGAAACAACAGCTCTTGTTGTTAACGTTTCTCCATATATCTTGATTTAATTTACTAGTTTTGTAACTCTAGTGAAGAAATCAGATATGCTTTCACTGTCTTCCATCTGAAGCAGTACATACGTCCTTTTGTGATTTTGTAACCTCACTTCTTTCACTTTCTCAGTGCCTCCAAAAGACTTCTCAAGGATTTCCCAAGCTTCTTTTGCAGATTCTGGGCTGACAAGAATCACTAACCTTTTCGAAATTGCCTGGGCTGACACATTCATGAATTATAAATAATGCTTTATAACTCAACTTCTCAGATTCTGTATATTTTTTCTTTTCTTCTTCTGAAACGTTTTCTCCAAGCGCTTTGACTCCATCTTTTACAAGGTCCCAAAGACCTTGACACCTGAATAAGACTTTCATCTGTTTGCACCAATTCTCATAGTTGTCAACTTTCAGAATTGGTAGCGTTGCTGGATAGTTTGCATTCCCATAACTTGTCATCGTGAATTCTTCAATCGTTCTTGATTGATACTTCCTTTGAGTCAAAACAAGGCTCTTGATATCAGATGTTGGAAACTCACCAAATTCTATGATGAATTTCTACCACAATGACAATTTAATTATGAGACAAACAAAGAAAAGAAGACAAGACAAATAATTTCTGTAGAGTTTCTCTCTACTCACAAACTGTGAAAACTTTCTTATTCACTTTGCAAGTGCAAAATACTGTGAATGACTTGCTTGACTTGCTTACAAAAAGTAGGGGTTACTCCCTATATTTATAACTGAGCTTACACCCTAAGCTCAAAGCCAAAATATCTATTTTGTTACTAAATCAAATCTAATCTATTCTAGACTTAAATCAAATCTAAAACAAATCAAATCTTTTCGACACACTGAATTACAATTTAACGACTATTATTATTATTATTATTATTATTATTATTATTATTATTATTATTATTATTATTATTATTATTATTATTATTATTATTATTATTATTATTATTATTACAACTATTATTACTACTATTATTACTACTATTATTATTACTATTATTATTATTATTATTATTATTATTACTATTATTATTACTATTATTATTATTATTATTATTATTATTATTGCTATTATTATTATTATTATTATTATTATTATTACTATTATTATTATTATTATTATTATTTTTAATATTATTATTAATATTATTACTATTATTATTAATATTATTATTATTATTTTTTTAATATTATTAATATTATTATTATTATTTTTAATATTATTATTATTATTAATATTATTATTATTATTAATATTATTATTAATAATATTATTATTAATATTATTATTATTATTTTTTATTATTTTTTTTTGTAGTCAGGTTATTGGTTTTTGGATTTTTAATTTTCTCTTTAATTTTCTCTTTATATCAATAATCTATCATCTTTATTGTTCTTGGTCATCTCTAACAATATTTCTCTTGTTTTTGATTTTCTTTTTTATGTTGATTGATCTATCTCTGTATACTACAGACATAACAAAGGTTATATTTATTTTTTTACTTTACTTTTTTTATTTATTTTTTGTCTGCTATTTTCTGTATATACTGAGTTTGTGATGCGCTGGATTATGAGTTTAACAGCTTTGTGACTGTTTAAATAGATTTGTATGTTGGCCAATTAATAGCACTGCTTTAAATTCCAGTATTTGTATAAGTTTAACACAACTGTTTTTCTCCATTGATTGTTCATTTCATTGTTTTTTGTTGCTTTGTAACAAGTTGTTTCTTTGGGACCTTTTGTTTTGCTGATGTGAGTATGAGTGATATTCATTCAAGGTCTATTTCTATAAATGCAGGAAATGCAGAGGTGTTATTGAGTTTCATTTTGGTGTTGTCTTTTTGGTTTTTAAGATTTTGTATATTGTTGGGTGTAAGGGGTTTGTTTCTTTGTGCTAGTAGAAGAAAATTGTTTTGTTTCTTGCATTATTCTAATTGCTTTTAATTTGCCATTAGTCTCAGGTTGTTACAGGGACATAGTTGAGCTATGTATTTAACATGTTTATGGTAGTGGTTATTTGCTTTCTTTGATTTTATATAGTAAAAGGTTTAGTTTCACTTGTTTATCTTAATGGTTTATATTTTTGTTTTTATGTTGGTGCTTATTTGCCATTTTTTAGATTGATGAAGAGAGGCGTTTATTTTCAATATTGAAGAAAATCAACCTTTGGTTCATTATTGAAGAAATAATTCTAATGTGAATTAGATGATTTCCTTTGCTTAATATTATTAAACTTAACACAATTTAAATTTACTTTGGTTTATTTGGTAATCAAGTAAAATAAGCCATTGATTTGATACTATCTAAACAATGATGTTATTTAACAATTTTAATTTTAAGAATGTAATTTAATACAATATCTTATTATTTACATTTTTTTAGTATTAACTTCCGTAGATAAAATATAACAAGTAAGATGGATATTTAAATGTTGTAGGCCCAACTCAAATGTTTGGTCCAGTAATTAATCTGAGATTTCCAATTTATATTATGAAAAAAATGTAATTTTTTATAAAAATAAATGTTTTTGGACTTTTAAATGTGTTCATCCATTAACCCGCAAAAACCATCTATAGTAACCTTTTACCCGGCCAAATCCAATTTGTCCTAACCAAAATAAAAATTGACGAAAATAACCCATTAAAGTTCATCTGCGATTTAGGTTGGGTGACACTTTTGGATCCGAACCGCCCAATCAACCCATTGTCCAGCCATACACACAAGTATGGTACTTAAAAGATGTCAACTGTCATTTACTTTAAGCTAAGTACATAGTCTTTTTGACATTTTGTCTTTTTGACTAAATTGTGTTTGACATGTATGAAACAAAATGTGTTTTTTTGAATGTTTGGAAATGTTGTATTTCTCAAATATGTTGGAAATCAAATGTAATTTCTTTATGGAAAAATAAATATTTGATAGAAAATTAATTCTACATAATTTCTTCATCATATGCATAGGAGGTTGTAATACAGTAGGAGAACTGACTTGGTTTTGCGTTTTATCGCAAATGTGCAGATAGAAAGAATCACCACCAACTTTTCTTTTATTCAATATTTAGGAAATGGTGAAAAGAACAGTAAAGACCTTTTTTTGATTTTGAGTTCGGGGGGTAAGTTATGAAAAGAGAAGGTGTTAGCATCCTTTTCATCCGTAGTTATTTACGAGTTCTTATCACTAGCTCACTTTGTTTTGAAAATTGCTTTGTGAATGTGTGTTTGAGAAAATATTTTGAAAGTTGTCATAGTGAGACAAAATTTTGTAATGATTCTCGTATCTATCATCGAGAATGCATACAAAGTATTTGAAAATATTTATTGAAAAGTGTGTGTGTGAAAAAGTGTTTTTGTTTTGAAATGTTTATGAGCAAGTGATTAACAATGGTCTACCTACTCAAGATCTTTCTTGTAATTTTCTTTCCTTTAGATAGTGTTATCCTACCATTAGTTAGTAGGAAGCCCTATCGTTGGATGTGAAGGGACAATCGTGGGTCATCGTACAGTCATTGAAGGCAACTTGTAAGGACGCTTTAGCAAATTATCGTTAAGGGACTAGATCGTTTACCGAAAGCAACATCGAAATGGTCATCGATGAACTACGATCTTTGCGTTCGAGGGACTTTGCTAAAGCGCCCCCATGTTTGAGGGACATGACTGTTTTTATCGAAAGGCAACAAGGAAGGTTACCCTAGAGGTGTGAGTGTGCGAGTGATTTGTTTTTAATTATTTTTATCTTTGCTTTAGGGTTAGCTATCGATTCGTTATTAGTCTTTCCATGCAAACTCTAGTTACTAGGCAATAGACATAAAAATAATGAAAATCAGTAAAGTGCGGAAAATAAATGCGGAAATGTAAACCCTAGACTATTACAATGCTTCGGGGCAGTTATATAATAGAAATACGGAAAATAAACCATAATTACTATTACAAACCAGGAGACAATTACATAACAATTAAAAAGAAAAGAAAATGCAAGAATAGTAAACCACGCGAAATGTAAAAATAGGAAAGAAGGAAAGCGAACATATTTTTGATGATTTTTTGAAAAAAAAAAGTTTTAATGATTAACCTAAAAAAACTTAGTTAATTTTAATTTAAAAAATAACTTATTAATTAAATAAAAAACTAAACCCTAATTTTGATTAGGATTTGTGAAAAGGTTTTGAAAAACTTAAATTTAAAGAAAGGTTTTTGGTTTGGTGAATTTAGGGTTTTGTAAGGAAATAATGATAGAAAAAAAAGTTTAAAAAAATATTTACCAGGAGTGGGTGTTGAACCCACGCCCTTTGTCCTTTCCACCAAGACCTTCACAACCAGGCCAGGCGCGCTCCTGTTTTAAGGAATAGGAACTAGCGCGTTTTGTATATAATCGTGCAGAAAATCATAAATTTTGGAAAAAATAGCAAAAGGCAGGGATCGAACCCACGCCTTGATAGAGTAATGCCTTAGCGCACGTGTTTTAACCACTGGGGTGGTGATACATCCATTGTTTAAAATATAAACAAATAATTAAGTAGTAAACATAATGAACTGGACCGGAGAGGCGTCGGAGCCCTAGCTCCGGTTGTATTCTTCGGTGAGCATCTTCTTTAAACCTGCAAAATAGACATAGTTAGGAAATCAAAGATACCTTATCCCCCTAAATCCAACCATGTGAATTTAATGGGATGGTTATCTTGGGCTGAATCACACTAGTTTAAGAGCTATAGCGAAATTTGCATGGATCGATGTGGTTATGCAAACTCACGATTTGAGTAGCATGAAGGCCATGCGATCTATTTTCCTGCACTAACATACCTCAGAAACATATTGATACAGTTAGTGTGCAGTGCAACGTGAAGGAAACTAAAATATGAATTTTGTAAAAAAGTGTGAAACGAAGATGCATGCGTGCAAATTCTGGAGACTTTGGATCACTGTGTTGGATCCATTCTTACTTTGTACCTCTTTAGGAATCGATTGGGGATGCAAGAATGCTTGGAAGATGGATGCAAGCTAGGGTTGTAAGGTTGCCCTAGTTTGATAATTTTATGATTTTTTGAAAGTGGGTTTTAGCACAAGGTTTTCATGGTTAGCTTGTTTGATTTGAGGAGAATATATAACATGGAATTAGGTCAACACATTATGGGCTTGGACTCTTGTAATAAGTTTTGTCTTATTTTATTTTATTTTAACCTTTAAATGAATAAAAATAAAAAATAAAATAAATCAAAGGGATGTGTATGAACAATTATTGAGGTGCATATGGAGTGTAGAACACGTTTGGATTTTGAATCAATAGCCCAATAGCCCAAAAATTCAAGTTTTCTCAATTTGAACTTCATGCATTTGTTCAAAATTTGTCAACTTGAACTAGTCATAACTCTCTCAATTTTGATTATTTTAATGTGATCTTTGACTTTTTGGAATGCTCAAGATCTCTTCTACAATATCTATATTGACCATGTTTGCATTTGAAGAATTTATCTTGATGTAAGTTACCTTGAACAAAAGTGTCTTTTTGTTGACTTTTGAAATGACCTATAATGTATTGGCTCATATCTTTCAAATGAAGTATTTTTTTTTGGAATTGAGCTTAGAGAGACAAAGTTATATAGAATTGAATTACATTCAAAATAAGCTTTGGTTGAGGAAGATCTGAGGAAGCATGTGAAAGTTATCCTTTGTCAAAGTTCAGTTAACTTCTCCTAAGCAAAACCCTAATTTGGCAACTTTTGACTTTTGATAATTTGAGAGTTTTCCTTGATGAATCATGATCAACACTTGATAAAATGATGAATATGACTTCAAAATCTTGATTTTGACCAAAAATCTTGAGGTTTGACTGTATGTTGACCGTAATTGACTTTTTTCCCAATACAGTTGATTTTCAGTTATCCGAGCCATTGAATGAGTAAACTTGTGATGCAAAGCATGGAACTTGGTATGAGAATTCTTGGATACATATAAGATACCATTGCAATCCACTTTAGACCTTAAAAAACCAATCTTCCTTGAGAATCACAAAACCCTAGTTGTAGGCCATTGCTTAGGAGGAGAATTTGTCTGGTCAATTCTTGAGCAACCTCGAGCATTTGAGAACCCTAGGAGAATGTCTTGAAAAAATGGGAGGGAAAATTTTTGGGTACAACAGCTACCCCTATTCAATCTTCTTAAACCTGAGGAGTTAGATTGGCATGCTTGCCATTCAGGATCTGAAGGTGGAAGAGGATTGAACACTTGAGTACCAAGAAATTTGCACTCGCATGTGCACGAAGTAACACTGTTGGTTGATAATATTGCTTGAATGGGCTTAAAGATGCCATTCAGATAGGTGACAAAATCTTATTGGAGATGGGCTTAAAGATTCCATCCAAGTAACTGTTGATAGAAGTATCAGAAGAGTTTACGCTTTGACTGTATCTGAAGAATGCTTTCCAGAATGAACCTCTAGGGAAGGTGCTTAAGTAGCTGCTTGTCAGATTTAGTCTCTGAGGGAAATGCTTGTCAAAATTAGGTCTCTGAGGGGAGTGTTCGTCAGATTTAGTCTCTGAAGTAAATGCTTGTCATGTAGATAGTCACCCCGTCATGTTCTAGGAATTAATCTACAGTTTATTTTGTTGGTAAAACCTGTCCTGTTTCAGGAATTCATACCACCTGGCCATGTTGATATTTTCCCGTCCTGTTTCGGGAGTTAATCTTTGCCTGGTTATATAGATAGTTTCCCCGTTCTGCTTCGGGACTTAATATATGCTTGGTTATATAGATAGTTTCCTCGTCCTGTTTCAGGAGTTAATCTAGGACCTGCTTTTTATTGGTGAACCCGTCTTATTTCAGGAATTTATACCGCCTGGTTGTACAGATAGTTGCATTGTCCTATTTCGAGAATTAATCTTTGATATGATCATACATATAGTTTCCCCGTCTTGTTTCGGGAATTAATCTCTGACCTGTTTGATAATTGTTGATGATATTTGTCTGTTTGTGAACTTTACCTGAAAAGATAAAGTTAGTCTTTATGAAATGTCATGATGTATGTAATGCATTGCGTGATGATGTTCTCAAAGTAAATAAGAGTGTCTTATATGCATTTCGTATGTGTATGCTATGATACTTGTAAATGATGTATGGATGCGAGATGTTGTTGAAGTGTATCAGCAGCTTCATATAACATCTTTGCTGGGAAAAATAAATTCCCGACTGTCACTGGGGGTGAAGAACATGACTCTTCAATCTCGTTTAGAATGTCTTGCTGGGGATTCCTGCTTTCTGTTTGAGGATACTCCACTGGGAATGTTTGACTTCTGCTTGGGGATAGAATAGTTCTGGAACCTCGGTCGTTCATCTCTCTACTGGGAATTTTAGTTCTTATGTATCCTGACTGGGGATAAAAGAGATGAATAACCTTCAGAGATGTTGTATGACCAAGTTTTGGATATGACATCATTCTTCTAGGGAGGACAAAATTGATTGTCACGGTTTTAGATTTTGTAGTAACTCTCTAGGGATAGTAGCTTTGACTACATTTTGCTGGAGAAGTTAATTTGTCGGGGATTTGCAGTAATCAGAGAAATGAACTTTGTTTGGGAAATTAAATTCTATTTTGGAAATAAACCCTATTGAGGAAATAAACCCTGCTGGGGAAATAAACCCTGCTGGGGAAATAAATCCTGCTGGGGAAATGAACCCTGCTGAAGAAGAGAATTATGTAAGGTGTTTTATAGTGTTGGCGAAATAACCCAACTAGGGAATTAGATTCCTGTGAACTATGTTGAGGAAGTTTCCGATCTATGCTAGGGAAATGATCAAACTCCTTTATCCGCTAGGGGGATCTGCTGGGGAGTATGATTATGTTAATAGCTCAAAGACGCCCCAATTTCTATCTTGAAGGCTTATTAGACTTGTGGGGGGAATGTATCTCGGTCTGGGATGAGCTTGTGAAGGTAACTCTGTGGGGGATAATCCCATGGAGGTTTCTCTATAGGGATTTGTGGACGACTCGAACGTTATCCTAATTCGTAGAGTCTTTAGTAAATGCCGATTCTTGTTGTTATGCATATATTTGTTAACAGTAATCATATTCATATGCATGTGTTCATTCAATTTATTCATTGGATGATTTTTCGAACAAAACAAAAAAGATAAAACAAATTTTGATTTATGCAATTGTATTTGTATTGATAATTTTCCTATAAACAGACGGTTTTTGTACATAGAGACTGAAATCCTAGTAAGAGGAAATCGTCGTGAAATGAAAAGAGTATGGAGTAAAACAAAGAGAAACAACTATGTGGAAACGATCTCATTGAGTCTCAACTTTGCTCACTACGCCAAAAAGGCCTTTAGACAGCGCACCTTAGACATCGTTTTTATACAAAAGCGCTGCTATAAGTAAATTAAAAAACAAAACACGGAAACTGTATACGAAAATGAGTAAAAGTGCTACTAAAAGGCCGACCTTAGACAGCGCTTCTGAAAAGCGTTGCTAAAAGGGTTGCTTTAGAAAGTGCTTAAAAAAAGCACTGGTAAAGGATCACATTAGCCAGCGCTTCTCTGAAGCGCTGTCTAAAGTCATATAAATTTAAAAATAAAATATTAAAAGCGCTGCTAAAAGGGTTGCTTTAGAAAGCGCTGGTAAAGGACCACATTAGCCAGCGCTTCTCCGAAGCATTGTCTAAAGTCATATAAATTTAAAAAAAAAACTTAAAAGCGCTGCTAAAAGGGTTGCTTTAGAAAGCGCTAGTTAAGGACCGCATTAGCCAGCGCTTCTCCGAAGCGCTGTCTAAAGTCATATAAATTTTAAAAAAATTCTTAAAAGTGCTGCTAAAGGCCCATATTAGCCAACACTTCTCAAAAGCGTTGTCTAAAGTCATATAATTAGAATTAAAAAATAGAATCCCTCCAGAACTTGTTTCTATTCACACTTTTCTCTTCGTCCTTCTGTCGTTCCTCTGATACTGCCCTCCTTCCGCCGTCCCTCCGACCACCCTCCTTCCTCCGTTCCTCCGACCGCCCTCCTTCCTCCGTCCCTCAGTTTCCGTCCTCCACCGTATCTCAAGGTAAGTTTCCCTTGTTCCTATCTCTACTGCTTCTATGGTTATTTGGGTATTTGGTTTATAACATTTGGTTTTTTGGACTCTCTTGTAGGAATTCTATCAACCATTTCACCAACATTTGGTTTTGTTAAGCTTGGTTCAACATTTCCTTCTACATTTCAAGGTATTCATTTCCTTCTACATTTCTAGATATTTCCTTCTACATTTCTGCAAAACCTGTGACCTGTTTATAAGTTCGATTAGTTAGTGATATAAACTCTGTTAGGCTGTTCGGTTTTATTTAGTTTCGATGAAGGTTGGATGTTGATGTCACGTTTATTCGTGTATAAACTAACCAAGAAACTATTGGGGCTACCCGTTTTGTTTTATTTGTTAGAGTTTCGGGTTTGAATTCAATGTTGTGTCACTTTGTGTGAGAAAATTTGAAAGAGATTTTGATGCATGTTGTTATGAAATCAAGGTTTAATTTGATTATGGTTCCACTTTGTTGCGATAGTTTGATTTCATTTTGGTTTCGATGATGGCTTGATGTTTATGTCGCGTTATTTGCATAAGATATAGTCAAGAACCATTCATGGGGCATCAATTCATCTTTTACCGTTGCTTTGAGATTCTGACAACTTTATTGTGTAATTTGATTTAAATTCGAAAGTTCGCATGGTTGTGACATCGGGTGCTTTCCCATTTTGTTTCGAATCTTCTTGAGTTGAAACTATCGAGCATTCATAACTTGTTATAGTTGTTGCCCGGTTTTTGTTTAATCGAATAAATCATGTGTTGAAATTAATTTTCCATGTTCTGATTCTTAAATTGTGTAACAAAATGAGTTCTTTGATTTTATTTTCATTTGAGGATTGGTATCGTGATTTATTCTCAACTCTATGCATTTTCAATGTTAGTGTGCTTACTTAAAAGTTGGTTAAGACTTTTTGTATTGGTGTAGTTAGTTGAAGACCATCACCGATTCGAAGAACATCAAAGCAGCATCATCCGCCGTCGGCACCAATAACCCCTATTCTTTCTTTGGTAAGTCAAGCTCAAATTCAACATTACCGACTCGTTTATTTATTTACTATATGCTTCCTAAATTATAAAACATTCTATCTATATCAATTAAAAAGCACAATTAATTTTTATAGAAATAATTAATTTTAGTCTATATCGCTCTAGAACTAATCTGATTAAATCTTACGAAATATTTCTAAAAGTTTGTATTAATATTCTTTTTGTGTCGCGAAAGTGTTTTTCTTTATGTTCTTTTGAAATAGTTGCGTGAATAATTATAGTGTTTTTGTTTACCTTAATTAGTAGTAATTCCATGGATAAAAAATGGATGACTGTCAATCAATTGTCAAAAGAGTACGAGAATGGGGTATTGGAATTCGTTAAGTTTGCTGTTGAACACGTCAAAGACTCCAGTCAAATGAAATGTCCTTGCTTGGGTTGTTGTTATGTGGGTCGGGTTGACGCAGATGGATTGAAATCGCATTTATTGACGCGTGGGATTGATCGAAGTTATAAGTGTTGGATATATCATTGTTTGCATTCATAAAATTAGATCTTCATGAAAGCCTATGAATAAAGATGCCAATCTAGTAAGCCATTTCCAAGACTCTAAAACTAAAGCAAATTTAATTTGAAAATACTCTTAAAGCTATATATGTACCAGTTTTGGACCAATTCTTATTTTTTTTATAACTCAAAAACTAAAAAAGATATATTTATACACTTCAAAGTCATTTAATTTTAGTTACAACTAATTTACATAAATTCATTGTAGTGCATCAGTTATTGTGGGTTAAGGTTCTGCATAATAAAAATTACAGAGTTTGTGAGAGCAAATAAATTTTGTTCTTTATGTTGAAATATTAAATATAATCCAAGTTGTGTAATCTAAGTCCAATTAAGGTTTGTTAGCCTACTTAGTCTACAAGTTAGTTGTATATAAATAGATTAATTTATAAATCAGTTTGTACAATTCAGATCAATAATACAATCCTTAATTCTTTATTCTCTCTCTTACTCCCCTCACTAAAAGTGTCTCACGCACTAACAAATTGGTACCTAGAGCTCTAGTTAGATTCTTGATCGTGTTTTCAAGAATCACACGTTAGAGATCATATTTTCGGGATCGTGGGTTGTTGTCAATCAATCATTATGAAGATGAATGGTACTAACGGCATTCTAAATTCTCTTCCAACTTTTGACGGAAAGAACTGGATTCGATGGAAACGGATGCAATCTCTGTTTGGATTTCATGAAACCTTAGAAGGGGTTACTAATGGCATTCCTGCGCAGGTTGCAGATGCAACCGACACATAGAAGACCACTCACAACGAAACCAAGAAGAAGGATTGCAAGGCTGCATATTGCATTCAAATGACGGTTAATGCGGCAAATTTCGACTCTGATGTTCTTATGGTATAACAATAAAGTAGTTTCTAAACTACTCATCAGTTATTCATCAAAAGAACGAAGACAAAGTAATTGATCTCTTCCAAGCTTAATACTTACGAATCATAAGTACATCATTAGAAGATAAAGATCAAGAAACTTAGTCAGGAAGAATACAATACAAAAAGTACACCACAAATTACACTATGATAATATTGGTTGTATTATTCACGAAAGTTTTCTCCCACAATCGTAGGCTAACAACTGCAAGCAGTAGTCTAAGGAAAGTGGTGTTTCATACTATTCCAAACCTCTCTTGAATCTATCCATTAGGAATTAACCGTTAGAAGGAGCAAAGACTTTCTATCCTTACAACGACTCTTTTTGAAGGCTATATAAGAAGATCAATGGACTAATTGCAGACTTGACGAAGTCGACGATATTAACGATGATGAAGTCCACAACCACAAAGAAAAGAAAAGAAAAAAGAAAGAAGAGAAGAGAAAGAATAATTCTACAAGATTCTACACAAATTATAATCACATACATCTCTTTAGAATCATGAAGAAGCAAGGAGTTGTTGCTCATAACTTGCTCAACAAATAAAATGAAGAAGAAGAACACTACAAGATGCTTCCCAAATCTTAATCACATACGTCTCTGTAGATCAATGTAAAATACACAAGAGTTGTTGATCATATTGAGTTATAATTTTTTTATTCTTCATGTAAGTTATTTAAACACAAGAGTTGTTGCTCGAAATTATGTTAAATTATATGTACTTAAATTAGGATTAATTTTTTTGTTAAGAAGAATTCTTGTAATCTCCAGAAAAACAATTCTGTTTAGAATTGGTGTTGCCTCAAGTGATCGAGTGAAGATATGTATACTTGAGAAGACTTTGAAAATTGGTCGTTATAGATGAAATCTTTTCTAAGGTGAAGGGTTAGTGATCGTTATATCTCTTAGGGCACCAGATAGGTCGGAATTCTTAAAGCATCACTAACTGTATGATCATTGTTGTTGTTAGTCACAGGTGAGAAGCCCGTGCATCTGTAATCTGTCGAGGTTAGTGGATTAAGTCCTTGTATAAGGCAAATCACCTTGAGGGGTGGACATAAGTAACCTTGTTTAAGGTGAACCTGGATAAACTAAATATGTCTTTCTAGTCTTTATAGCATTCTATAGCTTCCATCATTTGAGTGATCCAAATTTCTAAAGGGGAATGTTTTCTAAAAAAAAACCAATTCAAACCCCCAATTTCCTGTGTTTTCTCTACCTATAATTGGTATCAGAGCTCAACTTTATTATTGATTTTTGAATCAAACACTTAACCATGTAGAGAGATCTAGTAAGAGAAATACTATTAATTATATAAACTCAAATGAAAGAAATATGATCATTTCTAAGAATTCACTTTATCAAAAAAAGGATCAAGATTCTGACAAGAAAAATCAGAAATATAAAGAACATATGCATCAAAATATATCCTCTCAACCTCTAACTGAGCAAATACTGAGAAGAAATCATTAGAGGCTTGCAGAAGAAATAAAGATTGTACATATAAACAAATCTCTAGACGAATCAACTCTAGAAGTAGAAGCTGCTAGCTCTCAGAAGCGCACCTGTCTTAGTCAAAAGTTACCAACCAGAAAGTCAAGATTAGAAGTTTCTTGGTGCTAGGAAGAACACATGGAATTGGAACATTGCACATGGCAATACTCAATTTGATCAAAATGGAAAAATACTTTGTGGAAGATAAGAAGATCAGAAAACTCATGGTCAGAATATGTGTTCATCATTCAGAAAAGATACTCAAGAGAACCTCTAAAGAAAGTCAGTTTGTTCATCTGAAAGGAAACCAAGTCATCTGCACATCCAACTAACATTCTGAAAAAGGATAATTCTGAAGAAGAAAAGTTCCTTTGAAATCTACGTAAAGGAAGTAAATCTCTGGGAAAAATAGGTTATCCACAAAAGTATCATCATTTGTAAAAGTCAAATACATTTCTAAAATGGAATATGCAGATTCAGCAGAAAGGCCATCAAATTTCTGTAAGTAACATTTTTGTTCTCCACTCTAGTATTTTCTACTTCATTTTAAATTCTATTATTCAGTTAAAGAGTAAACACCTTGAGATGTCACTTTTTTAAAAAATATACTCAGAAGGAACTCTATCTTTATGAACTTAAAGACTCTGATCATTATCAGATTTACATTTTCTTTTCTTTGCTGAAAATAGATTTTTCCTATTCAGAATAAGTTTTTCTTACCATGAATAAATAGAACACATCTCAAATACGTTAGCTATGAATGAAGAATAAAATTGTGAATATTTCTTACGAATTCAAAATGATCTTGTCTAGTAATTAATGCTTTACTGAATATTTGTATTCCCTATTCATTTAAATACTTTTGGTAAACCACCTCATTGGAAATGATTTTTCATAGCACGCTATATCCTATTTTATGTCTAAAGTTACTTTTGTGTCCTATCATCTTATTGGAACTTGTCTATATATACTTGTTGGTCATTTATTGCTCTTCCTTTTCAAATCTCTACATCATATTTCTTCTCTCTCAAAATACATTTCCTTTTCTTTATTTAAGTCTCCATTTGTCTCCATCTTCCTCACCCTTCTTCTCTGTCTTTTGTTAAGTCTATCTCTCATCCATACACAACGGCTTCAAATACTTTTCACGGTAATTAAGAACTCCTTGAAGTTCTCTGTGAACTCCTCCCAAATTTTCCTCGTCTAAGCATTGATGAGCTCAATCTGACTTAGAGCATCGTTATACAAGGATGATCTAGGCACATTGAAATTTTGCATGTCCCTATATATCCAAATCTGGTCAAAGAATTCTGGAAGTATGTGTTGTACCCCAAAATTTGCCCTCCCATATTCTTCAAGGTTTATCAAGAATCATCTTCAACTGGTTCAAGATTACTCAAGAGATTGCACAGTCCAAATGCCTCCTAAGCCAGTCAAAATTAGGGTTTTGGTTCCTTCAATGAATTTAGGGTTTTCAATGGCTCAATCAAGTCCCGTAGGCCTATACATATTGCCAAGCATCTACATGTCAAGTTTCAAGACTCACAATGTCAAATTTGCACAGTCAAAAGCCATATTTGGTTCACAGTCAACTGCAGGGGCAAAATGGTCATTTCACAGTCAAAAGTAAAAAATTTTGGTCAACGTCTTATTTTGAGTCCACAATCATCATTTGATCAAATCTTGATCATGATTCCTCAAGCATGGCTCAAAAATCATCAAGGATGCAAAAGTTACTATTTTTGGACAACAGGAAAGTCAACTGTACCTTGACCAAGGCATAACTTTTTCATGGTTCATCAGAAAAATCCCATCCAATGCTCATTTTGAAGGGGATGACATTTCCTACAACTCATATTCACATTCCAAGTCCAAGAAATGCTCTCACAAAAAGTTATCAATTTCTACATTATAGGTCAATTTCAAAAGTCAACAAAAATGCACTTTAAGTCAAAGACCATAACTTGAGATTGGTAAATCCAAATTACATGGGACCAAAGGCATTGGTTAGAGGACTTCAAGACCTTTCCAAAATGTCCAAGAACATGTTCATAGGATCGAAATTGAGCAAAATATGCATTGGAGAAGTTGGGAAATTTTTGTGAATTTGCAAAAGTCAACTTTGCTCAAAACACATCATTTTTGCTAATGGGCCTCAAATTCCTTCTTGAAACTTTGTCCAACGCCTATGCACGACCCATCAAGCTTACATTGAATTATTTTCTTATTTTTATTAATTAATTGGATTTTTAATTGATTTTTAATTCATTTAATTAATTTAAAATGTAGGAAATTCAAAGATTTGATTTCTCAATCTTTTTGTGAAGCAAAAGTGGTCAACATATGCTGGAGATTTCGTGTGCACATCAAGGGGACAAAAATCTCTTAATTTAGCAAGTTTTCTCAATCAAAAAGATTGAAAAATATTTGATTTTCAATCAAATATTGAAACATCAATTTCATGGATCTCCTTGCAAGATTGTAACCTAAATCCATTCTACTATATATGCACAACCTAACCCTATTCATGTACACGTGAGAATTGCTGCACAAAGCCATAACCATATTAAAAAAAAACAAAGAAAACTTGAAATCTGTTTGCTATCTTCTAGACCGATTCAAAGCATTTTCTTGATTCTAATACATTGCAGAGGTCCCCAGAAACGTGTAGGAATCAGAACCACACACTAAAGCTCAAAGAATCCAAGGATAATAGTTTCACGGTTTGGAGTTTTTTTCATAATCGCATACTTTGATTCATGCATCATTAACATGTTTTGTTGATTGTTTTGTGTTCATAGGGACTGTACAAAGCTTTTGGCATAGGTTAATTGGACTGAAACGCCCTGAATCACAAATCACCATTGACAAATATTAGGGTTCCGAAGCTTTGATTTTGGGGTTTTCCTATACAGGAAAAATTGGAACCTCTCATGCATATGGTTGTAATCGTTGCAACCAGACGAATTGAATGCCATACTCGCGCCATATTTATATAGCCTAGGGAGCTAATCGCTATTATTCCTCATGCTATTTTGTGGGGGTTAAAAACCCCCTCTATCTAACGTATATTTTGCAGGTTTGGGGAAGAAGATGATGATGTGGTGAAGCGTCATTGGGCAATTCAAAAAGCAGCGCGCGTGATTTTCTTTCCAGCATAATTGTCATGTTTTTTATATTATATTTACTCATTATTATTCTAACAAATGCAAGCGAGTGGCCTGGTGGTGGATGCGTTGTCCAAGAATCATTGGGACTTGGGTTCGATTCCCAGGTCCCCAAAATAATTGTTCATATTTTTCTTAACGTGATTTCATGCAGATGTCCAAATGAATTCCACCATACACCTCAACCATCCAGGCGCCAGGTGTTTACCAGCAACAATCCAAGGGCCAAAGATGGAAGACTATGGTACTACCTAGTCAATGAACACGCAGCTAATTCTGGAAAGTCAAAAGGCCTGAGATAAATGGGCTTCACAATTCAGAATTCACCTCCTAAGCTGGCCCAAACCCCCCTGGTTTATTATCTCTTTTTATTTTCCCTTTCTTTTATTTTCTTTTAATAACTATTATTATCATTATTTAATTACCTCACAAATTAATTAATTTTCATAATAAATTCAGACCATTAAAATGTAAATATTTTTTATTATTATTAATTATTAATTTCACTTTAATTCATTATTTTGTAAATAAATACTAATAAATTGATTTAGTTTAATTATGTTTAATTTTGACTTTTTTACAATAAATAAAATTAGCCTAGAATTAGGGTTTTTCTTTTGGCACTTTTAATTTCTTTATTTTATTTTCATTAAAACCTAAAAAAGCTAAAAAACACTTTTTCTTTTTAATTAATTAATTAGTAAATTAGGTTTAATATTAATTAAATGCAAAGGACCAAATTTCATTCTTTTCTAAAAAAGGGTCAAAACCCTAAGGACGTCCCGATTCAATTTCTTTTCGCGCATATTTATTTTGTTTATATTTATGTATCTGCTCCGAGAATGTAATAAGTTAATTAGGACTTTTATCGCTTTCTTTTATTTTCTCGCATTTTATTTTCCAAAGGGTTATGTTTTTGGCGATGTAAATACCCGACGCCTTGTAATAGCGTAGATTTACTTTCCGCACTTTATTTCCCGCAAATTATTAACTGTTAATTATGCATGCAAGACTTGCCTGAAAAATAAAACCAACTCGTAGCTCACCATAATACTTGTGCAAAGATAATATAAACTGAGCTTGACACACGTGCACATGCCACTCCTAGGGTACGCCTCACTTGGTTGCCTCGAGGTGGTCATCAAGTATAGGGTGTTTTAGAGGTCGCCCTCCTGTCTAAAGATCCAAGTTGCCTCGAAACGGTTGCCTCGGATAAAAAGGATCTAGGACATTAGGGTTACCGCTAAGACGTCCTACTATTGCTTTGGTGACCACACATGTCCCTATAATCGAATTGACCCGAATAACTCCAACGACGGTGCTACCTACTTCTCAATAGTGGGATAGTACTGTCTAAAGGACTCTTACACAGCTTAATTCCTTAGAGTAGGTAGATTTCTCCTGGGTACTTGCTCTTTCAAAAAAACAAAAACAACTTTTCGCACCTACACTTTCAAAAAGTTTTCAAACAAACACTTCATACACTCTTGAGGACAGATACAAGAGTTACCTAGAAGTTTTTCAAACCAAACTTTTTCAAAACCCACAAACACTTGAAAAGCAAACAAATTTTTGAAAACATAGTGAGCAAGTACCTAAGAGCCCATGGATAACCATGGATAGAAAGGGTGCTAACACCTTCCCTTTCTATAAATCTACCTCCCAAACCGAGAAACATCTCGAAAAGGAATTTTGCTGTGCTTTTGTCCTTTCCTTGTTGGAGAACATAAAAGACGATGGCGACTCTTGCTTACCGCGACATTTCGCGAACCAGCTTTAAAACAGTCAGTTCTATTTCCACCGATCACAGAACTGGCGACTCTGCTGGGGAATATTGAATAAGTGAGGTGTACCTTAGGATTAGACCACTCTTGTTTTCAATTGCTTGCTTTGTTTGCTTTTATATTTGTGGGCTTGTTTTGGAGTTTCATAGATCCTAACCCGGATCTGGGGGATACCTTTTAGAAGTAGCAACAAATTGTGAGGGAACTGTGCGGGGTATACCGACACGGTTGAAGCAGTTGCTACGTTGATGTGGCACTTTGGTGAGTACCGGTAACCCTTGAGTCAAGTCAAGGAGAGTACGGGGCCGCCGCGTGGTGTCGCGAAGCATCAACTGACCTTAGGAACCTTACTTGACCATCCTGGCCTCTTTAGGGGTAGTGAGATGACCGACTTTGGTGCAGTCTGAAGTTGGTAGATACTCGATACTACACTCATTGAGGGTTGTTTTCTTGGAATATTTTAGTCGCCAGTTCAGTGGCTAAATCAAAACAATGAACATAGAAAACAACCCAATGATATTGAGCTCCTTAGAACCCGGTTACTTTTGATAGGACAGGTTTTGAGCCCACCAACTTCAAGAGGGTAGTACCCCAAACTTCATGCTGGCCTAAACTCTAAGGGTTGTCTGGTGTGACTTGTGTGCCTTATCATGTTTTCTTTTTGTGGATACTTGTGGTGTGTTTTTATCATAACATCATAACATCATAAAGCATCATATGCATCTACTAACCACTTCAAGGGTTCGAATCTTCATCTTTGTTCTTGTTTTGTAGGACATGGAGACTATCCGCAGGAAAACAATTCAGGTCAACCTTGTAAGGGTCCCTCCTCAGCTTAAGGAGCTTACTTCCAGGATTCCCGAGAACTCTTCCTTCAGTGAAAGGCATGGTAGACTCATCAGCTTGGTCAACACCAACATTGAAGAGGATATGGTGAAAGTGTTGTTCCAGTTCTTTGATCCCTTGCACCACTGTTTTACTTTCCCGGATTATCAATTGGTGCCTACTTTGGAAGAGTTTTCTCAACTTCTGAAAGTTCCTATTCTTAATCAACTACCCTACAACGGTACGGAAAGGGAACCAAAACTTGAAGAGGTTGCTAAAGCATTACGTCTGCAACCATCTGACATCAAGGGACATTGGGAAATCAGAAGTGGTATCAAAGGATTCTTGGCAAAGTTCCTGTTTGAGAAGGCCCGAGAATGTTGGAATTCCCTTTACCTACAAGCCTTTGAAGAAGTTGTGGCACTCCTTGTCTATGGGTTGGTATTGTTCCCGAATTCGGATCAGCTTATAGATATCAATGTTGTCAAGATTTTCATGTCCAGGAATCCCATACCTACGTTGCTTGGAGACATCCTCCACTCATGTTACACTCGAACCATGAGAAAAAGAGGTGTTCTCATGTGCTGCACTCCTCTCTTGGCAAGGTGGTTTATTTCGCACCTTTCACAATCAGTTTTGAAGAACTAGCGGGGTTTGAGATGGTCACAACGATTAATGACTCTTACACATGCTGATATACATTGGTGTTCTCGGTCCAGAGAAAATGTCACTATCATTGACAATTACGGAGAATTTCCTAATGTTCCTTTACTTGGAATTAGAGGAGGCATTACTTACAACCCCTGTCTGGCTTTGAGACAGTTTGGATATGCTCGGAGGGATGGCCCTCATGACATGCTGATTCCTGACATAGTTTTTGACTTCGACAATGATACGCAAGGACTTCGCCAGAGGTTTATCAGAGCTTGGAGGATGCCTAACAAGGTAGATAGTAAGACACTGGGGCACAAGAACTCCATCCCCCTTGAGCCTTATCTCAAGTGGGTACGAACCCGCTCCCAGAAGCTTGTGATGCCATATCCTCATGTTCTCCCCATGATCAAAGAGCCTGTTTTGGAGGGAGAGGTCCCATACACCATTCAGCATCCTGACATGCCAACATCTTGGGAAGAAATGCAAAAGAGCTGGATCCAACTCAAGGAAGAGCGGAATTCTCTTGAAGCCAGTTTACATGCCAGCGAGAAGAAGGTTTTGGAGCTCACCCGCCTACTGCACGAGGAAAAGACCCTCAACACTTACATAGCTCCAAAGAGGATGCGCAGTGTCTTTTGGGATTAAGTATTTTGTAATATTTTTCTCATGAGGCATTGATGTACTGAACAGATTATTTATTAATATAACGTGTGTTCCTTTTTGTCTACAACGAATTTGAACTTTCGAACCCTTGAATGCATTGCATAAATAGCATATCATGCATCATGTGCATAACAGGTACTCTTTTTACAGGTCACTCATCTTCTTCGCTGTTTATTTCACGCAATCATCATGTCTTCCGAGCCTACTACTGAACAAGCTATCAAGGCCCTCCAGGCCCAGAACGCCCAGTTCCAAGAGCTGGTCATGAGCTTAGCCCAGGGACAACAGGAATTGAAGACTTTGCTTTTGAAAAAGAAGAAGAAGAGGACTGTGTTGTTCAACACTGGACGAAGATTTGGGAATGCACTGCAGAATGAGGCTGATATGGCTACTTCCTCTGTAGGGAAAGATAGTCCCCAAGGGGGAAGGGTTCCTAGTCCCGTGGTCTCCGACAACGAGACAGATTACAATGATGAATAGTACCCTCCTGCTGAGGACAGGTACAAACAGTTGGAGGACCGGTTAAGTGCTATGGAGATTCAACACGTGCCTGGGTTGGATTTTGGAGATCTAGGTTTATCTTCTGGGGTGGTAATTCCTCACAAGTTCAAGGCACCTGCCTTTGCAAAGTACGACGGGGCTTCCTGTCCTAAGCTGCATCTCAGATCATATGTAAGGAAGATCCAACCTTACACTGCCGACAAGAATTTATGGATCCATTTCTTCCAGGATAGTCTTTCAGGGACTCAACTCGAATGGTTCTATCAGCTGGATGGAACCAGCATTCGTAACTGGGAGGACTTGGCTACTGCGTTCTACAAGCAGTATCAGTATAATTCCGACCTCGCTCCTACGCGTACCCAACTCCAGGGTATGTCGCTAGGGACGGGTGAAGGATTCAAGGAGTATGCGTAAAAGTGGAGAGACCTGGCTGGAAGGGTGCAGCCACCTTTGACTGACCGTGAACTTGTGGACATGTTCTTGGGGACCCTGTCTGGGCCGTTCTTCAACCATCTGATTGGGAATTCTTCTGCTGGGTTTACAGATCTGATCTTGACTGGTGAGAGGATAGAAGCTGGTATCAAGTCGGGGAAGATACAGAAAGGTGCCTCCTCGAGCACTGAAAAGAAACCCTTCAAGAAGGAATCTAGTGATGTTTATGGTTCAAGGAGACAGAACAAACCGGAACGCCGCCAAGCTGTCAACGCGGTGGTAATCTCAAAGCCTGCCGTTGCTCCTCAGCAATATAACCAACCAAGGGGTGAGAGACCCAAAAGGCAGTATACTCGGCTCAGTATGACCCTGTCTCAGATATTGCCACAACTACTGTCAACCAATTTGGTAACTGTCAAGGAAGCTCCAAAGGTTGTGAACACAACATCTCCAAAGTACAACCCCAACGCCCGCTGCACTTATCACTCTGACAGCCCGGGGCATACTACGGATGATTGTTGGGCTCTGAGGAATAAGGTTCAGGACCTTATTGATGCTAAAGAAATACAGTTCGAGGCGCCCGAAAGGCCCAATGTTGTGACTGCTCCCATGCCCCAGCATGGAGTGAATGCTGTGGAAGAAGACCTGTATGTAGCCTCTGTAGATGAGATTGTTACTCTGTTGTTGACTGTCAAAAGGAACCTGTTGCTAGCCTATTTATTTACAGGTTGTAGTAAAGGTTGCCTTCTATGTTCTGTTTCACCTGCTGGTTGTCCTTTGTTGAAATCAGGTATCCAAAGCCTGATGGATAATAAAGAGATCTTGTTCGAGAAGATTGTTGTTCCTGCTATCCCTACTGAAGAAGTGTCCATTGTTACTATTTTCAACAACCCTCCTAAGGCTCCCTCAAAGAAGCCTGTCAAAATCATGTCTACTCATAAGATTTCTCCTATCATTATCATTGTTCCGGGGCCCATCCCCTATAAATCTGACAAAGCTGTCCCGTGGCACTATGGGGCAGATGTTTATGTTCTTGGAGTAAAAAAAGAGTTTGGTACTAGTACCGGCGTCAGCAACATCACCGGGCCTGCTAAAGTCACTCATAGTGGTAGACTGTTCTCACCAGATATTGTGCCACCAGCTATCCAGAGACCTCTTGTCATCACACCTGCCAGTGTGCCCACTTCCCTTCCTGACCAAGTTCCTATTTCTACCCCTGCTACCGAGTCATCTGACACTCGGGGCAAAGCGATTGCTACTGATGTGCCTGCCCAGACGGAGGTACCAAAGACAACCGCTGTTGAAGCTTCCAAGCAAGAGATGGAAGAGATTCTCAAGATTATCAAGAAGAGTGATTTCAATGTAGTTGAGCAGCTGGGGCACACCCCATCAAAAATTTCTATGCTATCACTGTTGTTGTGTTCAGAGGCCCATGCCAAGGCCTTGATTACCTTCCTGAAGACGGCCCATGTGCCACAAGAGACGTCAGCTGATCAATTTATCGAGTGTGTATCCAACTTAACTACTGATAATGGTTTGGGTTTCTCCGACGTTGATCTGACTGCTAAGGGGAAGAACCATAACGATGCCTTGCATGTCTCCATTGAATGCAGGGGCACTACTCTTGCCCATGTGCTGGTTGACACTGGTTCCTCGTTGAACGTATTACCCAAGAAAGCTCTAGACAGGCTGGATTGTGAGGGTTTAGAGCTCAAGCCAAGTAACATTGTTGTCCGGGCCTTTGACGGGTCTAACAGGATGGTACATGGTGAGGTTGACATTCCAATCAGGGTTGGTTCGCAGGTCTTTGATTCTACTTTCTATGTGATGGACCCGTCCTATTCTTGTCTGCTGGGTCGTCCTTGGATCCACAAGGCTGGAGCGGTGACCTCCACACTACATCAGAAGCTGAAATACCCGGTCAGAGGGCAGATCGTAATAGTGCAGGGGGAGGAAGAATATATGGTCAGCCACCTTAACTCGTTCCGGTACATAGAGATGGATGGGGAGTTCATTGAGACCCCCTTTCAACACTTTGAAGAGGTGCCTCAGACATTGGCGTCAACAGAGACTGTGACTGAAGAAGACTCTCCTTTGAAGATGGCTTCCTTAAAGGATGCCCGGGCTGTTATTGAGAAGGGTGAGTGTGCAAACTGGGGCCGACTTCCTGATTTCACTCCGAAGACTGACAAATTTGGTTTGGGTTTCACTGTAGAAGCTCAGAGGGCTGTTCGTAAGGCAAGGATTGGAAGACCTCATGTGTTCATCACCAACCCGGAAGTGAATGCTATTGAAGACGACATGGAGGAATCTGAATTCGACAGCTGGATCTACCCAACGACCAACGATGGACCAAGCAACTGGACTGCGAAAGACTTCACACCTATTACTTTTGTCACTCAGTAATGAACTCCTTTGTTTTGAATTTTTAACAGACAATAATTCTAAACTTTATGGCCCGGTGTCTTACCCGGGGCACCGTGGCTTCATTTGTGAGGGATTTTGTGTGTCATTTTCATATATCATTAATAAAAGCATTGGACGTTTTTTGAATTTCAAATCTTGCGCTCCTTTTCTTTCTTTATTATATATTGCAAAACAGCTATATTTACACACACTCACAACATACAGGTTCCAATCCACTCTGGATCTCACTGGCAACGACTCTGCTACTGCCAGTTATGACTTCGAAAATCTGATCAACTTAGCCGAAGATGAAGGTGAAGATGATTGTGAAGTGCCTGGTGAACTTGCAAGACTGTTACTCCAGGAAGAGAGGGCCATTCAGCCACATGAAGAGCCAGTGGAAATGGTAAATCTGGGTACTGAGACAGACAAAAAGGAAGTCAAGATTGGTGCCAATCTAGAGCTCAGTGTGAAACAAAGGTTGATTCAGATGCTGCATGACTATGTGGAAATCTTTGCTTGGTCCTACGAGGACATGCCTGGGTTGGATACTGACATTGTGGTTCATCACTTGCCTACCAAGGAAGAATGCCCTCCGGTAAAACAGAAGGTCCGACATATGCGCCCAGAGATGTCCGAGAAAATCAAAGCTGAGGTTATGAAACAATTCGATGCCGGGTTTCTAGCAGTGACTTCTTACCCTCAGTGGGTTGCCAACAAGGTTCCAGTGCCGAAGAAAGATGGTAAGGTCAGAATGTGTGTTGACTACAGGGATTTGAACAGGGAAAGCCCCAAGGATGACTTTCCTCTGCCTCACATTGACGTTCTAGTTGACAATACTGCTCAGCATAAGGTATTCTCCTTCATGGACGGGTTCTCCGGTTATAATCAGATCAAGATGGCTCCTGAAGACATGGAGAAGACCACTTTTGTTACTCAATGGGGCACCTTCTGCTACAAGGTCATGCCTTTTGGGTTGAAAAATGCTGGGGCAACCTACCAACGTGCCATGGTTGCTTTGTTTCATGACATGATCCATCATGAGATTGAAGTATACGTTGATGATATGATTGCAAGGTCCCAAACTGAGGAGGAACACCTTGACCATCTACAGAAGCTATTTGACCGGTTGAAGTTGTACAAGCTGAGGTTGAACCCGAACAAGTGCACCTTCGGAGTAAGGTCGAGAAAACTGCTAGGCTTCGTTGTGAGCGACAAAGGTATTCAAGTGGACCCTGCCAAGGTGAAAGCCATACAAGAGATGCCAGTTCCCAAGACAGAGAAAGAAGTTAGAGGCTTTCTAGGACGTCTGAACTATATTGCCCGATTCATTTCACACCTAACTGCTACCTATGAACCAATCTTCAAGCTGCTGAAGAAAGATCAAGTAGTACGTTGGAACGATGAATGTCAGGCCGCTTTCGAAAGAATCAAAGAGTATCTCCAAGAACCACCCATTCTTATGCCACCGGTTGAAGGGAGACCTCTAATCTTATACTTAACAGTACTTGACAGCTCAATGGGGTGTGTGCTGGGGCAGCATGACGAGTCTGGCCGAAAAGAGCACGCCATTTATTACCTTAGCAAAAAGTTTACCGACTGTGAGACCCGATACTCACTGCTCAAGAAAACTTGCTGCACTTTGGTATGGGCTGCTCGCCGGCTGAGACAGTATATGTTGACTCACACTACTCTGTTGATTTCAAAAATGGATCCAATCAAGTACATATTCGAAAAGCCTGCCTTGTCCGGAAGAATAGCAAGATGGCAGATGATCTTGACCGAATATGACATCCAGTACACGACTCAGAAAGAAATCAAGGGAAGTGTGTTGGCAGATCATTTGGCACACCAGGCAGTGGATGACTACCAGTCCATGAACTTTGAATTTCCAGACGAGAATATCATGGTAGTGACTGATTGTGAAGTACCTGGACCGGATGAAGGACCTGAAGAAGGATCCCGATGGTCTATGCACTTTGACGGAGCCTCAAACGCTTTGGGTAACGGTATTGGCGCTGTGATTATATCTCCAAAAGGCACTCATACTCCACTTACCACCCGGCTATGTTTCAACTGCACCAACAACATGGCGGAGTATGAAGCCTGCATCATGGGTCTTCGAGCTGCAATTGACTTAAGGATCAAGTTTCTGAGTGTCTTCGGAGATTCTGCTCTCGTGATCAGTCAGATCAAAGGCGAGTGGGATACGAAACACCCAAACCTTATTCCTTACAAGGAGTATGTATTGACGTTGCTCCCCCATTTCGAAGAAATAACTTTTGAACACTTCCCAAGAGAGGAGAATCAGTTGGCGGACGCGTTAGCTACGATGTCTTCCATGTTCAAAGTCAAATGGGACAACGAGGCTCCCCGGATCATTATCTGGAAATTGGATGAACCTGCACATTACTGTGATCTTGAGGTTGAAGTGGTAACAGAAAAACCTTGGTATCATGAGGTGAAGAGGTACTTGGAAGCTCAAGAATATCCCGAGGGTGCATCTGTTAACGATAAAAAGTTTCTGAGAAGGTTCGCGACAAAGTTCTTCCTCAGCAATGGCATTCTCTACAAATGAAACCATGATTCAACCTTACTGCGTTGTGTGGATAAGACTGAAGCAGAAAGGATCATGGCAGAGTTGCATAAAGGTACTTTCGAAACTCATTCCAGTGGACATACCATGGCAAAGAAAATTCTCCGGGCAGGATATTACTGGTCCACAATGGAAGCCGACTGTTATCAGCATTCTCGGACATGTCATAAATGCCAAGTCTATGCTGATAAGGTGCACATACCTCCAGTTCCTCTGAATGTTTTGACAGCACCTTGGCCTTTTGCAATGTGGGGCATTGATATGATCGGCGAGATCAGACCTACGGCATCCAACATGCATCGCTTTATCCTGGTAGCAATCGATTACTTTATGAAGTGGGTTGAAGCAACTTCCTTTGCTACCGTAACCAAGAACGTCGTGGCACGGTTCATTCGACATAACCTGATCTGTCGATACGGTGTACCAGAGAGGATCATTATGGACAATGGTACCAATCTTAACAACAAGATGATCACTGAGCTATGCGAGCAATTCAAGATACAGCACCACAACTCTTCTCCTTACCGACCGAAGATGAATGGGGCTGTAGAAGCAGCTAATAAGAATATCAAGAAGATTGTGCAGAAGATGACAGTGACCTATAAAGATTGGCACGAGATGTTACCGTTCGCTCTTCATGGATACCGTACCTCAGCACGGACATCAACAGGGGCAACACCCTTTGCCTTGGTCTATGGCATGGAGGCAGTCTTACCCATTGAAGTGTAGATACCCTCTCTCCGGATAATGAAGGATGCAGGTTTGAGCGAAGATGACTGGATCCAGACTCGGCTTGATCAATTAAACCTGATTGACGAAAAGAGACTCACTGCTATTTGTCATGGTCAGTCGTACCAAAAACGGATGATCAAGGCATTTAACAAGAAAGTCAGACGATAAGAGTATCAAGTTGGGGACCTGGTAATCAAGCGCATTATTCTACCTCAAGGTGATCCCAGGGGAAAATGGACCCCTACGTACGAAGGGCCATTCGTGGTTAAGAACATCTTCTCAGGAGGAGCAATGATTCTAACTACCATGGATGGTGATGACCTTCCTCACCCCGCCAATGCAGACATAGTAAAAAAATACTACGCATAATCAAAGACCTGCTAGGTTGACACACCTAGGCAAAAATAAGGGCTTCCCGGCGAACCAAAAGGGTTCGGGCAAAAATAAAGGATGAAATGAAAAAAATCTGTACACCCGGCAAGTCGAAAACCTGAAAAGGCAGCTTGGGCAAAAATGGGTATCCCGGTGGACTGAAAACCCGAAAGGGCGGTCCAGGCAAAAATTAGGGATAAGCGTAATACTATGTCTCATTGGATCACCCTGCATCCAGACTTCGGTATCAACTATCGAGCTCAGACGACACCAATCAATCAGTTTCATCTCCAACTAAGCAGCAAAGTGATGAGACGCTTGAAGACATAAAGGCGATAGCAGAGTTGGAACCCAGTGGGATTTTTTCACATAACTGTTTTGTTTTCCTTTTCACAAAATGTATAAACTCTGTTGTTCGGCGGCGTTCTCTTACTAGGACGTCAGCCTCCTGTACATAGAACGCCTATTTACAGGCAAATTTCAAAATCAATACAAGTTCAACCTTTCAGACAAATTGCCAATTGTTTTTCCCTTTTCTGTTTTGTTTTGCAAAGAACGTCCAATGTTCATTTTTGATATATGCATTTGACATTAATTGCTAACTCATAAATACTTGCATACAAAACAAAGAGCCAATTACAAGTGACATCAGAAACAAGGGCAATAAGAATTGTCTAAGCGACCTAGTTGCTTTGTCCACCAAGGTACCAAGGTAGGTTCGGCTGAAGAATGTAACCAGGATACCTTCACTCCCCGCAGAGTAAGACAAGATTCAGCCACGCTCTCCCCAAGCAGAGTTGGTCTCCCATCATCCCCGAAAAGGCACAGTATCTCCAGCAAGTCAGCAACACTCTCCCCAAGCAGAGTTAGCCTACTGTCAGCCACAAGGAAATTGGACATCCCCAGAAGATCTTAACATTCCCTAGCCGAGTATGTAGATATTCCTTAGCAAGCATCCCCGACAGTCTTAATATTCCTCGACGGAAATATAAGATTGTTCCCCAGCGGAATACCAGGCACCCCAGTGGAGTCATTTCCCAGTGCAGTCGAAAGCTTCCCTAGGAGAGTTGAATCATCTCCCCAGTAGATTCTGGAAGCTTATCCCCAATAGATTCTGGAAGCTTATCCCCAGTAGAGTCTGGAAGCTGGTCCCCTGCAGGGTACAAATATCTCTCCCCGACCATGTTCAAAGGTTATTCCCCACCAGAGCCTATAACTGGGTTATCCTCAGCTAATTACAACGGAAAGATCGTCCTCGGCGAAGTTCTTCCTATCCCCAACGGAGTTCATCAAATTCCCCAACAGAACTTATCAACGGAATCCCCAGCGGAGTTATCGTCAAATTCTCAGCGAAGTATCTCTCCCCGCAGAGTAATTCCCCGCAGAGTAATCTCTTCAACAAGTTTATTCCCCAACGGAGTCATCTTCTCCTACCGGTTTATTCTTTCCATCATCATCCCCAGCGGAAACAAAGAGCTCTACTCTTCAACATCAGTCCAGGATTCAGCAAACTCCCGACATTCGTCAAGGATTTATTTTCCCGGACGAAAATACAATTCATAAACATTTACATACATAATGCATGCATATACGCATCACATCACACAACCTCATTTATTTTTGAGAACATCATGACACCATGCATCTCATACATCATGATATTGCATACAACTAATGTTTTTCCTTTTCAGGAAAAGGTCAATCAAAAGATATTACCATCAACTTTTGAAGTTCCAGATTCGATACCTGTATCTAGCCAGGGCATATCTGTGAGCGATTGTTTGTAGATTCGATACCTGTATCCAGCCAGGGCATATCTGTAAGCGACTGATCAGAGGTCTACGCCTGTATCCAGCCAGGAAAGCTATCTCGATCAACCTTTTGAAGTTCCAGATTCGATACCTGTATCTAGCCAGGGCATATCTGTGAGCGATTGTTTGTAGATTCGATACCTGTATCCAGCCAGCGCATATCTGTAAGCGACTAATTAGAGGTCTACGCCTGTATCCATCCAGGAAATCTATCTCGATCAACTTTTTGAAGTTCCAGATTCGATACCTGTATCTAGCCAGGGCATATCTGTGAGCGTTTGTTTGTAGATTCGATACCTGTATCCAGCCAGGGCATATCTGTAAGCGACTGATTAGAGGTCTACGCCTGTATCCAGCCAGGAAAGCTATCTCGATCAAATTTTTGAAGTTCCAGATTCGATACCTGTATCTAGCCAGGGCATATCTGTGAGCGTTTGTTTGTAGATTCGATACCTGTATCCAGCCAGGGCATATCTGTGAGCAACAGATTAGAGGTCTACGCCTGTATCCAGCCAGGAAAGCTATCTCGATCAACCTTTTGAAGTTTCGGATTCGATACCTGTATCTAGCCAGGGCATATCTGTAAACGATTGATTGTAGGTCTACACCTGTATCTAGCCAGGAAAGTATCCGCATGAAGAGTTTGAAGAATCAACACCTGTAACAGGCCAGGAAATTATCTTTCTTTCTCAGGTACGCAAGTTCTCGCTAAGGAATCTCTTACGCGATCGACATCTCAAGATGGCATCTATAAGCCCATCCTCCTACCCATCATATCTCCAAATGGCATCTATAAGCCCATTCCCGCCATCACACTGCTGATACTATACTATGCGAGTGCAAATTTCTGGGCACTTTAGTGTTCAATCATCTTCCACCTTTGGATCACGAAAGGCACGCAAGCCAATCTACATCCCCAGGTCTAAGAAGATTGAACAGGGGCAACTGTTGTACCCCAAAATTTTTCCTCCCATATTCTTCAAGGTTTATCAAGAATCATCTTCAACTGGTTCAAGATTACTCAAGAGATTGCACAGTCCAAATGCCTCCTAAGCCAGTCAAAATTAGGGTTTTGGTTCCTTCAATGAATTTAGGGTTTTCAATGGCTCAATCAAGTCCCATAGGCCTATACATATTGCCAAGCATCTACATGTCAAGTTTCAAGACTCACAATGTCAAATTTGCACAGTCAAAAGCCCTATTTGGTTCACAATCAACTGCAGGGGCAAAATGGTCATTTCACAGTCAAAAGTCAAAATTTTTGGTCAACATCTTATTTTGAGTCCACAATCATCATTTGATCAAATCTTGATCATGATTCCTCAAGCATGGCTCAAAAATCATCAAGGATGCAAAAGTTACTATTTTTGGACAGCAGGAAAGTCAACTGTACCTTGACCAAGGCATAACTTTTTCATGGTTCATCAGAAAAATCACATCCAATGCTCATTTTGAAGGGGATGACATTTCCTACAACTCATCTTCACATTCCAAGTCCAAGAAATGCTCTCACAAAAAGTTATCAATTTCTACATTATAGGTCAATTTCAAAAGTCAACAAAAATGCACTTTAAGTCAAAGACCATAACTTGAGATTGGTAAATCCAAATGACATGGGACCAAAGGAATTGGTTATAGGACTTCAAGACCTTTCCAAAATGTCCAAGAACATGTTCATAGGATCAAAATTGAGCAAGATATGCATTGGAGAAGTTGGGAAATTTTTGTGAATTTGCAAAAGTCAACTTTGCTCAAAACACATCATTTTTGCTAATGGGCCTCAAATTCCTTCTTGAAACTTTGTCCAACGCCTATGCACGACCCATCAAGCTTACATTGAATTATTTTCTTATTTTTATTAATTAATTGGATTTTTAATTGATTTTTAATTCATTTAATTAATTTAAAATGTAGGAAATTCAAAGATTTGATTTCTCAATCTTTTTGTGAAGCAAAAGTGGTCAACATATGCTGGAGATTTCGTGTGCACATCAAGGGGACAAAAATCTCTCAATTTAGCAAGTTTTCTCAATCAAAAAGATTGAAAAATATTTGATTTTCAATCAAATATTGAAACATCAATTTCATGGATCTCCTTGCAAGATTGTAACCTAAATCCATTCTAATATATATGCACAACCTAACCCTATTCATGTACACGTGAGAATTGCTGCACAAAGCCATAACCATATTTAAAAAAATCAAAGAAAACTTGAAATCTGTTTGCTATCTTCCAGACCGATTCAAAGCATTTTCTTGATTCTAATACATTGCAGGGGTCCCCAGGAACGTGTAGGAATCAGAACCACACGCTAAAGCTCAAAGAATCCAAGGATAATAGTTTCACGGTTTGGAGTTTTTTTCATAATCGCATACTTTGATTCATGCATCATTAACATGTTTTGTTGATTGTTTTGTGTTCATAGGGACTGTACAAAGCTTTTGGCATAGGTTAATTGGACTGAAACGCCCTGAATCATAAATCACCATTGGCAAATATTAGGGTTCCGAAGCTTTGATTTTGGGGTTTTCCTATACAGGAAAAATTGGAACCTCTCGTGCATATGGTTGTAATCGTTGCAACCAGACGAATTGAATGCCATACTCGCGCCATATTTATATAGCCTAGGGAGCTAATCGCTATTATTCCTCATGCTATTTTGTGGGGGTTAAAAACCCCCGCTATCTAACGTATATTTTGCAGGTTTGGGGAAGAAGATGATGATGTGGTGAAGCGTCATTGGGCAATTCAAAAAGCAGCGCGCGTGATTTTGTTTCCAACATAATTGTCATGTTTTTTATATTATATTTACTCATTATTATTCTAACAAATGCAAGCGAGTGGCCTGGTGGTGGATGCGTTGTCCAAGAATCATTGGGACCTGGGTTCGATTCCCAGGTCCCCAAAATAATTGTTCATATTTTTCTTAACGTGATTTCATGCAGATGTCCAAATGAATTCCACCATACACCTCAACCATCCAGGCGCCAGGTGTTTACCAGCAACAATCCAAGGGCCAAAGATGGAAGACTATGGTACTACCTAGTCAATGAACACGCAGCTAATTCTGGAAAGTCAAAAGGCTTGAGATAAATGGGCTTCACAATTCAGAATTCACCTCCTAAGCTGGCCCAAACCCCCCTGGTTTATTATCTCTTTTTATTTTCCCTTTCTTTTATTTTCTTTTAATAACTATTATTATCATTATTTAATTACCTCACAAATTAATTAATTTTCATAATAAATTCAGACCATTAAAATGTAAATATTTTTTATTATTATTAATTATTAATTTCACTTTAATTCATTATTTTGTAAATAAATACTAATAAATTGATTTAGTTTAATTATGTTTAATTTTGACTTTTTTACAATAAATAAAATTAGCCTAGAATTAGGGTTTTTCTTTTGGCACTTTTAATTTCTTTATTTTATTTTCATTAAAACCTAAAAAAGCTAAAAAACACTTTTTCTTTTTAATTAATTAATTAGTAAATTAGGTTTAATATTAATTAAATGCAAAGGACCAAATTTCATTCTTTTCTAAAAAAGGGTCAAAACCCTAAGGACGTCCCGATTCAATTTCTTTTCGCGCATATTTATTTTGTTTATATTTATGTATCTGCTCCGAGAATGTAATAAGTTAATTAGGACTTTTATCGCTTTCTTTTATTTTCTCGCATTTTATTTTCCAAAGGGTTATGTTTTTGGCGATGTAAATACCCGACGCCTTGTAATAGCGTAGATTTACTTTTCGCACTTTATTTCCCGCAAATTATTAACTGTTAATTATGCATGCAAGACTTGCCTGAAAAATAAAACCAACTCGTAGCTCACCATAATACTTGTGCAAAGATAATATAAACTGAGCTTGACACACGTGCACATGCCACTCCTAGGGTACGCCTCACTTGGTTGCCTCGAGGTGGTCATCAAGTATAGGGTGTTTTAGAGGTCGCCCTCCTGTCTAAAGATCCAAGTTGCCTCGAAACGGTTGCCTCGGATAAAAAGGATCTAGGACATTAGGGTTACCGCTAAGGAGTCCTACTATTGCTTTGGTGACCACACATGTCCCTATAATCGAATTGACCCGAATAACTCCAACGACGGTGCTACCTACTTCTCAATAGTGGGATAGTACTGTCTAAAGGACTCTTACACAACTTAATTCCTTAGAGTAGGTAGATTTCTTCTGGGTACTTGCTCTTTCAAAAAAACAAAAACAACTTTTCGCACCTACACTTTCAAAAAGTTTTCAAACAAACACTTCATACACTCTTGAGGACAGATACAAGAGTTACCTAGAAGTTTTTCAAACCAAACTTTTTCAAAACCCACAAACACTTGAAAAGCAAACAAATTTTTGAAAACATAGTGAGCAAGTACCTAAGAGCCCATGGATAACCATGGATAAAAAGGGTGCTAACACCTTCCCTTTCTATAAATCTACCTCCCGAACCGAGAAACATCTCGAAAAGGAATTTTGATGTGCTTTTGTCCTTTCCTTGTTGAAGAACATAAAAGACGGTGGCGACTCTTGCTTACCGCGACATTTTGCGAACCAGCTTTAAAACAGTCAGTTCTATTTCCACCGATCACAGTATGCTTCTGTGAAATTTGACGGTTCTTCTGTCTCCTCAGTTATCTTTGGTAATTCTATCACCATCGCTCCTGTAACCATTGCTTTTGCAATTGGTTATACTCAAACTGGAACTACTATTGAACTTCATAGGTTCAAATATTCCTTGATTGAAAATCCCATTACCATTTACGATATGTCCATCTGATATGAACCGGCCAATCCTATCAATCTTCTCCCTATTGCTAAAGTATGGTTTCAACTTGTGTTGACTAACTTCCGTCTAAGAGGTATTCACTTGAATTCTCTGACATATGATGACAGACTTGTTTTCTACTTTATTATGAATCATATAAAGGTTAATCTACCTCAAACCATCTTCAACCATCTAAGGTACTCGATTACTATTTCCAGAAATCAACATCAGTCCTTCATCCCATTTGGAAGAGTTCTCTCTACACTCTTCTTTAAGGCTGAGATGATTAAAGATGTTCGTTATAATGGATCTGAAAATGCACTTGAAGAGGAAAGATGTGAAGTATTTAGAGTTTAGTTAGTATTGTTTATATCTTCTGTTGTGTCGTGTTCTTAGTTATATATATTTTTGCATTGTGTTTGTATTTCCTGTTTTTGATAAATGAAAAATGTGTTGTTCTTATTACTTCTGACGAAATAAAATAAATGGTCATTTTTATGAAGTTTTTATAAAATTCTTTTATCACTATACCTTACCTTAAATTCTAACAAAAGAAAAATGGTTATAACACGTGGATATGAAATATTACTTAATAAAATGCATTTGCCACTAACCGTCTGCTGCATGATTGATTCAGGAACTTTGAGAAAATTTCACAAGTTTTCTTCTAGACATGTTATCTAAGGACTTGAGGTCGTATATAGGATGAAAATCAAGTTTTCTAAACACACTTTGATAAGACATCAACAAACAACTTCAATATGTCTCTTTTATCAAATTCTTTTGGTTCTTAATCAAGAAAAATATTGAGACGTCTTTAATTGATCTGAAACACTGATAAGCATAATTTATCTATTTTCATGTTTCTTTTGTCTTCTTGTATTTACTCTCTCTCTCTCATAAAGTGTCTTTGGAGTTACAGTTGTCCTTCTGTCTCCCCTCAATCATTTATTATTGAGTCTTCCAAGTCTAATTACCTTATGTAAGGAAAATCAATTCTCTTGTCAGTTACGTCTTCTCCTTTCCTATTTATACACCTGTATTGTTCCATCTTCTTTTCATTCTTCACACAATAATCTACCAACATTTGATTTCTTTAAAAACTATTTATCTTGTCTTTAAGAACCTTTCATGGAAATTACGATCTTTTAGAAGTCATCAATGAAAGTCGTCCAAAACTTCTAGGTGTCGACCATGATTTTCATCTAGGTATTCACTTTAAAAATTGGAATCTCTATCTCTATATGTTAAAATGACCCATCTATCCAAATCATGTAAAGGATTTTGGGATAAATGCCACCATTAGTATTGATGGTTTCTCAATTTCATCAAATATATATGGTCTTTATGTTTCCATCATTGCTGCATGTATTGTTGGAGCCATAAATTATCCTAGAATGGGTTTAGTTACCAGTCATGTCTCTCTTAAAAGCACCCCTAATGCTAAGATGATCTCCATCTTTGATGTCTCTTCTAGTTTTGAACCTACAAATCCTGAAAAACTCCTTCCAATTTCCAAAGACGGGTTTCGTTTCATTTTGACAAATCTTCTTCCTTGTGGTACCAACAAGAACTCCTTCTATCATGATGATAAGCTTCTAGTTCTATTCCTACTTAAACATACTCCGGTAAATCTGCCTCAGATTATCTTTAACCATCTTAAGGAATCCATCACTATTTCCATAAATATGAACAAGTCCTTCGTTCCCCGTGGAAGAGTTCTTTCAGAAGTTATCCTCAAGGCAAAGATTGTGGAAATTGTTCATAGGATTTGTGTTGGTCCTAACATTGCTTTGAAATAAGAATCTTATGAAACCTTTGATGATCATTGGTTTAAATAAGTGTTATCATGTTGTGTTTTTTGATGTTTTTCTTTCTAATGTTGTCACTAATGTTTTTTTTTCTGTTTAATGTTTTTTATGTTTGTAGTTCAGTTTCCAATTACCTTGTACTTCATGACTTTATGAATTCAAGTCTCTTGCTTTGACTTTTGAATTTAGTCAGATGTGCTTAAAATGTCTCAAAAATCAATTTAGCATATCTTAAGTCCTTTTGATTATGACAAAAAGGGGGGGGGGGGGGGAGTAAGGATTTTGATTAATATTCATTCTCTAAACCCTATGATTTACATGATATTCTAACATGAGATAAACTGTAAAACTTAGAATGCACATGGATGCTACAAGAACATTTCGAATGAAACATTGCATTCACTCTGATAAATCAAGTTCTGATATAGAACGACCATTGTTTCAAATATTCTGAGAAAGCATGGATAATCTGATAAGCTTAAAGGTTTGATCAATGATGTTGATCAGTTTTAGAAAAGATAAACAATGCTTTTAAAGCTATGAAAGATCATAAGTTTAGGATTCAGGAGAAGATTGTTTATCCCAGGGGGAGTTTCCAAATCAGGAAGAGTTTTCTAAACTCTTATATCATATTATATTATAGTTTTTTATTTTTCATGTAAGTTATTTAAACACAAGAGTTGTTGCTCAGAAGTGTGTTAAATAATATGTACTTAAATTAGGAGTAATCTGCTTATTAAGAAGCATTCTTGTAATCTCCAGAAAAATAATTTTGTTTAGAATTGGTGTTGCCTCAAGTGATCAAGTGAATATCTGTATACTTGAAAAGACTTTGCCAACTCGTAATTGTAAATTAAATCCTTTCTAAAGTGAGGGGTCAGTGATTGTTATATCTCTTAATGGACTGGGTATGGAAAAATTCTTAAGGGAACACTAAATGTATGATCATTGCTATTGCTAGTCACCAGTGAGGAGCTCGTGCATATGTAATATGTTGAGATTAGTGAATTAAGTCTCTGTCTAAGGAAAATCACCTTGAGGGGTGGACAGGAGTAACCTTGTTGAAGGTGAACCTGGATAAACTGAATATGTCTTTCTAATATTCATTGCCTTCTATAGCTTTCATCATTTGAGTGATCATAATTTCTAAAGGGGAATGTTTTCTAAAAAAACCAATTCAAACCCCCCTTTATTGTGTTTTCTCTACCTTCATTCACAATACATCAAGATTACACACTTGGGTTGGTTACCTCTTCTACTCTCTCCTAACTTTAAGTTTTCCCTTGGGGGGTCATTAAGCACCTTGAAATTCGAATGGTGTATTGAGTATTGTGTGTATTATGTATGTGTATCTTATGTTGACTAACCCTTGCTTAAAATACAAAAATATTTATGTATTTCCTTTTATGCTATGTAGGTATAGAGGCAATTGCATATATCTTACCTCCCAAGCTAGGGTTTTGAAGATTGATCCTCATCAACTGGCTATTCATTGAGCTTTAAAAGCTTGAACTTCAAGGCTATGTTTATGGCATCAAAGTTCTATGGTTTGAGAACTCTCTCAAAATCACGTGGTCAAGTTTGTCTCAAAGTTAGTGGTTTGATTCATCAAGGAACTTCATAGGTTCATGTGTTTATTTCCATGTCTTCTCCAACAAGTTTCATCAAGAAATGAGTCATCTCATCAAATATACTTCAAGGAAACATCATTTCAAGGCCTAATATGATTAATCATGCTTTAATTTGCAAATAAAGTTCAAAATATGCAAAGTTGAGCCAAGTGGTTTGACCTAATTTGGAAAAGTCCTTGGTTTTATGGTCACAAGTGCATAACTCTCTCAATTTTCAATAATTTGAAGTGGTTATTTTTTCTATGGACTCTTCTCATCATTTACAACAACCTCTCTTCGCATGACAAGATCCAATTATGCAAGGAGGATTATCAAAGGTTTGAAAAGGTTACAAGCCCTTTGAGAAAACCATTGAAATCTTTGTCTTGATTTCAAAAGATCATAACTTGGTTAATTTTCATATCCTTAAGCTCATTCCTTTTTCTCAACAAACTTGAGGATGTCTACTACAACTTTGTTTCAAAGAGAAAGATCTAAAAATGATTGGAAAGTTATGGAATTGATGAAAACATTATAGGTCATTTATGGATTTCTCAATAATTTTTCATCATCTTCTAAGAACCATAACTCTCTAATTTTTTTATGATTTTTGAGTGATTCTAATTTCATGATTCCATTTGAAGAGTCTACTTAATTTAATATTCAATGATCAAGAGTTAATTTTGAGTGGAAGGTCATGTAAGCTTTAAGAACATTATAGGGCATTTTGAAGCTCCATACTTTGAATTTTTTCTAAGTGTCAAAGTCAGTTAGTTTTTCATAATTTCAAATAGACACAACTTTCAGCTCAAATTTCCAAATGAATACTTTCTTGGCACATTGTAAATATTATGATGAGGTCTCTCAAATACAACAAGAATGATTCCATAAAGCCTCTTGAGTAAGTTATACCATATATTTAAAGATGGCACATTGAAACTGAGTTTTCCAACACAGTCAATTTGCAAATTGGTTAATGTGGCTTCTAATGATCAAATTGATGCGTGTTTTCCACTTAAACATGATTAAAAAAGTTGCTAAAGATGGTTTAAGCCTTGAAACACAAGTTTTGGCTGAGTTTTGAGCAATTACAAGTTACACTTTTCATGCATTACAACTTCACACAAATTCACTCATTCTTGATCCTTCTTGCACCTATGAGCTCATGAATCATTTTCCTATAAATATAGGATCATATTCCATCCATTTCCTCAAGCTTAGATAGCCAGAGTCACCCTGCCAAACACACACTCGAAGCTTGAAATTTGAAAATCGATTTCATTATTTCAAGCCTTCTTTCTCAAAACTCTTTTCAAATTCTTCATTCTTGATCATTATACAAACTTTTCACAACGAAAACCAAGCCATTCGAGCACAAAATCAAGCTACAAAATTTTAGTTTCGAAGCTTACAAGTTGAACTTCGTTCAAGTACATTACTCAACCAAATCGTCTCAAATAAATTTTTAGGATGTAGTCCCTTCTTCTCTAAAGCTTATGCTTCTTCTAGTTTGAATTTTCATGGTGAATTGAGCTTGTAATTTCAAAATTCCTTTTACATATTATCTATGGTAATTTCCAAAACGAATGAGTTGTGGTTTATATAAATTTGGCGCGAGGATATGGTTGAGATCGTCTTGATGAGACACATCTAATGATACCGCTATGAGCTCTTAAATTTTCCATATGAAGGATTTGAGTCTTGCCCTAGTTGCGGGAGTCAGAAGGTTGAAGATGACCTACATGTCATCTTCAACCAATGAAGGCGTGACATTTGAAATAATTCTATTGGCCTGACTTTTTTGTGTTTCTTGCGCATGTGTTGACTCATGATCATCATACACCTTCACTCCTGAGCCATCAAATATGCCATCGTGTTTTAATGAGCCAGATCTAACGTCCCATGTTACTTCTGATTTATTTTATTTTACAAAATTGTTTTTAAATTGATTTTAATTTCAAAAATTCATAATCTTTCATTTTTAATCCTAAAATTATGAAAAAATTCACAAAAATAACTTGAATTATTTCTGATTTTGAAAATATTTTTTCATATTTTTATTTTTAAGTTTGCTATTTTTTTACAATTTTTGGATTTTTTTGTTTTTTCTAATTGGTTTAAAAATACTTTTAATACTTTTTAAATTCCAAAGAATTTATGGAATGATCAAATGATAGCTTGACAATATAGGGTGATCTCATTTGGTTTATACTTCTGACTTTGCTATTTTTTTTGTGATTTTTGGTTTATTTTGATTAATTTTTACATTTTTAAAATTAGTTTCTGACCATTAAAAATTCTAAAAAACATTGTCAACACTTGTTGACAGGTGTTTGACCTCTGGTAATTTTTTAGAGTTATTATTTAGTGTTTTGATACATTTGTGTAATTAATCAGTTAATTCTATTTAATTAATCATTTTTTAAATTGTTTTTTATTTGTTTTAATTATATTTTAATTTTCTATTGTGTGATTGATTCTGACTTATTGATACTTGGTCATACTTTGGGTCAATTTCCTCAACCTCATTGGATCTTGGGTATTGATAGGTTAAAAAACCAAATCCACCAAAATAGTTGAATGATGTTGAAGATAATTGAAACTCTTCTTTTGGTTCATCTGAGGCTTTGGTTCCACTGCGACATTCTACCTCATCTCTTTCTTTTTTCTTTTAGTAATCATTAGTGGCCCAAATTTTATGTTTGAATGTCCAAGTATGATTGATTATTGAACTGTGGTGCAAAACCTATGAAGCTTGTTGTTAGGACACTTTGATTCTATCAATCCTCTAACAAGTCTTCATCAACTTTGACCTAAGTTCAATCATCAATCATCATTGATCAATTATTATGGATTCCATCTCTTTCTTCCCTTTTTATTCTTTTCTTGAAATGGTCATTTGTGGCACAAACTTTATGTTTGAATGTTCAAGTATGATTGATTGATTATTTTAGATCGAATACCATTGAAATTTGTTGTTAGGAGGCTTTGATTTTATCTATCCTCTAATGAGTTTTCATTATTATTGGTCTAAGATCATCACTCAATCATCATTGATCATACCTTTGACCATTAACCATTAACTTCTAACTTTTAATTCACTAACAATTAAATTTACTTTATGCTTTTACTTTATACATTTATTTTATGTCTTTACTTTTATACACTTTTATCTTTAGCATTTACATCTCATATTATTTTCCTTTTTCTCACTTGAGCATTTACTTTTGTGTCATTTCTTCTTTCCTCATTTGAGGTTTTTCATTTTTCGTTTGAAGATACTTAATAATCAATTTGAACATTAAAATACTTAAGACTTTTTATGGACTATTGGTTACTATCCTTGGCATATTGGAGTTGTGGACCTTTTGGACTTAGGATTAGAAGTCTTGATACTTGGAGATCCTGAGACATTTGAAACTTTGTTTACTTGTTGTTGTTCTGCTTGTGTATTGGAAAATCTTCTGTGTGCAGGTGTTATTTTGTTGGCCTTAAGTGATCTATATGGAACATGGCTCAATATTGAAGACATTGCTTTAGGTTTTAAAATATTGGGTTTCTTTGATACTCCCTAGCTTGTAATTTTTTTCACATGATGATTGGTATGCTCTTGGTCTATTTGGTACTTGTGGCTTTAATTCAAAGGATGATAATTCTAGATTGGCTTCATTATGTCAAGTGTTGGATTCTTGTTTGGTTAAACTATTCTTTACTTTAACTTTTACTTTGTGCTTTAGGATAGTCTCTTCATCTCCTCCCATCTTCTTTAATTTCAAAAATCTCCCTCCTCTTTTTCAAAGGATTATTGTTTTCTAACTTGAACCGATTTCATAAAAAACTTGGACTTAGGTTCATGCATTTTCAAAACTCTTTTCTTAATAAAATCATTAATCAATCTTAATCAATATATGACTTCTTTCTTCAATACTTAAAAAATACAAAACCAATTCAAATCTCTTGCCATTTTGGCTTTTTAACTTTTTCTTAAAATTAACCAACATATAAACTTTAAAGTTTTTTTATCCGAATTACATGAGTTTTGATTTCAACATTGTACATTGTTGGTATGCAGGCCTAGAGCTCACTAAAAGCATTATCAAATCAAAAATTAAAAAATACACTTCTTTTCTCATCTCCACAATCTATTTTGTACATATTCCCTTTTAGCCAAAATACATAGATTTTCAAAGAGGTTCATGCAGAGTACCGTAAATGTTTAGGATGCTAACATATTCTCCTTGCATAACCAACCCCTTTACCTTGATCTCTATTTTATTTTGAATTTTATTCACTCTTTTCTCATTCCTTTGGAAAAATAAAGTGTGGTGACGACTTTCACTTTGTGAGTTAAGTCAATCAATGACTTAGTATCAACTTTTTACCGCTACACATTTAAAGATTATGTTCTTTTAAACTTTGATGAGAAATAACACACTCTTAGTGCCTAGGTGGCATGCTGATTGAATAATGTTTTGTTTTTTAATTTTTAATAATATTAAAAAAATTTATATTTAAATTCAAAAATAAATAATTTAATAAATATTAAATAATATTTACGGAGCATTATTTCTAATTTACAAAATATTTCTAATTAACAAGGAACATTATTTCTGATTTATAAAATATTTTATACACAAGAATATTATTTAAAATTAACAAAATATTTTTAAATTACAAGAAACATTATTTATAATTTACAAAATATTTTAAAATTTTTATATAGGTTTTAAACTTCACATTTATATTATTTAAATATCACAGTTAACCTTCACATTTAAAATAAAAAATTAATAATAAATTAAAATTAAAATTTATTAATTTAAAATTTATATTTTTAAATATTTATTAATAACAAATTAAAATTAATATTTATTAATATAAATTATAAATAATAAATAAAATTTATTAAATGTATTTAAATATGAATATGCATTTTAACGTGTTCAAAAATTAAAAGAGAAAATTAATTAAAATAATTTTAATAGTTGTTAATATTAATATAATTAAAACATAAAATTAATAACAATTTAATATATAATATAATAACAGTTAATAACAACAAGTAAGTTTACACAATAATAAAAAAAATAAAATTAAAATAAAAAATAAAAACAGAAAATTAAATGATTTATTTTTTAATAATTAAAACAGAAAATTAATAATAATTAATAGAATAATATAATATTATTAAATATACAATAATTTTAAATAAATAATAGAAATATGAAATATGACAAACAAATATGTAATATACACATTTTTGTCAAGAAACAAACTAAAATAAGAAGGTTGGCCTAGTGGTAGTATCTTATAAGTAATGAGATGAGAAGGACATAGATCTAAATCCCATTGTGCTCCAAATTTTAGAGTCATGTAACGGCGACAAAAATGCTATTTTAACTCTTATATTTATTTGCAAATCATTCATTTATAAATATGATGACAAAATATTTTTTTAACAGGTTATTATATAAATATTTTATTTTAAATTTACATGAGTGTTTAAATATATTTGATAACCTATCAAATAAATTTACTCTTACATCCGTATGAATATTTTACTAGCTATCAAATATAAATGAAGTAATAACCGTCTCTAACCTTATGCTTATAGTAGTTTTTTTAAGCATGAAAGTGAAATTGTCATTTTACGAGGCGCTCACATACATAAAATTGGAACACTCTGTCCTAGACAGATGGCAATCCGTGAATAAGGATAGTTACAACTTTGTTTGATAAATAAATACAGTTAATTAGTTGTCATTGTCAACTTGGTGGTACGGTAGCGTAGCTTGACAACTAGCTCGTCAATGGTTGAAAACCATGGTAGAATAATGGACTCCAACCACTTTAATTTAGAGAATTTTTTTTATATTTAATAGTGTTGAGAATCACTTCTGAAAATTTAAAAATATTTTTTAGAGATGCACTTTCGAATGTATTTATTATCATATTTTCGATATGTATCTTTGAAGAAATTTTTTTTCCATATTTTATAACATAAATGTTGGATTTGAATTTTTTGAGGTAGTTTTGAAAATGCACATGCGAAATATGCTGATAGGTGATTTCGGAAGTGCATCTTCGAAACTTCTTCTGTTTGTGTCAGTTTTTTTCACAACAATGTAGTTACCCCTACCATATAAACGAAATAAAATTTTCGAAAGTATGAAACAAACACAATATTACGGAAAGTGCATAAAGATTATATTAGAAGTTCAAATATATGAAAATATAATTTAGTACATAAATTGTTCGGAAAGTGCGTAATGTAAAAATATTATACAGTAACAAAAAGCAAAACATAACATAGGCTATTGTTATCGAATATGCCTGATCCCCACTCCTTGCGACCTCCTCTGCCGACTGTACTCCGCCGCACTAGATGTCTCACTAACCATCCTCCCAACTATGGCAACCGCCTCAGGGCATCCCTTTCGATGATACCGAAATCCAATGCCTCATGTCCAAGTAGGTATATCCGCTGACAGACCGACAAGAGATCAGTGGTAGGGTCATCCTCGGCCTGCTGATTCTCCAAGATCTCCTCATGAGCTGACTTAGATGGTCGTCCAGAACCATCTGGTGTTATGATAGGATGTGACACGTTAAAGAACCATGTCACATAACCCTCTACACAATGCTAACTCTCAGATGTCGACACCATATAATACTCAAGTGGCACCAAATGATTCTCCCAATCCTGGAAGATGCCATCGAGACCCCGTTGGACAATGGTGTCGAGAGTAGTCTGAAAAGGAGATCTCAATATAATCTGCACATAGCCAAACTGCCGGATACACCTCTCTGGAAGATAGTTGACCATAAGATTCAACCCACATGCTAGCCACTCAGAGTATAATAAGATGGAATCGAATGGGACAATATCCCTGTAATTGTTAAATGACGTCCATTTGATGTCATCATGATTAGTACGATCAAGATACATCCGGTAAGGTGGCACCTTATGGTTCCCTCTGTGGAAGACATACTTTGCAGCCCTCAGCATGTCGTCAGTATAACTCTGAGCAGGCTCGAAACCATAAATATGGTGGAAGTGAGAGATTATCCAGCTCTGAAACAGAAAGCATAGAATATGTAAGTACAAACTATAAAAAACAAATTAACGATAAAATTTGAAATGAAAGATACCATGAGGAGTGTGCAAGAACCAGTGATATGTCTCCTCCTTCACCTTAAAGCTTCATTCAGCTTCTGGTATAGGTATGCCAAAATGGCGGCTCCCTAGATGCACTCATGAACAGTACTCGATCTATAAAATATCGAAGGTATGTTACATCTACGTAGTAGGCACTTTTGTCCACGCAGAGGGACGTGTCAACCATAAACATGAAGTAACACCGTAAAGCACAATCTCGATGGTACTGGACAAAAACCTCATCACCCTCATCCTCGGCCACTGCTGCTGCAACAAGGTGCTCTTCATATAGATCCTTCAGGTGAGCGAATTTTGCATGCACCCCATTTGTGCTTCTGCAGTTCTCAGCTACCTTATATGGATCAGCATCCAGATACTCAATCATCATTTGATTTCCTCAGCTCGTGTTATCTTGTGGTGGTTAAGTAACCTCTCTCTGATAGGTAGATGAAGCAAGCAAGCAACGTCATCAAGTGTGATCGTCATCTCCCCAATAGAAAAGTGGAAAAACGACGTTCCCTGTGCCACCTCTCAGCAAACGCACCCTGCATTTTGTGGCTTATAGTATTGTAGCCAGTGCAACATAGTCCAGAAAGCCCAGATCCAACAACGGCCTGATGGAACCAATCAACCACAAGTATAAACAACTCAAATATTTTCGGTGAGTGATTCACAGGCTTAATTAGAAATCGTTTTTGAAATAAAAAATATAATAATCATTAATTATAAATTTGTGACTAAACCTATATAATGAAAAAGTGAAACCAAAAAAATACCTCTTCATCTCAAACATGTCAAACGGCATGATCATTATAATAGATCAATATGGAGGTGTAATAAGGCCTTCCTGTATAGCCGACCTCCTCTCCAGGTACCTCAACATGATCGGGTACCTCAGCATGCTCATCGGGAACCTCCTCATTAAAAACCTCCTCATCGGGAACCTCCTCATCAGGAACCTCCTCATCGGGTATCTGCTCCTGCGCACGAGAGGTAGACGCCTGAGACAGACGACTCCTCGGAGCAGAAGAAGAACCTCTAGATAATTCCTTCTATTGTACCCGACCCCGTCCTTGAGGCCAGATAACCTGCTACGCAACTCTCTTTACTTCGAGCAGAGGCAGTTTGGCTTGGCCCCCTCGTCTCAAACGATTGTTCCTGTTCTAGTTGTCCGCTATAATCTTGAAAAACTAATTTAAATTGTTAATTAAAAAAAAACAGGCAAGAAATCAGATGTGCATATCTGAAACTGGTCCAGGGAGATTTCATATGTGCACTTTCGAAACCACCTACGAACCCATTTTCAACAAACAACTTCTTCTTGTCCAAAATCATCCAAAATACAAATTTTTTTGTCACCCAAACACCTAAATTTAACTATTCTAACAACAATATACACAATGTCATTGATTCTAACTAACTTAATAAAATGTTATTACATTGCATAGTGAATCAAATGGAAATGGAGAAAACTTACACAAACTTGGAGCTTTGGAATGACCTGAAATGACTTGAAAAGAGTTGAAAAATGGAAATGAGTAGAAAAGAATTAGTGCTTCAAGTGTATAAATTAAGGGTTGGGAGTGGAAATAAGAAATATTGTTGTTTGGAGTAGAAATGGATATATGGGTGTTCTGTTCGTTGTTTTGAAAACAACAAAATGACTTCGAATGTGCATCTTTGAAGACATAAATTATGGAGGTAAATTCGAAGATGTACATACGAAATCACTTATTTTGTCAAATATGGTAATTTTGCATATGCATATCCGAAATAAATTTAATATTTTACGTTGGTGGTCCGTTCGAAAATACATTTCCGAATTCTAAGATCTTAAAAAAAGTGTTCTCTTAATTTATTTTATTGCTTTTTCTTAACTTATGCTTTCACATGGCTGCCGAATAAATTACACCAACCACCACTAAGGCTTTATTTATACTCTCTTTATTCCTATATATAGAATATCTTTTATGTAATACCATGAAAAGTTAATATCATGATTGATGTTTATGTTTTATATATAATTATTACTATTATAATTTATTTTAGATATATTTAATTTGAATTATTATTTTATAGATAAATTAGTAAGATAAATAAAAAATATATTAAAAAAGAATAATAAATATATTTAAAATTTTGTAGAAACTCTTATGTTATTAGTGTGAAACTTTCTGTATAGTTCAAGTCTTATAAAATATAGATTAGATAGAAAAGTTAGTTACTTAAGTAGAAGTTTGTTAGAACCCTTAACAACTTTATCAACTCTATAAATAGAATATAGAATGTTGTAACTATTTTACATTCAACAATTAAAATGAATAATCTTCATAATTTATACGTTTCCTATGTCAAAATTCTCGTCTGCTCTTTAATTTTCTCTGATTTTTCATAGAATTTCCAACTTCAGTGAAGCATAGTCATTCTCATTGCTTCAAAAAGGTATTAATGATAGATTTTGGTGATACTTCATAAGATTATCAAAATGTGACTCATCTCAAATAATTGCGTCGCAATCACAATTCCCAAATCCGTTAAACTTCAATATTCTTTTGGTCTGAAACTTTCCATCAACATATTGAAGGAGTGGTTCTCATTCACAAACCCCTCAAGTTTGTTATAAACCCCTCAAATTCCATTAATGTTCAAAACAGATATGGATTGAATTGCAATTATCATTTATGAGAAATATAAAACTTGGATTGTTTAAGATTAAACTCTCTTCACTTGGCTTGTTTCAACGATTTTTGAATTAGTATTCTCTTATACTTTTCTACAAATATATGTATTAATAAATATATAATTTTGTTATAGAAACCAGTTTATTCAACCGAATTATCTATTGATATCTTGTGGTTCCCTCTCAATTCTCTTTTGTGATGTACATAATTATGTACCACAAGGACTCTTTTGAATCCTAAACTCTATAGATCTTCAATGTACGATCCCTGTCTCCAAAACTATAGGAAAGAACTTCTTATATATCATAATTCTTCTGGACTTTTCTTCATGGATATTTGATTTGATTTCGTCCAGAATTGATGCAAAATTTGTTGGATAATATTTTTTCCTAAAATCTCTCCGACAAGATATGAATTGTTTCAATTTAAATTCAAATTTAAATATCCCTTTAAATCTGAATTAATCTTCATCCAACTGTCAAATAAATCACCTAATCATATTATTAAATCAATAACAATAAAATCTTTAACAAATCTTCTACGGACCATACTCTAAAATGCAACATTCTGGCTTGTTGAGCAAATACCCAAATGTCGTACCACATGCTGAGAGATCGTGTTCAATATGTGTCTCTTATGCAATTCCATACATCTTAAAGAAGCCAAATAAACTTGAACACTTTGAACACTTATACATGTTGTTTTGTAAAATGTAGCCAATTCAAAGGACCGATTCACAAAGAACTTCAAACAGGGAAAGACAATGGAAAATTTCACAGCATAAGAGTCATCATATTTTATAATTTGATCAAAAACATGTTCACTAAAATTCAGTTTGGACTTTGTCTCAATTTGAAAAATAAGTTTGGCCAAGACATATGTGATGATTGAGCTATGATTTGTGGGTGTCTATTTTTTTGCTCCAATTCTATTCAACACAACATATTTCACACTAAGAATTTTAGAGGAAAGTATGATCTTCTTTTTCCATTTTTGGACTTGTTTAGTTGTGACTTCTTTAGCAATTTTTTCCAGAGAAGAGACAACATCAGATTTAGAATTCTTGCTTCTATTTAGATAAGCATTGATGACTTCAAGGGAGAACTTCACACAACATCCTCTAACATAAGCTTTCCGGAATTCTTTGCTATCTTCCTTGATAAAATCACGTGACGAACTTACAACTGATTCCTTGTCGGGCTTCTCATAACAATGACCAATGTCTGTTATAGTTTTTAACAACCCAACTTCTTTTAGAAAATTCCAGATTTTTGGAAAGTTAAGAGTATCTCCACTCATCTCCTTTTCTAAAGCAATTATTTTTTGGCACACGAACTTCCACTTCTTAACACTTTCTTCGGAGTGAAAAGACAGTCCAAAGGAGCATCAATAATATTCATAGGTACTTTTTTCCTCCAATCTTCTTTCTGGGAGAAGGAACAATGTCAAGGAAATATGATTCAACATTTGTTTTAGAGTCACTTGATGCTACAAGCTTCCTTTTAAAATATTTCCTTTTAATGGAAGTCTCTTTTATTTTTCTTTGTTGAAGAGTTCCCCTTTTCTCAATTATAGAGTTCCTCTTGGAAGTTTTGTGAGAAACCCTTTTATTTTTCTATTTTAATTCATCATTTAAAGATCCAACCATTCTTTTCATAGTAGGTTCTTCATCTGTTTCAGTTTCTTCATCAATAATAACCTCTTTAACCTTCACTTGAGTTTCCCTGTCTTGAGGTCGGATCACACTTTTAACGAGACTCTTCATTATGTGGAAAATAAGGATGTTATCATTCTCATATGTTTCAACATTATTTACCTCTTGTTCCTTATCCTTTTTACAAGGAGAATCCTTATCACTTACTTCATTGTTTCCATAATATGTCTTACTTGGGACTTCAGCCTCGACATTATTTTCTCCTTGAGCTTCATGTTCTTATTTATGACCATTCTTAGTAGTTGGGTCTTCACAAGAGTCCAATTTATCATTCGCATCCAATATGTTGTTTAGAAAGACATCAAAAACTGGAGCATCAACAACTGAATCAATAGGGTGTTCAGTTTGTGGTTCACTAGATGTTGGAACAGGTATTTCAGCCTCATGTTCAACATGTTGATCATCAAGTGATTGAACATGTTATCATACTCCAAATTTTCCCGCCCTTAGTGCTACTGTCAAGTTTATTTTCAAACTTGGATTTTTATAAAATTCTTTTGATTTACATTAATATTTCAGGGTTTTATAAATATTCGTTCTCAAGTCCAGTTAAAAACATAATAATTTATTTCAAATTATTTGTATTTTTAAATAACAAATACTTGCTCATCTTCATGTACTTTTCAATTGGCTTTTTATTTTGAATAAGTAACATTACACAACTGGTAAGGAATTAAGCTTGCTAGTATGAGGTTGCAGGTTCGAATCTCTTATGGTGCACTTTTTAAACATTTTTTTATTTATTTTTGTTACTAATTTTCTTTCCTTTTTTGGAAATTAGACTTGGGCTTTTCATACATTTTAGATAACTTAGTCTCTAACTATTTTAACCTAATTTCACTCTATAAATAAGATTATTGTTGTCCTATTTTCTCATCAAGAATTTCACACATAATTCATCCACAAATTCTCACAAATCCACAATTTCACCAAGATCCAGGAAATCTTACAATTATTCTTGCTTTATTTTAGAATTTTTCTTGTAACCTTATTATTGTCTATATCAGACAATGACCACGGTCGATGATTTCATATGAGGCCTCTTTACTTTTGTTTTCAATTTTATTTTCAATTTGCTTGTTATTTTAACCAGATCATGATGATCCTGATGGTCCTTTTTTTACATACACACAATTGTAAATAATAATAGGGATAATAATATTTTTACAAATTATTTTTATATATACTCTATAATCTTAGTGGGTCGGGTATTTGTTTTGACTGCCCTTTCCTTATAATATTACTCTATAATCTTCAATTTAACCAATTTGCAATTTCATTTGAATTGATTTGGTAATATAATTATTTATGGCTTCTATTGTGTTTTTGAAGAATAATATGTTGCGTTTTTTCACTTACAAATATGTAGTGATTACTATGAATATATCTGCGGTATCTTAGTATCAACAGAAAATTTGAAAAGCTATGAGAGACATAGCCACACAACTTATTGTTAATCTCATCCCTAACAAACGTCATCATTCTCAAATCTGTAATTCATACACAAAACTGAAATTTTTTGCAAAACTCATAATATATACAACTTGTACAAATTCTCTGTTTTACAGAAAAAAGAAAGAACAGGAAATCACAAACAAAGAGGAGATCAAGAACAAATTTCAAAAGGAAAAGAGGGTAGAAAAATCAACAAACAACAGCCTTCGCTCCAATCAAAGCACAATTAGAATTCCTACATTAACACTAGCAATTCAAAGATCACAAAATAACGACGACAAAGTTACAATAGCAAATCAGAAAAAATGAAAGAAAGTGTAGCACATATCTGGGTTCAACCGTGAAGCCCGAAGGCAATCACACTTCAGCCGCCCCATTCGCGCTTTCACATGGAGCCCAGTCCACTGCCAGTAATGATGAATAGAGCACCACCGCAACTCCACCAATCTGAAGTTACTCCCTCCAATTCACAACTCCGACGGTGCCACTATAGAGAGTTGAACAAGATGTGGGTAAGAAAGATCTAAATTGTTTCTTGTATTCACTCGTATCTATATGTTTCATCAGATAATTTTTATTTTATTTATTTTACTCTGGACAAGTGGCACGTTTGTATTAGTTGATATGTTTTAACCCAAATCAAACCATGTTGTTATTAAGACTTCAAAACGAAAGATTAATAAACATGAAATGGGGTTTAATTTTCTTTACTAACATCGTATGCTGCTTGTTAATTGTTGATTTTTTAATTTTGTTTTTAATACTGTCACGTGTCAGATTATAAGTGGGGCATGTCGTTAATTTGGAAAAAAGAAGGTGGTCCTTTTCATTGTTTATGCGGTGATCTTTATTTTATTTATTGTTACATGTTTGTTTTATTCTAGTATTATTTAGAATCAATTTTTTTAAGAAATATCATTGGGGATTTCTACTCTTTTACTAACTTCACACCATCTCTAATTTATTAATGCCTCATTTTATTTGATTAAATTAAAATTTTAATTTAGTTATTAGTTTTATTTGACTAATTTAGGTTATATTAGCCTTACAAAAGGATATCGCAAAAGATTATTAATAAACTGCGCATTCAAAAGGCTTTTCACAATTGAATTAATTTCAACATTTTTATAAATATTAGGATGTCTTTATTCGAGAAATTAAATCGGTTGACACATCGTCTATCAATTTATTATTCAAAGTCATACAATTAAGATCCACGTATCTCACAAATTACTACATCTGCGGGCAACACGTGGCTAATATTTGGCCACGTGATGAGGAGACAATATTAGACTCCTCCGCTCCACGTCATAATATAGCTAACCAATCAAAAAACATTTTTTAAACTTACATAACAAAAAACCCAAGATATTTTCGAAAAAGGATTAAGGGGAATTGCTATCGAAATTAACTATGAACTTCATCTACGATCACTCTTTTACAAAACCCAGACAAGGTTCAAGGATAAATTCGAAATCAATTCTACACAATCCTATAAAAAATACCAACCCACAGTGAACTAAGAATTGAGACTCTGATTCCTCATAAGAGGATACGTAGGCATACAAATAAAATCGTGGTGAGTTCCCCTAATAAAAATTAAAACCCTATTTCCTAAGATTGCGCTTCTAACCCTAGTATCCTTGTGAACAAGGTAGATAAAGGGTGCCTAACACCTTCCCTTCATCTAGAACTGAGTCCAAATAACCTAGAATCTTCAACTTTTAGGGTTATCCTTTATATTCCCTTCCTTAGGATAAAAATTAAGGGTGGTAACTCTAAAATTTTAAAGCCAGTTACAACAGCAGACGACTCTGCCGGGGACTCAAACCTAGGTTTAGAAGCCTTGTCTTTTGGTTTTAGGGTTATTCTTATTTTTTGGGTTTTTTATTTGTTTATTTAACTGTTTATTTATTCATTTATTTATCTATTTTTATTTTATCATATTGTTATATCTGTGGTGGGATTTAAATTTTGCAAAAAATATTTTCAAAAACCCTTAGAAAGAAGGTTCATTTATTACCCAAGGGGATACATCAGTCCTATGATTTTATGTGACGACTTCGCCTAGAGTCGGTGGAATTCCGTGAAAGGAATACGTCTCAAGAGACATCCTCTTGGGAAGTAGGACTTTGTAATGACACATATGACTCTTTGTACAACCTTCAAATAAAAATCTCATGACGAGACCTTTCATGACCTAGAGATGAAAGTTTCAGTCTTCAAAGAGGCTCCACTTAAGGGAGGCCCTTGTGCCTTTCCCTCTAGTTTTATTCATGATAACCTTAAGGAAACGACATTATGGGGAGGGTAGAATATTTGTAGACCAATACTAGGAACCTACCAACTAAGGATACCTTTCAAAAATCCCACTACAATCCCTACCCGTAAGGGTTATCTTTTCTTACACTACTATATTTAGCCCATAGGGCTCCAGTCTTTCTGATATAACCCCTAGCCAGTAGGGATTTTCTTTTAAAAATCTTAATCTCAGGCCTACAGGAATCACCTTTCGTTCGACATTATCCTTAGAGCTCTTATAGGATCTTATTCGTCTTCCCATGAAGGACGTCCTCACTAATGCACGCCATGTGGCCTATATCTGGCCATGGGATCTGATGACCATTGACTGATCACCATGTGCTCTCTTCCATGCTATTCCCTCAAGTCCAGCCTTCACCTCAACCGTTCATTGGTCTATCACAATTTCTAGCATGTAGGAGTTCCCGTCCCTCTGTTATAATCCCTAACATGTAGGGATTCTTCTTTGTCTTTCTTTATCCTTAAGGAGTTCATGTCTGTCTCAATATCTGAGTTAGTGTAAGACATCATCATTTTCATATCTACCATTAAACCTGTATAGGGCATCCCCACGTTTACCCTCATACCACGTATGCGTCACATTTCATATAAATGAAACTTTTTTGCATACCAAAAATCCAAAAAAATAATTTTGCATACCCATGCATTTTTGTACATTCATACATTTGCATGCCATGCATTTCCATCTTCATCCTTGGTCACTATCAATCCAGCTAAAAATTTTCCTGATGCTCAAGAACAAAGTCCAAGAATTTCAAGAAAATCTTAGATTGGTGAAGGAAATGTGAAATGTTGGAGATTCAAAGGAGTTTGGTCCTATAAATGTTATTGGAGAGAGAAAGCAGCCCTTCACCATGACAACTACAAGCCTACACAACGCCTCAAATGAAACTACCATTGGCGATTCCCCTACATCAAGAGCAACTTCCCTATCAACGAAGTAAGTATGCCAAAGAAAATTCAAGGGTCACCATCATGCTTTGACAAGTCTAAGAACATCCAGAAGCTCTCCTAAAGTCAAGTGGATTAAACTAAAAATCTCTTTGATATGATCATTAGACATTATCAATTTCAAATTGTGGTTTCCAAGTTGCTAAGTTGTATTTGGTGTGAACTTGTAATTTTGGATTAGTAATACTAATAAAATGAGCATGCACGTTTTTGAAATCAATTCAGTCATTTCACTCTTCATCTTTCATCATTTTTCATAAATAATCAACGACTTCCCATTTCCACTCTTTTCCATTTTCAAAATTAATTTTAACAAACTTCGAGGGAGAATGACGAAAACTAAATTAACTGAATTATGTTGGTGTATGCTTTCAATGTAAGACCGAGATGATGATGTAAGACATTATTTCAATTCCTAAATAATGGAGAAATAAGGAGTTAATCCGTAGTTAACCCCCTTGAGCCATAAGTTGGAGTTATTTGTATTTTCTAGAAAAAACCGTAATTTCAATCAAGGGCAGGGTATATTTCAATTAATTCAATGATGCACTCAAATCCCAGGAGTGTTGGGCCATCTAAGTAGTGGTTCAAGCATATCTCTTTCCTCGATACAACATGGAGGAAACGATCTAAGCAAAGGTTCGAGCATATCATCTTCCTCGTGCACATCAACAAATATTGAGGAAGAAATCAATAAAGACAAAGTCCACAATGGCTTCTTCCTCAGTACATCATTCAAGATCGTGGAAACAATGAAGATGAAGCTTATAATAATTAGCACGACAGTTACAAGTGTTCAGAACAAAAACAAATAAATTCGAGAAAAAAAGCCCACTAAGTCAAGTAAAAAAACACTTGACTTAGGAAAAAGGTAGGGCATCCCGATGGACCAAAAAATTCAAAAGAATTGGTCCATGCAAAAATAAGGGATTGGAAACAAAAACTGGAGAACAATCTTGTGACTGCCACCTCAAGAATCATCGAAGACTTCTCATCAATGCTTGGATCTTATCAATGCTTTTTATTGGTGCTTGAATCTTATCAATGCTTCTCACCAGCGCTATAATATTATCTATTCTTCTCATCATCTACGTGACTACGAAAGTTCTCTCGAAGATTGAACGCATCTGTTACATTAATTGGATTTAGGATTGGAGAACATCAAGGAGAGTGGGGTGGGTTAAAATAAATTTTGAGCCTTATATCCTTTGTTTCTTAAACCACGAACCATGGCCATGTTACAACCTTCAAAAGTCCTAATTAAAGCTAGGTTCACTATGAAGGCATACTCAACAAAATTTGTGTTAAATTGACTCCTATGTTTGTTAAATTTATTACTAACCACTTCTTCGAATCTCCATCTCTAATCATCCATTTCTTCTCCATTAAAAATTCGATTTCAAAACTGGCATGTGCACCAAACGGAATTACTTTTTCAAAATGTACAAATTTATCTACGAACCAATACTTAGCATCAAGGGGACCTCAAAAAAATTATTTTAATCAAAAGCGATCCTTTCCAAGAAGCTCCTAACTAGAGGCAAAACATCTAAAGAGGAGCCCTATAATCATAAGCAAGACTAACGATCATAGAGGAATATCACATGAAGATCCTGTTTGATTAGGGGTAACCATCCCAACATTCAATCAACTTGGATCAAGTTTCAAAGCACTGTTCGATTAGGGACATACCTTTCGAAGGAGAATTCCTTAATCAAGTCATATCACAGTAGGGTATGACTCAGTTTCCTCGTTATAACAAACCTCTCAAGGACTTGATGATCAGGGACAACCTTTCAAGATTCAAATATTGAGGAAGTACATACCAAGTTCATCCTACTGCACGTAGGGTCCAAATTCCCCTTTAAGTAACTTCAAGTAGAAACTTTTCAAGCTTCGAATTCTTGGGGAAATCTATGTCAATTTCATGGTGAGGTCTAAGTTCTTTCTGAGGGTACTTCCTCCAGATCCTGGAGATTGAGGGGCACATCTTTCAAAATTCGAATGTTAGGGAAAACCACTATGAGGCTCGATCAAAATGAGTTAATTCAAAATGGTTCATCAAAGCCAAACATTTTTAAGAGTCTTTTAATCAGGGGCATAATAAAAAATAGTGGGGTCATTCATATTATGATCAAACTATTTCCATGCTCATATCAATGGGAATCTCCTCCAAGACCCTACTACCAAATTAGGGAAAGACAATCCACATAGGGGCAAGCTCTCTGCATACTTTCATAATCTCCAGTGGATCTTTCTCCTACATCAGCAATCTTCAAGTTCAAATCGATTATCGGGAAATCATGATAGCATAACATTCAACCATCATGTGACAAGCAACATTGTTGCATAAGCAAACTTCTACGCTTTAATCATCCATGATGCATCATAGGGGCATCAATCAAGAGCACACGAGTCTGCATAAATCATTATCATGCATTCGTTAGGTTATTTTGATCCAGAATCGAGCTATGCTTATCATCTCATTCGGCTAACGAATTCTGACAACATGGATCTAACAAAGAGCCCAATTCTTATTGGAACATCAAAATTTAAACATCCATTGATGCATATCCAAGTCACCCATTACATGCATTGGTCAGTCATTCTACGCATTAACGCCTGCATCTGCATGCATACATAACATATCATAGAACGAGACTTAGGACCCCATAAAAATATAGAGTCAATTTCTAGGGGAGTCACTATTACAATCTCTAACATCTCTCCGACTATCCCTCTCAGTGAGTCTACGATACAAGCATTTTTCGTCAAACTAAGTCATGAGCAACCTCACGCTTTGCAAACACTTGATTGATGTCTTTTGGTGAACCTTATGATATTAACGACCTTGTTGTCTGTCTCACCTTCCCAAGTTGATAATATTCTGGTAGCCCCACTGACGTTGGTTTAAAGCCCAATTCCTATCTGGTGCATCATTTCAAAAATCTAGTTATCGTCTAGCAGTATTCCAATTTCCGTTTGGAAGCTAAATCCTCATCACCACTTCTCAACTGGTAGCCGACCTTAGGCACTGATTTCGTAGCTCAAATAAAATGGGCATTTCATTTATCAATCATTGCATCATTTCAATTCATAATATTATCATGTTAAGCATACATACCATGTACCATGCACGCATCAAGCATAAACATATCAAACATACATACATACATTACATTCAATCATATATGCCCATGAAAAATGCAAAAAATCTCAAGGCATGACTACCAGCTAAGACGAAGTCAAATTCAAATCCAAGATTATAACTATCCATTCATTTTGCTATCACTATAGTTACCTTGCTTGAGAATGGACACAACCGGTAAAAACTCGATATCATCTTTGATTTAGTTATCTAAGATTTGATCATTGAAAATAGATTTTTCTGCAATGTAACTCATCGCGTTAGTCTCTATGTAGCGATGTGTTTCCTCCATTTTGATATAGCTCATTGCGTCAAGCTTCATGCATCCATGTGCGAAGTCTTTAATACAACTCATTGTGTCAGTCTCCATGCAGCAATGTGTTTCCTCATATGCGATATAGCTCGTGGCCTCAGTCTCCATGCAACGATGTAATTATCAAGATTTTTTCAATTATATATCCCCTAGGTTGTGATAGATAGGCGAATAACTCTGCATAATCCATTGCATCAGTCTCCATGCAGAAATGTATTATCAAACTGTGTTTTATTTATCCCCTAGGTCATAATAAATACACAGGTTCCTTATCTGTGATATAACCCATTGCGTCAATCTCCATGCAGCAATGTGTGAAATTCATAATGTAACTCATTGCCTCAGTGTCCATGCAACAATGTAGTTATCAAGTTTTTTTCAATTATCTATCCCCTAGGTCGCGATAGATATACGAATAAATTTGCATAATCCATTGCATCAGTCTCCATGCAGCAATGTATTATCAAACTGTGTTTTATTTATCTCATAGGTTGTGATAAATGCACAGGTTCCTCCTCTGCGATATAACTCATTGTGTCATTCTCTATGCAACAATGTTGTTATCAAGCATTTTCAATCATCTATCCCCTAGGTTGCGGTAGGTGAGAAAATTACTTTTCAAATATCTATCCCCTAGGTTGCGATAAATATGAGAATAAGCCTGCGTAACCCATTGCATCAGTCTCCATGCAGCAATGTGTTATCAGACTTTGTTTTATTCATCCCCTAGGTCGCGATGAATAGACAAAATCAAATCAAACCAAAACTTACTATATTAGTCTTCAAGCATTAGTAAGTCAACTTTTTTCAAAACTTGTATTTTTGTAAATATGCAAAAGAATCTACAATCTCTTAGATACTGACGAGTTATCTGCATCGTCATGTCTAAGTTCTATAAAAAAACTTTGGTTCAAACGCGGATAAGATGATACATCATCATCTATTCCTACTCTTCTTACCCACAGGAACATTGTACAACTTATCCTTATAATATTTCAACTTATGTTGTTTACCTCCTAGGTCATGGTAAATACGCAAGAAAACTACGATCTCTTTTCTAGGTATTTACGAGTTATTCACTTCGTGATATCTAGGTCAATGTTATTCTTCAATCTCTCTATTCAAACTCAGGTAGGATGACACATCATCATCTTTGCCTATTTATCGGTGCTCTTGGGTATGTTATATCAATGTATCCTTATCTAGCCAACCTTTGGTCAAAATTTGGGGCCTTCCATTATTTAATAACCCTCTGATTCGAATATGTGAGACCTGCACATTCTCGCTCCATTCAATCGAAGAGTGATTAATAAGGGCAACTGTCATACCCCAAATTTGCCCGCCCTTAGTGCTACCGTCAAGTTTATTTTCAAACTTGGATTTTTATAAAATTCTTTTGATTTACATTAATATTTTGGGGTTTTATAAATATTAAGTCCAGTTAAAAATATAATAATTTATTTCAAATTATATGTATTTTTAGATAATAAATACTTGCTCATCTTCATGTACTTTTCAATTGGCTTTTTATTTTGAATAAGTAACATAACACAGTTGGTAAGGAATTAAGCTTGCAAGTATGAGGTTGCAGATTTGAATCTCTTATGGTGCACTTTTTAAACATTTTTTTATATTTATTTTTGTTACTAATTTTCTTTCTTTTTTTGGAAATGAGGCTTGGGCTTTTCATACATTTTGGATAACTTCTAAGTATTTTAACCTAATTTCACTCTATAAATAGGACTATTGTTGCCCTAATTTCTCATCAAGAATTTCACACATAATTCATCCACAAATTCTCACAAATCCATAATTTCACCAAGATCCAGGAAATCTTACAATTCTTCTTGCTTTATTTTAGGGTTCATCTTGTAACCCTGTTATTGTCTATATCAGACAATGACCACATCCGATGATTTCATATGAGACCCCTTTCCTTTAGTTTTCAATTTGCTTGTTATTTTAACCAGATCATCCTGATGGTTCTTTTTTTACATACGCACAATTGTAAATAATAATAGAGATAATAATATTTTTACAAATTATTTTTATATATACTCTATAATCTAAGTGGGTCGGGTATTTGTTTTGACTGCACTTTCGTTATAATATTACTCTTATAATGCAATAAAATTACTCTATAATCTTCAATTTGACCAATTTGCAATTTAATTGAATTGATTTGTTAATACAATTACTTATGGCTTCTATTGTGTTTTTGAAGAACAATATGTTGCATTTTTTCACTTACAAATATGTAGTGATTACTATGAATATATCTGTCGTATCTTAGTATCAACAGAAAATTTGAAAAGCTGTGAGAGACATAGCCACAGAACTTATTGTTAATCTCATCCCTAACAAACATCATAATTCTCAAATATGTAATTCATACACAAAACTGAAAATTTTGCAAAACTCACAATATATACTACTTGCATAAATTCTCTATTTTGCAGGAAAAAGAAAGAACAAAAAATCACAAACAAAGAGGAGATCAAGAACAAATTTCAAAAGGAAAAAAGGGTCAAAAAATCGATGAACAACAACCTCTGCTCTAGTCAAAGCACAACCGAAATTCCTCCATTAACAATAGAAATTCAAAGATCACAAAATAACGACGACAAAGTTTCAATAGCAAATCAGAAAAAATGAAGGAAAGTGTAGCACAGATCTGGGTTCAACCGTGAACTCCAACGACAATCACGCTTCAGTCGCCCCATTCGTGCTTCCGCATGAAGCCCAGTCCAGTACCAACAATGACGAATAGAGAACCGCAAGCACCGCCGCACCTCCACAATCTTAAGTTAGTCCCTCAAATTCACAACTTCGACGGCGCCACTATAGAGAGTTGAGCAAGATGCGGGTAAGACAGATCTAAAGTGTTTCATGTATTCACTTGTATCCATATGTTTCATCAGGTAATTTTTATCTTATTTATTTTACTCTGGACAAGTGGTACGTTTATATTAGTTGATATGTTTTAACCAAATGAAAACGTGTTGTTATTAAGACTCTAGAATGAAAGATTAATAAACATGAAATGAGGTTTAATTTTCTTTACTAACAACGTATGCTACTTGTTAATTGTTGATTTATTTTATTTTATTTTTAATACTGCCACATGTCAGATTATAAGTGGGGCATGAGGTTAATTTGGAAAAAAGAAGGTGGTCCTCTTCATTGTTTTTGCGGTGATATTTATTTTATTTATTGTTACATGTTTGTTTTATTCTAGTATTATTTAGAATCAATTTTAAAAAAAAAATATCATTTGGGATTTCTACTCTTTTACTAACTTCACACCATCTCTAATTCATTAATGCACCCTTTTATTTGTTTAAATTAAAATTTTAATTTAATTATTAGTTTTATTAGACTAATTTAGGTTATATTAGCCTTACAAAAGGATATCACAAAAGATTATTAATAAACTGCGCATTCAAAAGGCTTTTCACAATTGAATTAATTTCAACATTTTTATAAATATTAGGATGTCTATCTTCGAATAATTAAATCGGTCGACACATCGTCTATCAATTTATTATTCAAAATCAAATAATTAAAATCCACGCAACTCACAAATTACTATATCCGCGGGCGACACGTGACCAATATCTGGTCACATGATGAGAAGACTATATTAGACTCCCCCACTCCGTGTCATAATATATCTAACCAATTAAAAAACATTTTTTCAACTAACATAACAAACAACCCAAGATATTTTCAAAAAAGGATTAAGGGGAATTGCTATCGAAATTAACTGCGAGCTACGTCTACGATCACTCTTTTACAAAACCCATACAAGGTTCAAGGATAAATTCGAAATAAATTCTACATAATCCTATAAAAACACCAACCCACTGCGAACTAAGAATTGAGACTCTGATTCCTCATAAGAGGATACGTAGGCATGCGACTAAAATCGTGGCAAGTTCCCCTAATAAAAATTAAAACCCTATTTCTTAAGATCACGCTTCTAACCCTAGTATCCTTGTGAACAAGGTAGATGAAGGGTGCTTAACACCTTCCCTTCGTCTAGAACCGAGTCTAAAATACCTAGAGTCTCTAACTTTTAGGGTTATCCTTTATATTCCCTTCCTTAGGATAAAAATTAAGGGTGCCAACTCTCAAATTTTAAAGCCAGTTACAACACATGTGGTTCCTCAGCTTTTTCCTTACCATTGGTTTTACCAAGATCAGTAATATTCCCACTGAAGTTGGATTCAGTTTTCCCAACAACATTCACAATTTCAACATGATTTTTTAAAGAAGGTTTTATTTTTGAGGTACTAATATTTTCATATGAGGTATTCTTTTTGGTCGCAAAATTCTTTGATTCTTTTATTGAGATATGTACTGGAACACTCATCTTCAAAGCTTTTGTGTCTAAGAATATGATGGTATCATCCTTAGTGTTACTATTATTTTAAACCTTAGTTTTGTTTGATAATCCTTTCTCGATCATTTTAGGACAAGAATAGGAGTTCTAAATAAAATGAAGTGGAGCAGATCTGCCAACATAATAGATTGAGAGAAACTGGCTGCAAGGGATGAAAGAGTGGTTGTGAGTATTTTGAATATGAAGAGATTCTTGTCAAATTAAGTGCTTCCATTAACACATGAGAGAGAAACTTTCCTTCTAATTCTTCACGCCTCCATTGAGTTAATGTCCACACAAAAATGTCAACAATGCCCTTTTATTTTAAGACCTATACTTTCTTTGTGGGATCATAACTTCCGGTGACATATGTTGGACAGAAGGTCCCAACATCTTTTCTCTCTCTCCATAACTTTTGGCTATCACGAATTCTTCATTACCATTCCTAACACATAGGGTTTGATTTATTTCTCTTATGTTTCCTGCATGCCTTGACCCCAGACTCATTGTTGAGGTATAATTTTGGAGCATCAAGTTAGACATCTTGGTCTTCTCTTCACAAAATTTTCCTTCTCAAGTATTCAACAACTTATTGATGGAATTTCAGCCTTTATCTTCTCCTGAGTAACACATATTTATTGTCGCGGGTATCCATACATAGCAGTTGTCTTTGGACTTAGAACCCTTCATCAACATCTCATGATCTATGTTGGTTAAAATAAATTAGTCATTATAGAATTTCATAATCATACCTTGATCATCAATTGGATTATGATGATCATGTTAGCATTCAACCTTTCTACCAACATAACATCTTCAAGATAAAAGAAATCTGGATTAATCAGTTTACCTATTCCCTTGATTCTTATTCTAGCTCCATCACCAAAAGTTAAATACCTACTAGAGTGGGTTTTTAACTCTTTAATATAAATCCTTTCACCGGTCATATGCTGTGAACATCCACTATCAAAATACCAAACCTCTTTAGTGGAGCCTCTAAGAGAAACATGATCTAAGAGGCACTTTACATATTCCTTTGGTTTCCACGCTTTCTTAGCTTGAGTCTTCTTCCTCTTTCTTTTGTTAAGCCTCAACTAACTATGTGATTGAGGATACCTATACAATCCATAACAAAAAAGGTCTTATATGACCATATATACCACATTATTGACATCTCTTAGTATAATTCTTATAACCTCTATGTTGAGGGTACACATGCTGAGCACGATGTTGAGACATGCGGTCTACCATTTCAGACCCAGTCTTCCTTTTAAGAGGTGATTTGATCTTTTTATTCAAGGAACTTTAGTAAAACCCTACAACCTTCATATTCTCTTCCAAGATATCATTTAACATATCTAAAATGTTGTTCATGATAGGTTTAGATTTTGGCATATCTTCAACTTTGGCATTCAACTAGGTGATTTATTCTTCCTACCATGTGATGGTTGAGACAAGACTTTTTTTCTTCTTTTGAAGAACACTTATGGTTTCATTATGTTTTTCCACTATTGAGCAAGATTTCTCCCATTTGGTGTACAAGAGCCTAGGTGTTGCAACCAGTTCATATTCTATCATATCTTCATTACTAGAATCTCCTTTATACTCATAATTTCTAGTGAAAGCCATAACCTTGTTATCAGTTTCTCCTTCACCATCATCATCAAAATCAATCCAAGTGATGGCCAATCCCTTTTTTCTGTTACTTTAGAGAAGTAGGAAACTTAACTTTAATATGACCAAAGGCTTCACATTCAAAACATTTTGGTCCTTTTCTTTGAGAATAGTCTTCCTTTTCTCTCTTGTGCTAGGGAAAAATGTTTGAACCATTGCCTTGCACATTTTTCCTTCATTGTTTATCCAGTATTTTCAAGGATTTATTAAACATTCTTCTAAGTTAAGCTACAATGTATGAAAAGCTTTCTTTAGTATCCTTATCCCCTTGATCTTACTTTTCTTGAGTATTGTATACAAAAGCTACAACTTTGTTCTTCTTTTCTGATCTTCCATTTATAGAAACTTCAAAGGTTTGAAGAGAGCCAATGAGTTCATAAACCTTCAAGATCCTTAAGTCTTGAGCTTCTTTAATGGTTGTTACCTTCATGTCAAACTTCTGGGGAAAATATCTAAGGATCTTCCTAACCTGATTTTCTTCTAACATATTTTTTTCCTAAAGAAAAAGAATCATGGCTATACCATGCAAATGAATGTTGAAACATGATATGGATTTATCTTCCATGATCCTCATATTTTTAAACTCAGTTGTCAGGAGCTGCAACCTTGACATCCTAACCATGGATGTTCCTTAATGAGCATTCTTGAGAATTTCCCAAGCTTCTTTAGCTTCAATACATGTGTTGATTAGTTGGAACATGTTCTTATCCTCACCATTGAATATAAAATTCAAGTATTTTTTGTTTCCAATAGCATCACCGTCTTCATCTTTGGATCAATCAACTTTAGGCTTTAAACTTGTTGAACCATCTTGAGAAGTGATCACGGGATGTTTCCAATCTTTAACTATAATCTTCCAAGTTTTTCTGTCTACAAATTTGAGAAAATAAATTATCTTGGCCTTCCAATAGTAACAATTTCTGCCATCCAAAATAGGTGTCATGTTTATTGAAATTCCATCCTTAGTGTTGTCCATTTGAACAAAAAATATCTTCCCTGGAGCTCACCCAAAACAAACCAGGGTGCCTTCTCCGTTGCCAATTGAAATTTTGTTCCCGAGGGGACAAATGTTGGAACAACTGGTCTAACTTGTTAAACAAACATGACAATAAAATAATAACAACAATTACACAATGCAAAAAGTAATAAAATAACTCAAGATATTCGTAACCTAGTTTTCTGAAACCACACCTACATTTAGAGGGAACTCTACCCATGAAATAAAATTCACTACTTCAAATTAGTACAATTAGTCTTATAGGACCACCAACCCTATGATGTTCAATGCTTATTCCTAATTCTAGTTACTTTCTATTTAAGTCTCCTCCTAAATATGAGAACCCCTTTCAATTTATATCAAACACTAATCCTAAGTTATAAACTTAACCATTAACACAATGATTATTGATTTTACAACTCAATTAAGACAAATCAACAACTATGCCAAGTTACTGGAGAAATAATGTGTTGTACAACAAACAAGATCCAACAATAATCTAAATTATATGAGTGATAGCATTAGCATGGAATACAAGTAACACAAGACTTAAAAACCATAGCACAAAGAACTTAATCCTAGATCACAAAAGTTGTTTCAAACATGAGATTTGAGTCTCCTTAAAATAGAATTACATTCTGGGGTTTTCTCCTTTGGATCTCTGAATTAAATTCATTAAGAATAAGATCTGAATCTATTGAATTTGATTTGCTTCATAAAAATCTCCAGTAAAATATATGTTTTATTATATTTCAAATTCAAATTTCCACCTTAGATTTAAATAGTTACTTTCTTTGATCCAAATGTAACAAGTGGTTGAGTCATTCATTATGAACTTTTTCATGATAAAATATTTCATGAAACCTTTAGACAACAATGTGAATTTGTATTTTCTTCTCTAGTGTGTCTATTCCTAGCACCTTTGTATGTTTCTGTTGTTTGAGGAACAACTTCTTGAGTGTTAATCCATGTTAGATTACATCTCTTTTTTGTTACACCTTGTGTGTGTAATTTTTTGTTTGAGGGAAACCAGAGAAAGAGAGTCGATGAATCTTGTAATGATTCATGGTTGATCAAGCTCATGATAACCATCAAGATCCAAGCCTCCTTTTGCCCAGAAACATGAGAGAACATTTGTGTATGTTCTTCATTCACTATCACCTAATTCCTTTTTCATATCTTGTGAATTAGAGTGTGCATGTGACATTATTTTGTCAATGTTCATCATCTTTAACATTAGTCCTTATCCATTTTTATGGACCTTCACCTCTAAGGATTCACACAAGTATTCAATGGAGTACAATGAAACTCTTATCTTGATGAATAACATACAGTCCATACCACATTCTAGAAATTATCTATGCACCTTTACAAATAAGAACTTCAAACAAAAAACATTAGATGCCCTAATGTGTTACTAGTCTCCGTCAAACACTCAATATGAATATATTGAATTTGATTTGCTTCATAAAAATATCCAAAAAATTATATGTTTTATTATATTTCAAATTCAAACACCTTAGATTTAAATAGTTACTTTATTTGATCCAAATGTAACACGTGGTTGAGTCATACATTATAAACATTTTCATGATGAAATATTTCATGAAACATTTAGACAACAATGTGAATTTGTCTTTTCTTATCTAGTGTGTCTATTTCTAGTAGCTTTGTGTGTTTCTCTTGTTTGAGGAACAACTTCTTGAGTGTTAATACATGCTAGATTACATCATTTTTTGTTACACCTTGTGTGTGTAATTTTTTTGTTTGAGGGACATCATAGAAAGAGAGTCGATGAATCTTGTAATGATTCATGGTTGGTCAAGATCATGATAACCATCAAGGTCCCAGACTCATTTTGTCTATAAACTTGAGAGAATATTTGTGTGTGTTCTTTATTCACCATCTTCTAATTCCTTGTTCACGTCTTGTAAATTAGAGTGTGCATGTGATATTATTTTGGCGCTGTTTGTCATCTTTAACATTAGTCCTTATCTTATGTTGTGGACCTTCACCTCTAAAGATTGAGTGTTTGATGGAGACTAGTGGCACATTAGGGCATCTAATATTTTTTTTTGAAGTTCATTCTTTGTAATGGCGAAGAGATCATTTCTTGAATATGGTCTGGATTGTATGTTATTCATCTAGATAAGAGTTTCATTGTAATCCATTGAATACTTGTGTGAAGTCTAGTAAAGATTGTTTGTAGATAAAGTTTAGAGTTATCTAATTGAATGCTTAGCTAATGGCAATCACTCAGACAATAAATCAATAGGATCAAGGTAGATTGCTACATATGAATACTTGGAAAATATTATTATGGGAAACAAGGTTATTGAATCAAGATCAATGAGGATCTTGTCTTTGTTAGCAATTTATTTACATCAACAGAAAAAATTATCGTGTGATATTTCGTTGTAATTAAAATGCTTGTATCAAACTTATTATATAATGGAAGTTAATGATTATTTCCTGATGGTTTTAAAACCATTGAATAGTGGAGTAGGAAAAGCGAGGAAGAATTCCGTACCACTATATATCTATGTCTACCTTTCCTTTATTCCATTTTCTCCTTTGATTTTATGCATTTATTACTATAGCTATTTCATTATTGCATCATTTGCATGTCGTTTAGGTTAGATCTATCTTATAGAAATTTAATAAGTAAGCTTAGTTTTGTGATGCATCAAACCTATTGGATCATCATAAATCCAATTATGTCTTGAATGCATTTCTATGTATGTATTTTTAAATAGTTTTACTTAAAGCAGCTTTGGTTAGCTTAAAATTGATTTTCATTAGAAAGAATCATGTCTTACGTGATATTTTGTAATACTTTTATTGTATTAATTCATTGAGATGATTTCATGATCTATTTGTGTTGTGTTTTTCTTCCTCATATTTTAAAATCTATAATTTATTTATATGGGTCCTAAAATGTTTTTGAAATTGTCTATTTGGGGATAGGCATATTCAACCCCCTTCTAGACCTGTTTGTGTCCATACTCTTACCCAACATAACAAGATGGTGGTGGGCATTCCTATGATAATTTTGTCAGAGAATTGGTGTGGGAGTTTCTTTACCAGCTCATGATAGTTGGCGATGGAAGCTCAGGGAAGACCCCTGTAGCATCGCAATTCTGCATCCCTTAAGGTGCCAGACATAAAATTTCAATTCAAGGAGTCATATGCTCCAATAATGGCCATTTGTGTGTTGGTGGAGGTGACGTGTTCATAAGTATCACTTCTCCCATCAAACTTGGCAAGAGAGGGAGGTTTAAATCCTTTAGGGACATGCGTTTACTGTAACACCTGAGGACGATGAGGGCGGGGTGTGGTTGTTGGTTCACAAGGCATGACAATGGGAGGCTCCAGGAAACTTTTAGGAAACAACCGAATTTACATTAGAATGAGAGGGATCCTGAGTTTGTGTAGGTATATGACTGCATGGTTTAAGGAAGAATTTTAAGGATTTATTGGCACTACATATACTAACAAGATGCATCTTCTTTTTTGGTAGCCTAATAAATAAGAAATGCATAGTTAAGCGTGCTTGACTTGGAGTAGTATTTGGATGGGTGACCTTCAGGAAATTTTCCCAGATAGTGTGTGAGTGAGAACAAAGCATGCTGAAAAGACTCGTGTTGGTTTGTGAGGTCAGTCGGTAATTCTGAAAGCAGTCTGGGGGCATTACGAATGGTATTAGAGCATACCTCTCCAAATACGATATGGTTCGGGGATGAACCAATCAGAAGCTAGTGGGCATGTAAACCCGAGGCCGATGAGGGCTAGGAGTGGTTGTAAGTGTATGAGGTATGACAATGAGAAGCTCTTGACAACTTCTAGGAAAAAACTGAATTCACTTCGGAATGAGAGGGATCCCGAGGCTATGTAGGTATGGGATTGCATGGTTGAAGGAAGACTTATAAGAATTGATTAGTTATACATATACCAACAAGATGCATCTTATTTTTTGGTAGCCTAATAAATAAGAACTTATTAGTTAAGCATGCTTGACTTGGAGTAATTTTTGGATGGGTGACCTTATGGGAAATTCCCCGAAAAGCGTATGAGTGAGGACAAAACATGCTGCAAAGACCCGTGTTGGTTTGTAGGGTTAGTCGATAATCCTGAAAGTAGTATGGGGCGTTAAAATTACCATATCCCATATGAGAATGGTTGGGGATCCAACTCTTACATCTCTTGTAGGGAATTTGGGATCTTGCTGGCGATGTCTGATGTTATGGACATTATTCTCCAATGTTTGATTCTGATGGTGTAGTTTATCCATGGCAGAATGCATCTCTGCCAGGGCGTTTGCATTAACACTTCCACTAATATCTTCTCGCATAGGGAATGGATCGCTCTTGTTGACCATACATTGGTATTAACATGGTATCCCTACAAGGGCATGGGATACTTAAAGGCTTTAGTAGGTTTATAATAATTTAGGGTGGTTAGGGTTTGCTTGCGGAGGTGATAGGCCCTGTATGGTGGTTTTCCAGTGGTTTTAGAGGGTCTTCTCACGTGAGGTGATAAGCATTGTAAATTAGTGTGATGCTTAGGTATGAGTGTTTAAGTTATGATTTGTCCCTCTCCCATTAGGGAAGAAGCATATATAGGGGTTTTTAGGCTAGGGTTTAGAAACCCTTTGAGGCAGTAACTGCTTCCCCTTGACTATGGCAGACTGTTGATTACCTACTTTCCAGGGATTCGTGGTATTACTCTTTCTCATATGACTAATGGAAGGATAAATATACCATACACATCACATGTCCCAAATCGAGAGTCTCCATGTTTTGTGAAGACATTTCCAGGGGTGATGTCACGCAGTTTGGGATTCTCACAAATATAACCCCTACATCCTTGTAAACGAATTCTTCCTGCCCCTTGAGGTGATAAAACATACTGGATTCAAGATTACATCCTCTTTGTGCCATGTAATTGAGAACCTAATGTTATTACAAAAACCCACGATCCTATCAAAGTCAAAATATAAAGACTTAACATAAACATTAACATGCTTGGCATTCTTCCTGGCCATGAATTTCCACTCTCTTATCCGAGCTTAAAAAAGAAAAAGAAAAATGCACCTACACATATGAAGCTCCACCGTTGAACAATGGAAATTCTAAAACAAGAGGGGGTAGTGAAAGGTTTTCCTGAAAAACAAACTAAGGCCCTTTATAAGGAAAACCCAATAATACAGGCAATAGACTTTCTTGGCAGCATGACAATTGCAAGAAGAAAAGGTTTCACACGTTAGGGTCACGCATAATGGAAAAGCTAAATTTATTTTCATTAGGAAAGCCATCACGAGCAAAATTAAATTCCTTACACATTTTTTCCATTAACGATTATGTTTCCATAACTGACTGACATTTTGACATCTCTAAAATTGATTGGTTGATAACATAATACTCATGTGATACATGGAAGTGTATACAGAGTCCCTCTCATAATACACCTACTCTTGAGGGACTTGTCCTTAGCGGAGGGACTTGTCCTTAACAAAGAGACCCGTCCTTAATTGAGTGACTCACCCTCAAATAAGGGGCTCACCTCTATTTATGATACTCACTTGAAAGGGAGGAAATTTTCAAAACTACGTGGAAGATAAGCTTAATAACTTTTCCCTTTACAAGTCCTTCAACTTGAGGGACCATATAGTGATATATTTGTAAAATACCTACATGTGGCGACACATAGGACAACCCTTATTTGGCTCCCACCTAAGAGTATGTCCCCTAAACATGATTCCCAGCCACTAAATGGCTTGTCTAGACGCAATAGCATGGATGGTGACGTGTACGCAGTCCATAAACACGTGTGGAAGTAGTCTTGACCATAATTCCCTAATAAGTAGGCACTCTACAAGTTCCATGGTCAAGGAGGGATGGTTTCTACTTTTTGAGAGTCCAAAATCCAGACCCATAAACCCTTAGGATGGAGGAGGGACAATATAATATTCACATAAAACACCCCTAAAATAGAGCTTCTCACCCGCGTGGGCTTGCTCTAACCTCACAAAAATACTAAAGCCTTAGGAAATCCATATCTATCAAGCTTTGATATGCATCTATTTATATATATATATATATATATATATATATATATATATATATATATATATATATATATATATATATATATATATATATATATATATATATATATATATATGTGTGTGTGTGTGTGTGTGTGTGTGTGTGTGTGTGTGTGTGTGTGTGTGTGTGTGTGTGTGTGTGTGTGTGTGTGTGTGTGTGTGTGTGTACATATAATATATATTGAGAGAATGAAAATAAGATGTACAAAATAGTAAATGAGAGACTAAGTCAAGACCTTAGACAAGACAATTAAAAGAGACCACCAAAAACACAAATCAGCAAAGACTAAATATATGTAGACCAAACTTGTTTCTAACTAAAAGGGGCCTAATGGTGATGGGTGGGAGATCCCACCAAGTGAAATCATCGAGTGACAAACCTATGGAGGCATGTTTGTTATCAAAATGATTTCCTTTTATATGAATATGAGTTTTAATACAAGTCATGTCTTTAGCTAGAGCCATATATTGTTTCATCTATTATGAATTTTCCAGGGAACTATATTTGTGTCTTGTAGGCCAAGGTAGCTGTTGAAGTGGTAAAGCGGCAAGAAAAAGTAAGTATTTTTAGGATGATATAGGTTATATCATATCGTCTCCACATGGATTAGCGGGAGGGAAAAACTACCGTTTAACAGTCTCAATCCTTCTAAGTTTGGTTTTGGGTTTGCAAAAGTAAAATGCGGGAAAAGTAAACAAAGCGATAAACAATCATCTATAACCTAAGAGAATTCATTATGGAACTCACATGTCATTCTACCCGTTGTTGGCTCCCTAATTCCACACTTACTATATTTGGTCTTTTAGACCAAAAAACTGGAATAAGTCAAGCCAAGCTGAAGAATGTTTCGACGTATGAAATAACTTAGAAAAAGATCTAAGTTGTATTTGAGACTTTGACCAGGACCCACTTTCAAGATTTCGACTGAAGAGGACTTATGACCTTCAACTAAGAGAAGATACCCTTGCTTTGGCACAAAATACGAGGGACATTTGAATTTGAATTATTGGAGGGAAAGACAGTTTTGCTAGCTGCTAAAGAGAAGTAACGTGGCTGGAAGCTAGAGGTTGAGGGACATGCAGAAGACACTTGTCTTCATCTTAGTGCAGAGTAGTTCCTCGACGGTTACTTAGTTTTTAGTATAAATTAGGAAATCTGTGTAGTTTTTGAGTGTGTTCAAACTATTATGCTAGTTACTCAAATATTGTCCAAGTACCCGCTGTGTGAGAAAGGATAAACTGAGAAATGTACGTTGGAAACACCACTTTTCATTAACAAAGTCTTTTTTACATTGTTTTGATTTCATTTTGCTAAGTTATTTTTCCTGCATCTCTACCTGCATTTCTACATTTCTATTAACTTTCTTACTCCCCAACACCACAAGCATCTTGTCTTTAGTCGAACGTGTGTTCCTCCTAGACTTCTTTTTTTATTTTACATTAACCCAGTATAAAAGTTAGCATATGTTTTGGTATCAATCTGATCGATCCCGCGAGTAACCGAAAGAACTTTCCTTTTGGAGGATCAGCGGTTGTTTACCAAAAACCATGGTAAACAAATTGGCACACCCGGTGGGACGTTGCTAATTTTTATTAAATATCTTATTTATTTATTGTGTTTCTTCTGTACAGTTACAACGTTGCATGTTATTAAGAAGTGGTAGAGTAACCAACGAGTATACTGTTAGGAAGAAAAAGAGCGAGAGTGGTATGGATAACGAGCCAAATCATGGAGAAATACCTCCACTAATTACTGGAACAGTGGTTACTACCGCCGTCGAAGCGAATATCCCAACTTCCGTTGGATCAATACCAACGCTAACCGCAAGTCAAACTGGACCCTTACTTTCGTATGTAGGTCCAAGAGGTCCATTAGGAACGCCTCCACCAAGGGAAAATCTAGGATCTCGAACATTCATGCCCCCAGGATTTTCGACAACCTGGATAGGTCCAGAGCAGCCATATGGCATGCCAACTACTGAAATGGTTAGCCTTATGAACGCTGCTTCCACTTTTTCAGAACCTTTGGTGAATGCATCATCTCCATTACAGGGATCTGGAGCCAGTAGAAACCAATTCTTAGGAGGGACATCTAATACAATACCAAGCCTCACAAATGTTTCGACAGCAATTTTGAGGCAACAAATGGACGAAAGTAATCATGATATGGTACAAATGTTAGCACAAACTCTAAGTACAGTGCTAAATCCCCTCATTCAAAATGCTATGCAGTCGAACCAACAAATGACAGCGCAAATGACGCGCATGACTGAATTCTTTGGGGTACCCCAAACTATTCGACAACCCCAGAGGACACCAATAAGAGCAAATCAAGGGGCAATCATGGAAGAGGATTTGACCGTTAATCCAAATAATCAGATTCCTAGAGCAGAAATAGAACAACCAAGGGTTGAAATACCACGAAACCCTAGAGAAATCAATCAAGGAGTTATTATGGCTAATAGAAACCAAAATGCTGATGAATTGATACAGCAAGTTCGACACCAACATTATGGGACAGACAATAATCTAACTGCCATGATCGAAAGGATTATGATTCAAAACGGGATGAACGTTGGTTTTCACAGACCAAACTTCACATCCCCATTGTCAGAATATATTTTGCAAACAGACTTACCACCTAGGGGAAAGGTTCCAAAGTTTACTAAATTTTCAGGGGATACGACAAAGTCCACTATCGAACATGTGGCTAGATATTTGATAGAGGCCGGGGAAATAGCAAACAACGAAAACCTTAGAATAAAATATTTCCCAAGTTCCCTAACAAAGAATGCTTTCACTTGGTTCACCACCCTCCCAGCCAATTCGATCCACAATTGGAACCAATTGGAAAGATTGTTCCACGAACAATTCTACATGGGCCAGACCAAAATAAGTCTAAAAGAGTTGGCTAGTGTGAAGAGAAGATTTACTGAGCCAATCGATGAATATTTAAATAGGTTTCGATTACTTAAAGCCAGATGCTTTACCCAAGTGCCTGAGCATGAATTGGTTGAAATAGCAGCGGGGGCCTGGATTATTCGATTAGGAAAAAGTTAGATACACAATACCTAAGAGATATGGACCAATTGGCCAATAGAGTTCGACAAGTAGAACGCCTTAAAGTTGAGAAAGCTAAAGCTGCCAAAACTCATCGACGAGAAAGGGTAGCCTATTTCGAAATGGATGATAACGGTCCAGAGATATCTAGTGATCCTATAGATATCGAAGAAGGCGAAATAGATTTAGCAGAATTAAAACTAGGACCATCATATTCTTGTAAATTGTTAGTGCCATCAAATGGGAAAAATCCTGTAGAGTTTGAGAAAAACAGTGACAAATTTCCTAAGAAAACTTATAGTTTCGATATATCCAAATGTGACGAGATATTTGATCTATTAGTTAAAGATGACCAGATGATAGTGCCCCCAGGGGCAAAATTGCCTCCTTTAGAACAGAGAAAGAAAAGAGGTTTTTGTAAATACCATAATTTTTTGGGCCATAAAACCTCACAATGTTTCCTTTTCATGGATCTTGTTCAACAAGCGCTAAAGGAAGGAAGGCTGAAATTTGCTGATAAGCCAGCAATGAAAATCGACGCAAACCCACTGCAGATGGAGGCACGTTATGCTGAACCAGTTGGCATTCACATGGTGGAAGTTTCTGAAGATTTCATTACTAAACCCATCTTTGGAAGTTTTACTAGAAACATCTCCAGAAAAACTATTGAAGGGGCGAGAAAGGCCACTGAAGGCCTAGATTGGAAAAGGAAGTTATCCAAGGGTCAAACAAGAAGGCCGCTAAAGCCCTGAAACTGAATAAACGGGTTACTGAAGACCCACACAAAAGCAAAGGAGTTACTGAGAGCTCCAACAAAAGAACCACCACATGTTCTTACTTGGCCGCTGTAAAAGGTTCGACAGAGAATCTAGAGGCCAAAATGCAGAAAATGAATCTCGTTGCCAAAAGCAACATGCAGGTTAACATGGTTGAAGTCTCTGGAGCCAAGGCCTCTGAGGAAGCCATTCGTCAAGAAGAAGTAAATAAAACAACATTTCCAAAGGAGAATGAAGATCTGGCAGATTTTCTACATAGGTGCCAGAAGAAAAAATCGGAAGTAATGTTGTGCCCTAGATGCAACTCTATTTTTGACAAGAAAGTCGCAGAACACATACAAGGTATGAGAATTGTGAAAGCAAAACAGGGCACCAATGCCCAACAAAAAATGGGTTCAGAAATCAGATTTGACCCCAGAAGGGGACATCAACAAGGACCCGTGAGTCAGGTAAGGAGGCCACCAACTTTTTAGCCTCCAACTAATGTACCTACAGATACTTGGCTTAACACCATGGGAAGAAAGAGGCCAAACTAAGAGAGATGACAGGCGTTCGATGTGCCAAGAGGTTCCTCTTTAGATTACATAAAGGAGTACCATGCTTCTACGTCAAATAAGATGGCCCATATATCGAGCAATTACAAAGGAAAAAAATCCTATGTCCCGTTCACAATGGAGAAGATTCCAAAGACGGTGAAAATCCGAAAAAGAGGCAGCTGGACCCCATCCAGAGGTTAGAACCAACGTGCAAAGGAAACAAAGGAAGCCTCTAGAGAGGAATCCTATGCCATGGACGGAGGAATGTGGGTCGAATGATGAAGACAACTCCGATTCCGATGACACTTTAGACATCATGGTGAATTTCATATCAGTGTTACCTAAAGAATACAACCGTCAGGTCAAAGTTGAGGAAATTGACTTATTGGTTGAGCAAGAAATGGCTAGACACAGGCCAGTATGTTACTATGTAATAAACAATGGCTGCGTAGAAGAACATAATGCATTCTTCGAGCCACCAACAGAGGCAATGAAGAATCATCTAAAACCCCTGTTCATCAAAGCAAAGATAGGGGAAATAACTATAAATAAAATTCTGGTCGATTGTGGGGCGACCATCAATATCATCCCACAATTCATGTTGGAAAAGCTGGGAAAGGGAGATGCTGACATCAAACCTCATAACATGGTCTTGTCCAATTATGAAGGATGTATTGGAACCACAATGGGTGTCATACAACTAGACCTCAAAGTGAGATCAATCCTTTGACCCACCATGTTCATGGTGATCTCAGCAAAACCAAACTACAATCTGCTCTTGGGTCGAGAGTGGATACATGGCATCGGTGCAGTGCCATCCTCGATGCACCAAAGGGTCACGATATGGAGCCCCGATGGTATCATGAAAAACATTGAGGAAGATCAGAGTTATTACTTAGGTGAAATCAACAGTGTCGGAAAGAATAGTTTCGACAGAAATTTGGCTCATATAGGGCCATGTAATCCACTTGAGTTCGATCTAACTTTGACCCCTAACGCCTTCTGCTCTCTATACCTACACTCCTACTACGGCTTTCAGTGGGATAGAGAAGACTTGTCCAACATCGACTTTGGATGAGTTGATGATATACGGCCAACAGGCTGGGGAAGTGAGTTTGGTGACGATGACTGAGTCATAAACTCTACAAAAGATTTCGGCATATGTGGCCGAAAGTAGAATGATAGCGGCCTTGGAGGCTGAAGTTAAATATATGGCCCTCGAAGCCAATGAACAGGTCTGTGATGCGATGGGAGAACTGACTAGATGTTTTGTGTTTCATTCGCACTTGTGCAGTTAGCAAGAGTCGCCACCGACTTTTCTTTTATCCAAAAGGAAAGGTAAAAAAGCACAGGAAAGACCTTTCGATAATTTTCTCGGGTTCGGGGGGTAGATTATGAAAAGGGAAGGTATTAGCACCCTTTTCATCCATGGTTTTCCATGGGCTCTTAGTTACTCATTTAGATCACTTGCTTTTGTTTGATTGTGTACTTTGGTGTGGGCTTTAAAAGTATTTTGAAAAAATCTCTTTGTAATGGTTCTCGTCTCTATAAGAACGTATACAAAGTTTTGTTTCGAAAAGTGGTTTAAAGATGTGTTTGTGAATTGTGTTTCGAAAAGTGTTTTGAAAAGAGGTTTTGCAATGGTTCTCGTCTCTATAAGAACGTATATAAAACGTTTTGCCTTTTTGAAATTGTTTTTGAAATGAGAGTGTAGGTGTAAACGTTTTTTTCGTGAGCAAGCGAGTAACTAAGAGCGAATCTATCTACTCGAAAGGTCTTAAGTTGTTCTTTTATTCTTCCTTTTAATGGTGCTATCTTACCATTGATTTGGTAAGAAGCCCCACCGTTGGATGTGACGGGACAAGCGCGGGTCAATTTTACAATCATTGAAGGAAACTTGTGAGACGCTTTAGCAATTTTTGTAAGGGACGAGATCGTTTTAATCAAAGGCAACATCGAGGGTCATTGAGGGACTACGATCTTTTTTTATCGAAGGGTCATTGCTAGAGTGTCTCATACTCGAGGGACATGATTGTATTTCCGAGGCAACGAGCGAGGTTACCCTAGAGGTACGCGTGTGAGAAAGTGTATTGGTTTCAAGTTATTTATTCTTTGGTTAGGTCATCTATTGATTGATTTTTGAATCTTGCCATACATGCCTAGTTACTATACAGTATATGGAAAACAATAAATTGCGGGAATTGAAATTCTAAGCTATTACAGAATGTTCGGGAATGGGGGTACAATTGTTACAAATGGGGATGAATAAAATGAAATAGCAATGTCCAAATATCAAGAAATACAACCAAATCGAATTTTTGTGGGATTTAATATAAAGCTATGACAATTTATGAAAATAAAAATCAACAAAGTATGAAATGAAATGTATTTACTTGAAAAAGAAAAATAAAACCTATTCTAAAAAATAAATTGATTTGAATTATAATATTTATTATTATTTTTTGTATTCTTATTAATTATGTAAATAAATTCAAAGAAAGAAGACCAACTAAGTTAATTTTTTTTGATGTTTTTATTAAGTGTAAAAAAATTAATAAAAATAAGTTATATAAAAAAAGAAAATGGTAAAAATTAATTTTTAAGACTTAAATAAAATGTATAAAATTTATTCTATGTTTTAATTAGTAATAAAATATAAGAAAGAAACAAATTAAAAAAAACAAGTAACAATGGGCTTAAGTGAATGTAATGGTATTAGGCCCAAAAAAAACATAATTATAAATGCTGAAACAAAAGAACAAGCCAAAGGGGGGGGGGGGGGTGAACTGGAAAAACGCGCTTGGGCTTTAAGGGATTTAAACAAAAAACAGGCCCAATGTTTCTTAAGCTATGTTATCTGTTTGATTAGGGATGGAAAAAGAATTAGGGTTCTTGAACCCTTTGGTTTACAGAGGCACTCTCGTTACCTCTTTCGCTCATCTCTTCCAAATTATTCATCTTTTCATCTCTGAAATATCTCAAACTTCGCTTCTTCCTAGTCTCATGGCCGAAGCGCCCTATTCAACAACATAATCTCTCTTTATCTCACCGTGATTCGCGTTTCCCTGAAAACCCTAAGGTCGGATTTACGCTTCAGATGTCCGATTCTAGCTTATCTGATCTCCCCCCCCCCCAAAGTTCTGTTGCCGGAGTGCTCTCTCTCGCCTCCTAACCAAGCTCTAATGGTTTTCTTTGAAAAGGGTGAGATTCTGTTTCATTTAAAGCTTTGAACGATTTTGTTATTTGCTTTGTCTTGTTACATTTTTTATGTTAATCTACTTTATTATCCATTGAGATGCAGAAAATGGCTCATAAGGAAGTTGAAGTAGTCATACCTGTTTATGACTTTTCTGTGAGGTGGAAGGGGATGGTGAGACTGAGGGAAATTCTCCTTGGTGGCGGGATTTGTAAAGGGGAAGAGATGATGATTGAAGGCGTGGACTTTCACACCTGTTGGTAACCCTTCTTTTCTTATCCATGTGCTTTGAATGGTGATGATATTGTGCTTCCTGGATTTTGTGATTGGATATGTTTTGGTATTTTGAAGTTGTTACTGTTTTGAACAGTTTGAAGGTTGTATTTCAGTTTGAGGTTTATGTTTTTTTCTTCTGTTGGGGCTTGACCAATGTGTTTTTTTGGTTGGTTTGGTTTGATGGTTTGAGGCCTTGACAGGTTTTGGACTTGTGTGATTTTGACTGTTTTTGCTTGAAATCTTGCTATTTGCTGCAGGATTTGAGATTCGAGGGTGGATGCTGGGAGTTTTGGCTTTTGGTTATGTTTTTGATGTTAGTTCTGTTACAGGTTTGAAGGTTTGTTTTGGTTATGGTTCAGACTTTGGGTTTGATAGTTTGGGATTTTGACAGTTTGGAAGTTTGAATATTTTGGCTTGTTGTTGCTACAGGTTTTTTCAAACTGTGTTTGATATTTGGCTTATGAGTTTGAAAATGATTTTCTGAGGGTTTTGCTTTGTTACAGTTTTGATGGATTGTGATTATGGTTTTTTGTGGTTTTTTGTTGTTGGTTTTGACAGTTTGGTTTGAGGTTTTCTGAAGGTTGTTGTTACAGTTTGGTTTTGAGGTCAGGTTTTTGGTTGATGGCAGTTTGAAGGTTGGTTTGAGATATTTGGGACTTTGACAGTTTTCTGAGTTCGATAAATTTTTTTCTATCTCCCTTTGCTTGAGAGTTGTCTACTATTATATTCAAGTTGCTTTGGTTGAATTTCTATTCAAAATGGTGGGAAAACCACCAAATTTTGAATATTTTGGCATATTGTTCTTATGCTCTTTTCCTTGCAGTTTTTGTTTTCTAGCAACTCTTATGCAATTGTGACAATCAAGGCAGGAGGGTTGTGCATCCCTAGGTGACTTCTTTCCTCTCTTATCTCTCAATACCCCTAAGAGTCAATTGCTCTTTTGCCTTTTTCTGAAAAGTTTGCAATAAAAATGGAAAATGATGAAAATGCTTATTCAACAAGTTTCTGCTTGTTTGACTTGGTTATTATATGTTATACTTCTACTTTTTGTTGCCTGCTGTCTAGCTTATGCTATTTGTTGCTTAGTTTGCATTGATGCTATTTGTTTTTGCTGTTTGTTGCAAATTGGACAGTTTTGCTTGCCTCTTTTTTGGACAGTTTTGCTGTTTGCTTGGTGATGCGCTGCTGTTTGCAATATTTGTTTGGTTGCTTGCTTGCATTTCTTGTTTGAACAACTTGCTTGCATTTTTTTTTGGACAGCTTGCTTGCATTTCTTGTTTGTTTGGACAACTTGCTTGCATTTCTTATTTCTTCTTTTTGTGAACCAAGAAGAATAATCTTCTTGTGATTTGCAAATAGAGAAAATAAAAATGTGATGAATTAAAAAAAGGCTTTCTGATTCCAAATTGCAAACTTTAATGATGAACACTTTTTCTTTTGAAAACTCTTGCTCATGTCCAATTAATTTGTACTAACTTTTTTTTCTGTCTTTCATTTTCATGTGAGCACAATGGAGAGGACAAAGCAGGGGAAGCAAGAGACTATGTAGAAAGCATGGAAGCAAAGGAACCTCAATCAACCTTAGGCATAGATTCATTTTCTTTTCTTTGTAATTTAGAGAGAAACATTCTTGTATTGTAACCAATAGTTGTACTAATTTATTTTCAAATACGATAAGTTGTAAAACCTAAAGTATTTAAATAATAAATTATTTTGTAACAACGTTTGAAAAATTGGAGAAAGTCTTATGAAATATTCTGGTGTTAATTGAAATCCTTTACTGTCAAGAACTTGTCATTTTCTCTTCGCATTCCAACTGATTCTTAAAGATTCCCAATCAAGATAATTGAAACAAAATGCTCCAATCTGATAACTTAAATTCCTATAATCCTGTAATCTTGCAATTGTATTCCAAACAAACACGCGCTGTGTAATCCATTTCCTGACCAAACAAATGTTTTAAAAGACGTAAATCATCTGGTTATCCTGGATTAAACAATCATGAGTATCTTACATGACAGTCTTAAATTCCATCTCTTGTCCCAAACAACCATGCCTTGAGAACAAACACTGTCTTTTTTTCAGTAAACTTGAGAAATCATGAAAACCTGTGAAAGCCAATTGCATTTTTGAGAACTCAATTTCTTCTGAGGAATGCAAGAAAAACCCTAATTGCTGGTTTACTGCCACAGAAGAAAATCTGTCTGATCGATTCTTGAGCCAACTTGAATATCTGAGAAACCCTAGGGTTGTGTCTTCTATGAAAAATGGGAGGGCAAATTTTGGGGTACAACAGCTGCCCCTGTTCAATCTTCTTGAACCTGAAGAGTTAGATCGACGAGTTTTGCTGTTCGTGACTCGAAGGTAAAAGATGATTGGACACTAGAGTGCCCATAAATTTGCACTCGACAAAAGTGTTATTGAGGGAATGGGGTTAAAGATGCCATTTAGAGAGTATGTTAGAATCTTGTTGGAGATGGGCTTGTAGATGCCATCCAAGAATGTTTGTTGTAAACCACAAGAATACGCATCAGAATGGTGTCCGTATTTGGAACGTATCTGAACTGTATTTGTCTTTGAATCTGAATAAGTGACATAATGACTTCCGTGTCTGGAGTGTATCTGTACTATATCTGTAGGATGAAACTGAATAGACGACAAAATGGCTTCCGTGTCTGGAGCGTATCTGAATTGTATTTGAAATGTATCTTGAAATTAAGTCTGAATGAGTAACATAATGACTTCCGTGTCTGGAGTGTATCTGTACTGTATCGGTACTGTATCTTGAAATTAAGTCTGAATGAGTAATAGAATGACTTCTGTGTCTGGAGTGTATCTGTACTGTATCGGTACTTGGAGTTTGAATAAGTATTAGGATGGCATCCTTGTCTGGAGCGTATCTGAACTGTATCTAAAGTTGAGATCTGAATGAGTGACAAAATAACTTCCGTGTCTGGAGTGTATCTGAACTGTATATGAAATCTTTGAATATTTGTTAAAGATAGCTGTTAATCTTATCCTGTTGAGGGTAAAATGTTAGCTGAAACACAAAGTTATGTTGCATGTATGATGCAATAAATGTGTTTTATTCATGTTTATGATATATGAATGTAATGTATGCGCATGTAAGCTGATTTGCTGTATTGCTGAGGAAAATAAATCCTTGACTGCTGCCGGGGAAAATAAATTCTTGACTGTTGAGGATTGTGAGAGTAATGCCATATACTTCTTGAGGAATCTGCTTGGGGAATCTAGAGAATTTTAATGACTTCTACTTGGGATTCATTGACGGGAGTCTTTGTTCTGTCGAGAAGCAATAAAAACTCTGTGGGGAAAAAGTTTATCCTGTAGTGAAAACTCTGTGGGGAAAAGCTTAATTCTACTGAGGAGTTCAGGAGTTTGGGTTGTATGCTAATCTACTGGGGAGTTACCCTAGGTTGGGGAGAAACAAAAGTTAACTGTTATCTGTTTGATTTTCAGTCTTCAAGACAACTTGCTGGGGGAACCTGGAGAAACTGGATGATTCCGCTGTGGGTTGATAGTTTGAAGTTTCGGCTCCGCTGGGGATTGGTGGTTGGTAGTCTCAGCTCCGCTGGGGACATGTATTTCAAAATTTTGGCTCCGCTGGGGGATCTTAATGACGTGCTGTAGAGATTGCTCATGGAATAGCCTAAAGACATTTTCCTAATCTTTTTACCTGTCAGTAATTGTTCTTTTTCATCCTGTTTATTTGTAACAAGTAATTATGTTCAAATGCATATGTTCATTAATGAATCATTGGACGTTTTTGCCAATAAAGTGTAAAGAAAAAGGCAAATAGTTTTCTGTACTTTGAAAGAGATATCTTTGTATTTACTTTGAATAAGTGTTTTGAACAAAGGAGACAGGCATCCTAATAAGAGGATGGTGTAATAAAAATGAGAAAATTTTATACAAAGAAAGATAGCTATGTGTGAAAAAATCCCATGGGGTTCCCATTCTGCTATAGCCTTCGTAACTCCGAATATCTTGTCCATTCGTTGCTTCGTCCGAAGATGATTGGATTAATCTGAAGCTCCAGGTTTGTCTGTGAAGAGATTGTCCTTAATGTGATCCAACGAGACATAGTCATACGCTTTAATTCCCCAACTTTTGCCTGGACCGCCCTTTCGGGATTTCAGTCCACCGGGAAACCCTTTTTTGCCCAAGTCGCCCTTTCTGGTTTTCAACTTGCCGGGTGTACAAATTTTTTTGTTTTATCCCTAATTTTTTCTTGAACCGCCCTTTCGGGTTTTCGATTCACCGGGATGCCCTTGTTTTGCCTAGGTGTGTCAACCTAGCGGGTCTCTTATGCATAGTATCTTTTGACTATGTCTGCGTTCGCAGGGTGCGGCAGATCATCGCTGTCCATGGTGGTTAAAATCATTTCCCCACCAGAAAAGATGTTCTTGATCACAAATGGTCCTTCGTAGGTAGGAGTCCATTTGCCCCTGGGATCACTTTGTGGCAAGATAATGCGCTTGATCACCAGATCTCCAACTTGATACACTTGGCGTCTGACTTTCTTGTTGAAAGCCTTGATCATCCGCTTTTGATACGTCTGACCACGGCAAACAGCAGTAAGTCGCTTCTCGTCAATTAAGTTCAACTGATCAAGTTGGGTTTGGATCCAATCGTCTTCACTCAAACCTGCATCTTTCATGATTCTCAAGGAGGGAATCTGAACCTCGATAGGTAAAACATCTTCCATGCCATATACCAAGGAATAGGGTGTTGCCCCAGTTGATGTGTGAGCCGTGTACGGTACCCGTGGAGAGCAAATGGTAGCATCTCATGCCAGTCCTTGTAGGTGACTGTCATCTTTTGTATGATCTTTTTGATATTTTTGTTCGCAGCTTCGACTGCACCATTCATCTTTGGCCGATAGGGGCATGAATTGTGATGTTGAATTTTGAACTGTTCGCACAAGGCGGTGATCATATTATTGTTAAGGTTTGTACCATTGTCAGTGATGATCCTTTTGGGGATACCGTACCTACAGATAAGGTTCTGCTTGATGAAGCGGGCAACAACATTCTTTGTAACGGATGCGAAGGAAGCTGCTTTGACCCACTTTGTGAAGTAATCAATGGCCACCAAAATGAAGCGGTGTCTATTGGATGCTATAGGCTTGATCTCTCCAATCATGTCAATTCCCCACATAGCGAAGGGCCAAGGAGCTGTTAAGACATTTAGAGGAACCGGAGGCACGTGCACCTTGTCTGCATAGATTTGACATTTATGGCAGGTTCGGGAATGTTGATAGCAGTCTGCTTCCATGGTAGACCAGTAGTAGCCTTCCCATAGAATCTTTTTCGTAATCGTATGCCCACTAGAGTGAGTGCCAAATGTACCTTCATGTAAATCGGCCATGATCTTTTCAGCTTCAGCTTTGTCCACATAATGGAGCATAATAGAATCATGATTGCGCTTGTACAGGATGCCATTGCTCAGGAAGAACTTAGTTGAGAATCTTCTTAAGAACTTTTTGTCATTGATCGAAGCTCCTTCAGGATATTCTTGAGCCTCGAGATACCTTTTGACTTCGTGAAACCAAGGCTGGTCCACTACTTCTTCGGTATTAATCTCATGACAGTGTGTGGGTTCGTCCATCCATTCAATGGTGATCTGGGGAGCCTCGTTGTCCCAATTAAGTTTAAACATGGATGACATTGTAGCTAGAGCATCTGCTAGCTGATTTTCTTCCCGCGGAAAGTGCTCGAAGGTAATCTGCTCTAAATGTGATAACAACGTCGAGACATGTTCTTTGTAAGGGATGAGGTTGGGATGCTTAGTATCCCATTCTCCTTTGATCTGACTGATGACCAAAGCTGAGTCCCCAAACACAACTAAAGATTTGATTCCCAAGTTTATGGCAGCCTTGAGTCCAAAGATACATGCTTCATACTCTGCCATGTTGTTCGTACAGTTGAAGCAAAGTCTGGCGGTGAAAGGAGTATGGCAACCTTCTGGGGATATGAGTACCGCGCCGATACCGTTGCCAAGTGCATTGGAGGCCCCGTCAAAGTACAGGGTCCATCGGGATCCTTGTTCAGGTCCGTCATATGGTCTGAAATCTTCAACATTGTCCAATGTCATGATATATTTGTCCGGGAAGTCAAACTTCATGGATTGGTAATCTTCGACAGCTTGATGAGCCAGATGATCGGCTAGTACGCTACCCTTTATAGCTTTTTGGGTCGTGTACTGTATATCATATTCGGTCAGGATCATCTGCCATCTAGCTATTCTTCCAGACAAAGCAGGCTTCTCAAAGATGTACTTTATCGAATCCATCTTAGATATCAACAAAGTGGTATGAGTCAACATATACTGCCTTAGCCGGTGAGCAGCCCATACCAAAGCACATCAAGTTTTCTCGAGCAGTGAATATCTTGTTTCACAGTCGGTAAACTTTTTGCTAAGGTAATAAATGGCATGCTCTTTTCGGCCAGACTCATCATGCTGCCCCAGTACGCACCCCATTGAATTCTCTAGGACGGTCAGATACATGATTAGCGATCTTCCCTCGATGGGTGGCATCAGGATAGGAGGTTCTAGCAAATACTCATTGATTTTATCGAAAGCAATTTGACAGTCATCATTCCATCTTACTACCTGATCTTTCTTCAACATCTTGAAGATTGATTCGCAAGTAGATGTTAGGTGAGAAATGAACCTAGCAATGTAGTTTAGGCGTCCCAAGAAACCTCTGACCTCCTTCTCGGTGCGAGGAGCGGGCATTTCTTGTATAGCTTTGACTTTGGTAGGATCAACCTCGATGCCTTTGTTGCTGACAATGAAACCTAAGAGCTTACTGGACCAAACTCTGAATGTGCACTTGTTAGGGTTCAATCTTAGCTTGTACTCCTTCAACCTGACAAACAACTTTTGCAAGTGATCAAGGTGTTCTTCTTCAGTTTGTGATCAGGCTATCATGTCATCTATGTAGACCTCTATCTCATGATGTATCATATCATGAAACAAAGCTACCATGGCGCATTGATAGGTTGCCCCGGTATTCTTCAGTCCGAATGACATCACTTTATAGCAGAACGTACCCCACTGTGTAACAAAAGTAGTTTTCTCCATGTCTTCAGGTGCCATTTTGATCTGGTTGTAACCTGAAAATCCGTCCAAGAAAGAAAATACCTTGTGCTGAGCTGTATTATCAACGAGGATGTCGATGTGTGGAAGTGGAAAATCATCTTTAGGGCTGGCCCTGTTTAAGTCTCTATAATCCACGCACATTCTCACTTTTCCGTCCTTCTTCGGCACGTGCACAATGTTAGCAACCCATTAAGGATAAGAAGTAACAGCCAGAAATCCAGCATTGAACTGCTTCATAACTTCTACTTTGATCTTCTCTGACATGTCAGGTCTCATGCGGCGGACCTTTTGTTTCACTGGTGGACAGTCTTCTCTTGTGGGTAGACGGTGTACCACAATGTCTGTATCGAGTCCCGACATGTCTTCGTATGACCAGGCGAAGATTTCAACATATTCATGCAACAACTAAATTAGGCGCTCCTTGACACTCGGCTCTAGGTTGGCACCCACTCTGATTTACTTTTTGTGTTCCTCAGTTCTTAAGTTGATTGTATCCAACTTATCTTCATGAGGCAGAATAGCCCTTTCCTCTTGTTGTAAAAGTCTAGCCAATTCCCCAGGCACCTCACAATCTTCCTCACCTTCGTATTCGGCATGGTAGATCAGATCTTCAGAGTCACTGAAGGTTATAGCAGTATCGTTACCCATGGGATCCAGAATGGAAGAGTACCTGCATTTGTGAGTGTGGGCATGTGTAAGGATATAGCCACCTTTAAACAAATAAAATGTAAAAAGAAATACAACGAACACAAAAGTTTATATGTGAAAATGTCCACGATTCATTAAATGGTGTGATCGGTGGATCTGGAACTGACTGTTTAACGCTGGTTCGCGAAATGTCGCGGAAGCAAGAGTCGCCACCATCTTTTATTTTCTCCAAATGGAAAGGACAAAAGCACAGAAAAATTCCTTATAGAGATTGCTCTCGGTTCGGGAGGTAGGTTATAGAAAGGGAAGGTGTTAGCACCCTTTCTATCCATGGTTATCCATGGGCTCTTAGATACTTGCTCACTTGTGTTTTCAAAATGGTTTGTTTGCTTTTCAACTGTGGGTTTTAAAAAGTTTCTTTGAAAATTTCAGTTCGACTCTTGTATCGGTCCTCAAGAGTGTTTGAAAAATTGCTTTCGAAAGCTTTTTGAAAATGTGTTGGTGTGAAAAGTATTTTGTTTTGTTTTGAAATTTAGAGCAAGTATCTAGAGTCGTCTACCTACCCTAAGGAATTCGTCTGTGTAAATGTCCTTTAAAGTAGTGCCATCCCACCATTGAGAGGTAGGTAGCACCACCGTTGGAGGTGTTCGGGTCAATTCGAGGTTCGGGACATGGTGATCACCGGAGCAATAGGAAGACACCTTAGAAGCTACCCTCATGCCAGGTTCCCGGATCATGAGGACTTACTAAAACATCCTCTACTCGACGATCACCTTTCGAGAGGCAAGGCAACAGTGAAGCGTACCCTAGGGGTGGTGTGTGACTTGTGTGTCGTTTTCAGATATTTTGTCTTGTTCAGGTTATGGGTGATCTATGCGTGTTTTTATTTTGTCCATCATTCTTTCATGCTTTGATTAAGAGTTAAAAAGTTGCGAGGAAAGTAAATTCTAAGCTATTACAAATGGCGCGGGTCCACATCGCCAAAATTAAACCAGGACCCGATTTGACGGAAAAGATAAAGAAATTAAAAGTGCGAGAAGTAATTAAAATGTTACAAGGCCTTGGGAGAGATACATAAATATTTAAGCGAAATAAAAGAAATATGCGAATACAAAATTAAATCGAAACGAGGGCGTTGGACCCTTTTTGCAAAATTAAAATTACTTGGATTTAATTAATTAAAAGAAAGAAAGAACTTGTTTTTTTGTTGGTATTTTTTAGTATTTTAGGATTTAATAGAAAAGGAATTAATTGAAATTAAATACTAACCCTAATTCTATTTTATTTTAATTTATTTAAGAAAATATTGAATTTTAACCTAAATTAACCCTAATTTTTATATACAATTTTAATTATGAAAATAAATAAAATAAATAATATTATTTATGAAAGAAAAATAAAAAAAGGATGAAAAATTATTAATTAAACCTATTTCTACATTTTTTAGATTTTTGTTAAAAGTATTAAAATTAAAACCCTAATTTAAAACTAATTAATTTACATGCATTTATTTATGAAAATACTAGAAACAAAAATATTTATTATTTTTTCTCTTTTTTCTGATTTTTAGGTATTTTGTGGTTTTATGAAAATAAATAAATCAAAGAAATAAATGAAATTAATTAAAATAAAGAAAAGAAAAATATAAGAAAAGAATAGAGAAAGCAAACCCTAGGGGGTTCAGTCCCACATTGGGAGGTATGGCCTTTAGCAATCTGGCCCATTTAGCAAGGCCTGGTGGACTTTTTGAGTAACATGTGGCGCGTTGACTGGGACTCACCATGTGCCTTGGATCTGGACCCTTGATTTGATGCAACTGGCATGTGGATGGATAGATGATGAAGGAATATGATGGTCCTTAATATTATGCCTGCATGTGATTGTGAATTGAAAAATAACATGGGAAATAATGAAGACCTGGGGCTCGAACCCAGGTCAGGAATGTTGCTACCACTATGCCTTGCCAGTTGTTCTAGACGCGCTTTCTGTAATTTAAACAACAAACAAATAATATAAAATAACAATGGTCAGTGGGTTCTAGCACGCGCGAAGATTTGAATCTTCCAATCACCGCTCCCCACGTTATCGTCTTCCTCGCGTGATTTTTATTTTCCTAAAACAAAAGAAACATAGGCAACGGTTTTCACGCGTTGCCTAAGATAACATATCAAAAAATAGCGATTAGCCCTAGGGGCTCTATAAATTAGGCGCGAGGGTAGGTTTGAGATCGTCTGAACGCCCTGAGTTGAATGGTGGTGGTCTTGAAGGCCAATTTTTCTTTAATTAAAAACCCCCAATTTGAGGTCCTGCAAACCCTAAAATACAACCATGGCGATTTCTCGTATAGCTCATAAAAACACAATCAATCTATATAGTTAGCTTCAAAATACATTACTCAATATAAATGCATAATCAAAATGCCATGAAAACGCCTAAATCTGGAAATACGATTTTGAAAAATATAAGAGAAAACTGGATTTCTGTATACCAATTCTTTGAGTTTTGATGGATGTTTTTGATTGGAACCCGTTCAGTAATCTTCAAGGAAGCTAATGGAATGGAAATCGTGGCTTGAAACCACCTGCAAGTTAGTTTTCAGAATTGGATTTTTTATAAAAAATTTCAAGTTTGATCAATGGCTTCTGTGCAGCTTTAATGGTCTAAGGGATTAGGTTTGTGTTTTGGCTTTTGTATTGAGTCAATTAGGTCAACAATTCTGAGCAAAATCTCTTTCATTGATGGTTTTGAAGATTTGATTTTCAAGCTTTGTTTTTTTCAATCTTTTCATGTGCTTTTTGATACAAATCAACTCCAATCTCTCCAAATCTTTCCCTATTTGAATATGCACGAAATCTTGAGAATAAAACATGTACAAAAAGATTGGAAAACTTAGGTTAGCATTTTTCATGTATTTAATTTGATTTAAATGAATTATTATTAATAAAAATTCAAATAAATAAATAAAAAATGAATAAAACTTCCCTTTGGGCCAAGTGGTCGTGCACATGTCATGGATGATGAATTATGGAAGAAAAATGGGCCCATTAGCAATTTTAGGTCATTTGAATCAATGTTGACTTTTCAAAATATCCAAAAATTTCCCAACTTCCACAAGGCATAACTTGCTCAATTTTTAAGCTTTGCTCATGTTATTGGACATTTTGGAAAGGTCTTTGAGTCCTCTAACCAATGTCTTTGGTCCCATGTCATTTTGATTTACCAATCTCAAGTTATGGCCTTTGACTTAAAGTCCCTTTTTGTTGACTTTTGAAAATGACCTATAATGTTAAAATTGATAACTTTTTGTGAGAGCATTTCTTGGACTTTAAGTATGAAGATGAGTTGTAGGAAATGTCCTTCTCTTCAAAATGAGCTTTGGATGGAATTTTTCTGATAATCCATGTGAAAGTTATGCCCTGGTCAATTTACAATTGACTTTTTCAACTGTCCAAATAAGGAAACTTTTGCATCTTGATGATTTCTGAGCCAAATTTTGAGAATCATGATCAAGCATTGATCAAATGATGTTTGTGGCTTCAAAATGATATGTTGACCAAAAATTTGAACTTTTGACTGTCAAATGACCATTTTGCCCCTACAATTGACTGTAGTGCAATTAGGGTTTTTGACTGTGCAATTTTGTGCTGAATGCCTTGAAACTTGATATGAGGATGCTTGACCATGTTTAGAGGCATGTGAGACTTGATTGGACCTTTGGAAACTTCATTTTCTTGATCAAAACAAAAACCCTAATCTTGACTGTTTAGGAGGCCCTTGAACTGTGCAACCCTTGGGGAATTTTGAAGCTTGACTTGGCAATTTCTTGAAGAATATGGGAGGGAAAATTTTGGGGTACAACAGTTGCCCCTGTTCAATCTTCTTAGACCTGAGGATGCAGATTGGTTGATGTGCCTTTCATAATCCGAGGGTAGAAGATGATTGAACACTAGAGTGCCCAGAAATTTGCGCTCACATAGTAGCAGTGTGATGATGGGAATGGGCTTATAGATGCCATTTGGAGATTTATGGATAAGATGATGGGCTTATAGATGCCATCTGGATGTTGATCGCGTAAGAGATTCCTTAGCGAGAACTTGCGTACCTGCAAAAGAAAAGATGAGTACCTGACATGTTGTAGGAGCTGGTTTTCAGATGCTCTTGTGTAGATATGTCCTGACTGGTTACAGGAATCGGATCTTCGAATTCTTCAAACGTGCCCTGGCGAGATACAGGAATCGAGTCTGGTAATGCTAGTCTTCAACGGATACACCCTGGCAAGATTCAGGTATCGGATCCTCGAACTCTTCAGACACACCCTGGCAAGATACAGGAATCGGATCTGGTAATGCTAGTCTTCAACGGATACACCCTGGCAAGATTCAGGTATCGGATCCTCGAACTCTTCAGACACACGCTGGCAAGATACAGGAATCGGATCTGGTAATGTTAGTCTTCAACGGATACACCCTGGCAAGATTCAGGCATCGGATCCTCGAACTCTTCAGACACACCCTGGCAAGATACAGGAATCAGATCTGGTAATGTTAGTCTTCAACGGATACACCCTGGCAAGATTCAGGTATCAGATCCTCGAACTCTTCAGACACACCCTGGCAAGATACAGGAATCGGATATGGTAATGTTAGTCTTCAACGGATACACCCTGGAAAGATTCAGGTATCGGATCCTCGAACTCTTCAGACACACCCTGGCAAGATACAGGAATCGGATCTGGTAATGTTAGTCTTCAACGGATACACCCTGGCAAGATTCAGGTATCGGATCCTCGAACTCTTCAGACACACCCTGGCAAGATACAGGAATCGGATCTGGTAATTGGTCATCAACAGATACACCCTGGCAAGATTCAGGAATCGGATCTTTGGTTGCGACCATTGATAGTAATCATTTTTGTACTTTTATCCTGAAAAGACAAGCGTTAGTTGTATGCGATGTCATGTGGTATGACATGCGAGATGCTCTCTGAATATGTGATATTGTATGTTCATGATGCGTATATGCATGCTATAATGATGTATGTGATGTTTACGAATGTATGTTTTCGTCTAGGAAAGTAAATCCTTGACGGGTGCCGGGAAGTCATATCCTGGGATGATATTGAAGAATAAGCTTTCGCTTCTGCTGGGGATGATAACTGCAAGAATACCGGTAGGAGAAGATGACTCCGTTGAGGAATAAACTTGGCAAATGGAAGATTCTGCGGGGAGAAAAAAATACTCTAGTGATCATGCTGGGAAGCAATACTCTGTGGGGAGAGGGATGCTCTGCTGAAGTTGTTAGTAGCTTGCTGAGGATACCCTTATTGTATTGGAAGTATTAATGGACTTCGCTGGGGATAAGGAGACTCCGTCGAAGACGCTCTTTCCGTGGCTTTTGGCTGAGGATAACCCAGTTATATCCTGTTAAGGAAATAACTCTTTGAATAAAGTCGGAGGACGCATTCGTGCTCTGTGAGGGATACGCTTCCAGAATTTACTGGGGGTAAGCTTACTGCTTGGGGAGATGAATTTCAACTTCCCTGGGGAAACTAGATTAGACTCTCTTGGGGAAGTTTTGAACTGCGGGGGAAGTGATTCCTTTGAATGTTGGTATGCAGCCGGGGAACAATCTTTAGACCAAGACTGCCGGGGATGCTTGTTAAGACTGTATGCTGCTGGGGAAGGTTGAGATCTGCGGGAGGATACCCAACTTCCTTAAGGTTGATAACTTTGCTCGGGGAGAGTGTATTGCTTGCCGGCTCACTCTCTGGGGGATTAAGATGTCTGGTTATATTCTCCAGCTGAACATACCTTGGTACCTTGGAGGATAGAACAATTATATTGCTTGGGAAACTCATTATTGCCCCTGTTTCTGAGGTGGGAGAGGAAGACCTGTGAAGGTGCTTGATGACTGCCGATTGACAACTCCTCTTCTGGTAGGCAAGTGACAGGATGACAGGACATAGTCGTACGCTTTAATCCCTAACTTTTGCCTGGACCGCCCTTTCGGGTTTTCAGTCCATCGGGATACCCATTTTTGCCCAAGCCGCCTTTTCAGGTTTTCGACTTGCCGGGTGTACAGATTTTTCATTTTCATCCCTTATTTTTGCCCGAACCCTTTTGGTTCGTCGGGAAGCCCTTGTTTTTGCCTAGGTGTGTCAACCTAGCGGGTCTTTGATTACGCGTAGTATTTTTTCCTCGACTATGTCTGTGCTTTCAGAATGTAAGGCGTTGCCCCTGTTAGCAGTGTTTTGCCATGCCACCACAAGGGATTTGATCAGGCAAGACTCGTTGTTGGAATGCCCCAAGTGACTTAGGCGGAGATTTGCCCCAGGCTATTTGACCTTTGAGAGATTCTCCGAATCTTGATTGGGCTGCCCCAGATAATGGACAATAGTCATGCCATGCCCCTTGATTGGAAGTGCTTCTGTTCATTAGGCATTCGTCGTGCGAATTTCTATACTGTTCAAACAAAAAGTCATGTGCAAACAAAGTTATGTTAAAAATGCAAAGCCTATGTCTGTCTTGAAGATTTTGAAAATGCATTCTTTTTCATAAAACAAATGAATGTTTGTAAAACGTGATGTCAACTCCGTATTTACTGTAGGCCTTAAGGAGTCAGGATACCTTTCGTCACAATATGCTTTCAAACTAACCCATGCTTCAGCTAGGACTTTTAAGGGTTATAACGTGGCTTGGTTCACGGTTTAAGAAACAAAGGATAAAGGCTCAAATTATTTGTACCCACCCGCTCTTCGTGATGTTCTCCGAACCTAAACTCAGTTGATCATACGCTAGACCTTGCTTGAGTCTTTACTCTGATTTTCCGGTGATGATTCGGATGTTAATAACTTATTTTGAATAGGTAGTCATTCCTTTTTTGTTGAGGGTTTGTAGGACCTCTTTCTTTTTGATTTTGCTATCCCTGAATTTTGCCTGAACTGTTTCCTTTTTGGAATTACAGTCAGCGGGATGCCCCAATTTTTTAAGTCTCCTTCATGGGTTTTGACTTAATGGGTTTTTTTTTTATTTTTGAGATAATGACTGCCTTTCTTTATTGATTATTCTGAACCATCACTGTCTTTCTTTGTTTTGTAAGGACCTCTTTGGTGCCCTTTGTTATGCACTTGGATCAACTGAGAACTACCCTGCCCCAGGTTATGATTAAGGGTTTTTAAATTTTGAAAAGAAAAACTCCTACTTCTTTGGCTCAGAGGGGTTGACGAGGGATTATCATCCTTATAACTCCAGTGTTTAGGAATTGAAACAATGCCTGTACCTCATCAGCGGGGTCTGTTCAAAAGCATACTGTAGATTATGGTATCGTTTTCGTCATCCTCCCTCAAGAGGCTTTAGAATTTTAGATCAAGAGTTGACATCAGAAAAAATATGAAAACAGTTTGCATATAGTGAATGCGAATATATTGATTCAAAATAGACATAAGCGATGCATTAATGAAATAACAATGTTTAACATGAGTAAATGTTTGAACAGAAAGAAACTATAACTTGAAAATCCTAACGAACAAAAGTCTTCTCATCTCAGGGCTTGTTACTTCAAATGGTGCCTCCTGTAGGGATGGTAGAAGCACTCAGCCTGGCCATCTTGGGTGAATTCCATAGCTCCTTCCTCAATCAGGTCCTGGATCTTATTCTTCAGAGTCCAACAATCCTCTGTAGCATGCCCCGGGCTGTCAGAATGATAAGCGCAGCGAGCGTTGGGGTTATACCTTGAAGGTGTCCTGTTGGGATTCTTAGGAGGATCCTTTAGAGTTACCAAATTCAACCTCAGCAGTTGTTGTAAGGCTTGAGGCAGCGACACATTGAGCTTGGTGAATTGCCTTTTGGGCTTGTCTGGCTGAAGCCGGTGAAGTTGATGCTGAATTTGTGACACTGGAGCCATTTGAGGAGCTCTCCCCTTACCTCCTTGTCTCAAAGGTGGTTGAACGATGACTGGCTTTTTACCCTTAGACTTTTGCCCCAGTTGGCTACCCTGAAGCAGTTGGTTGACGAGAAACCAGAGCTCATCTTGTCTTTGAGCAAACCCTTGAATGGCAGTTACCTGCCCCAGCATCTGGACCCTCAATGCATCCACCTCAGCTTGTAGATGTTTTAGCCGTTCGTCCTCAGCGCTATTTCTGACCAAAGTCTCCATGAGAAGTGTCCTTAGCTCCTCCCGCCCCTTGGATAGATTCAGGAGGATTTCCCCGAACCGAGTCTCTTGAGCAAGAAGGTCCTGGTTATCTTGTTGGGAAGCCATTGCTGAAATAAACAGTGAGAAAGGTAAGTGACCTGCAACAAGGGTACCTGTCATGCAATGATATGTATGATATGCATGCAATGTTTTCAAGGGTCTCGCGGGATAAACAAGAAATTGGTTAGATCTGGGATCCGGTAGCTTGATTGAAGGAATTTCATATTTGTTGAGTGTCCTTTTTCAAGGGTCAAAGGCTCACCATATCCAGTGGGTCATAGCCCCTGACATCCTTGGCTAGGGAAATCTTCTTCCAGTGTCAAAGCTCGCCATATCAAGTGGGTCATAGCCCCTGACAACCTTGGCTAGAGGAAAATAAATCCTCTTTGCCCCTTGTTAGATGTTTGATTTATCATGACCTGCATCACAAGCCCTTGAGATCCTTGAAACGGGTTAGGATGTATGCAATGGTATGATGTCATGATGCACGGGGTAATATGAATAAACCCTGTTATGAGCCCTTATTAAGGACTGCAAACAAAACCTGCAAGAAACTTAATACCCTGTTGTGAGTCCCAATTAAGGAATATAAACAAAACCTGCAAGAAACTCAAGTGTCAGATAACAAGCATGCAAGTAGTCAAGTACGAAGGCACACAAGTCACACAAGAGAAACCCTTAGAGTTCAGGCCAGCATGAGGTCTAGGTATTACCCTCTTTCAGTTGGTTGGTTCATACCTGTCCTATCAAAGTAACCGGGTTCTTAGAGGATCCCAATATCATTGACTACCCTCAATTGGTCATAACTCCAGCATCGCAATCTTTTCTTGCGGCCAGAACCATCACGAGAGTTTAGCCTCAATGGGCGTAGCATATTGCTACTGTTCTAATGGCCAAGTTGGGTCATGTAAGGTTCTAAGGTCTGTTGGTGCTTAATGACTCCTTGGAAGACCCATATTCTCCGCGTTTCAACACGAGGGATATCGGTACAGACCAAGGCGCCACACCAACGTAGCCACTGCTTCACCCATGTCGGTATACGCCGGACATGTCCCTCACAGCTTATGCTACCTAAACAGGGTATCCCCAGATCTGGGTTAGGATCTATGTAACTCCCAGGCAACCCACAAATTTAAAGCAAGCAAGGAAAACAATTGAAAACACAGTTATGAACTAGCCCTAAGGTACACCTCACTTTAAGTTTGGTCCCCAGCAGAGTCGCCAGTTCTGTGATCGGTGGATCTGGAACTGACTGTTTAACACTGGTTCGCGAAATGTCGCGGAAGCAAGAGTCGCCACCGTCTTTTATTTTCTCCAAATGGAAAGGACAAAAGCACAGAAAAATTCCTTATAGAGATTGCTCTCGGTTCGGGAGGTAGGTTATAGAAAGGGAAGGTGTTAGCACCCTTTCTATCCATGGTTATCCATGGGCTCTTAGATACTTGCTCACTTGTGTTTTCAAAATGGTTTGTTTGCTTTTCAACTGTGGGTTTTAAAAAGTTTCTTTGAAAATTTCAGTTCGACTCTTGTATCGGTCCTCAAGAGTGTTTGAAAAATTGCTTTCGAAAGCTTTTTGAAAATGTGTTGGTGTGAAAAGTATTTTGTTTTGTTTTGAAATTTAGAGCAAGTATCTAGAGTCGTCTACCTACCCTAAGGAATTCGTCTGTGTAAATGTCCTTTAAAGTAGTGCCATCCCACCATTGAGAGGTAGGTAGCACCACCGTTGGAGGTGTTCGGGTCAATTCGAGGTTCGGGACATGGTGATCACCGGAGCAATAGGAAGACACCTTAGAAGCTACCCTCATGCCAGGTTCCCGGATCATGAGGACTTACTAAAACATCCTCTACTCGACGATCACCTTTCGAGAGGCAAGGCAACAGTGAAGCGTACCCTAGGGGTGGTGTGTGACTTGTGTGTCGTTTTCAGATATTTTGTCTTGTTCAGGTTATGGGTGATCTATGCGTGTTTTTATTTTGTCCATACATTCTTTCATGCTTTGATTAAGAGTTAAAAAGTTGCGAGGAAAGTAAATTCTAAGCTATTACAAATGGCGCGGGTCCACATCGCCAAAATTAAACCAGGACCCGATTTGACGGAAAAGATAAAGAAATTAAAAGTGCGAGAAGTAATTAAAATGTTACAAGGCCTTGGGAGAGATACATAAATATTTAAGCGAAATAAAAGAAATATGCGAATACAAAATTAAATCGAAACGAGGGCGTTGGACCCTTTTTGCAAAATTAAAATTACTTGGATTTAATTAATTAAAAGAAAGAACTTGTTTTTTTGTTGGTATTTTTTAGTATTTTAGGATTTAATAGAAAAGGAATTAATTGAAATTAAATACTAACCCTAATTCTATTTTATTTTAATTTATTTAAGAAAATATTGAATTTTAACCTAAATTAACCCTAATTTTTATATACAATTTTAATTATGAAAATAAATAAAATAAATAATATTATTTATGAAAGAAAAATAAAAAAAGGATGAAAAATTATTAATTAAACCTATTTCTACATTTTTTAGATTTTTGTTAAAAGTATTAAAATTAAAACCCTAATTTAAAACTAATTAATTTACATGCATTTATTTATGAAAATACTAGAAACAAAAATATTTATTATTTTTTCTCTTTTTTCTGATTTTTAGGTATTTTGTGGTTTTATGAAAATAAATAAATCAAAGAAATAAATGAAATTAATTAAAATAAAGAAAAGAAAAATATAAGAAAAGAATAGAGAAAGCAAACCCTAGGGGGTTCAGTCCCACATTGGGAGGTATGACCTTTAGCAATCTGGCCCATTTAGCAAGGCCTGGTGGACTTTTTGAGTAACATGTGGCGCGTTGACTGGGACTCACCATGTGCCTTGGATATGGACCCTTGATTTGATGCAACTGGCATGTGGATGGATAGATGATGAAGGAATATGATGGTCCTTAATATTATGCCTGCATGTGATTGTGAATTGAAAAATAACATGGGAAATAATGAAGACCTGGGGCTCGAACCCAGGTCAGGAATGTTGCTACCACTATGCCTTGCCAGTTGTTCTAGACGCGCTTTCTGTAATTTAAACAACAAACAAATAATATAAAATAACAATGGTCAGTGGGTTCTAGCACGCGCGAAGATTTGAATCTTCCAATCACCGCTCCCCACGTTATCGTCTTCCTCGCGTGATTTTTATTTTCCTAAAACAAAAGAAACATAGGCAACGGTTTTCACGCGTTGCCTAAGATAACATATCAAAAAATAGCGATTAGCCCTAGGGGCTCTATAAATTAGGCGCGAGGGTAGGTTTGAGATCGTCTGAACGCCCTGAGTTGAATGGTGGTGGTCTTGAAGGCCAATTTTTCTTTAATTAAAAACCCCCAATTTGAGGTCCTGCAAACCCTAAAATACAACCATGGCGATTTCTCGTATAGCTCATAAAAACACAATCAATCTATATAGTTAGCTTCAAAATACATTACTCAATATAAATGCATAATCAAAATGCCATGAAAACGCCTAAATCTGGAAATACGATTTTGAAAAATATAAGAGAAAACTGGATTTCTGTATACCAATTCTTTGAGTTTTGATGGATGTTTTTGATTGGAACCCGTTCAGTAATCTTCAAGGAAGCTAATGGAATGGAAATCGTGGCTTGAAACCACCTGCAAGTTAGTTTTCAGAATTGGATTTTTTATAAAAAATTTCAAGTTTGATCAATGGCTTCTGTGCAGCTTTAATGGTCTAAGGGATTAGGTTTGTGTTTTGGCTTTTGTATTGAGTCAATTAGGTCAACAATTCTGAGCAAAATCTCTTTCATTGATGGTTTTGAAGATTTGATTTTCAAGCTTTGTTTTTTTCAATCTTTTCATGTGCTTTTTGATACAAATCAACTCCAATCTCTCCAAATCTTTCCCTATTTGAATATGCACGAAATCTTGAGAATAAAACATGTACAAAAAGATTGGAAAACTTAGGTTAGCATTTTTCATGTATTTAATTTGATTTAAATGAATTATTATTAATAAAAATTCAAATAAATAAATAAAAAATGAATAAAACTTCCCTTTGGGCCAAGTGGTCGTGCACATGTCATGGATGATGAATTATGGAAGAAAAATGGGCCCATTAGCAATTTTAGGTCATTTGAATCAATGTTGACTTTTCAAAATATCCAAAAATTTCCCAACTTCCACAAGGCATAACTTGCTCAATTTTTAAGCTTTGCTCATGTTATTGGACATTTTGGAAAGGTCTTTGAGTCCTCTAACCAATGTCTTTGGTCCCATGTCATTTTGATTTACCAATCTCAAGTTATGGCCTTTGACTTAAAGTCCCTTTTTGTTGACTTTTGAAAATGACCTATAATGTTAAAATTGATAACTTTTTGTGAGAGCATTTCTTGGACTTTAAGTATGAAGATGAGTTGTAGGAAATGTCCTTCTCTTCAAAATGAGCTTTGGATGGAATTTTTCTGATAATCCATGTGAAAGTTATGCCCTGGTCAATTTACAGTTGACTTTTTCAACTGTCCAAATAAGGAAACTTTTGCATCTTGATGATTTCTGAGCCAAATTTTGAGAATCATGATCAAGCATTGATCAAATGATGTTTGTGGCTTCAAAATGATATGTTGACCAAAAATTTGAACTTTTGACTGTCAAATGACCATTTTGCCCCTACAATTGACTGTAGTGCAATTAGGGTTTTTGACTGTGCAATTTTGTGCTGAATGCCTTGAAACTTGATATGAGGATGCTTGACCATGTTTAGAGGCATGTGAGACTTGATTGGACCTTTGGAAACTTCATTTTCTTGATCAAAACAAAAACCCTAATCTTGACTGTTTAGGAGGCCCTTGAACTGTGCAACCCTTGGGGAATTTTGAAGCTTGACTTGGCAATTTCTTGAAGAATATGGGAGGGAAAATTTTGGGGTACAACAAATGGCATATGAAGATGAAAAATAAGAATCCTTACAAATGGACCTTTGTGCCTCGGGTAAGACACAAGGTTAAAAAAGTACGAATTGTTTGTGAATTATTACAGGCCAATAGAATTGTTTGAAAGATAAATTATTGCGGTATGAAAGTAATCGGAACAAAGTCTTTTGCTTCCCAGTTGCACAGTCCTCCGCCAACGGTAGGGAATATCCAGTCTTCCAGGCTTCCCTCTTCTTCACTGTCCTCTAGAGCATTGACTCCATGATGACTGATCTTCACAGGTGGCCCTCCGGCACGGGCGCGACGCATGACCTTCTGAGCAGTCGAGGTGAATCTTAAGCCGAATTTGTCTGATTTGAAAGGAAAGTCTGGAAGCTGCCCCCAGATTGTGGATCCTCCCTCTTCAACCGCTGCTTTTGCATCCTTGAGAGATGACATCCGAGGCGGAGGTCTAGTAATCGTGGGTACAGAGGACACTGCCTTGGTTGCTGCTATTTCCTGAGCTACCTCCTCAAAATGCTGGAAAGGAGTTTCGATGAATTCACCATCCAATTCTACATAACGGAACGAATTCAGATGACTGATCATGTATTCCTCTTCGCCATGAATAGTTATGATTTTCCCCTGGACAAGGTACTTGAGCATTTGATGCAGAGTAGAAGTGACAGCTCCAGCATGGTGGATCCAAGATCTTCCCAACAGGCAAGAGTAAGAAGGACAGATGTCCATCACATAAAATATGGAGTTGAAGGTTTCAGTTCCCACCTTAATCGGGATGTCCACCTCCCCGTGGACCATCCTTTTAGAACCATCAAAGGCTATGACAATTATATTGCTGGGTTTCAGGGTTAAGCCTTCATAATCCAGTCTATCCAAGGCTTTCTTCGGCAAGATGTTCAAAGACGAACCAGTGTCTACCAGTACGTGTGCTAGGGTTGTCCCTCTGCATTCCACCAAGACATGCAAAGCATCATTATGTTTTCTCCCTTTCGAAGTTAAATCTGCATCGGAGAATCCTAGACCATTGTCAGCTGTTAAACTAGCCACACATTCCTGGAACTGATCAACGGAGGTTTCTTGTGGCACGTAGGCCGTCTTCAAAAATCTTATCAGAGCCTTAGCATGAGATTCTGAATAAAGTAACAGGGCCAACATGGAGAACTTTGAGGGGGTTTGCCCCAGCTGTTCCACCACATCATAATCGCTTTACTTGATTATTTTCAAAATTTCCTCCACTTCTTTTTGAGAGGTTTCAGGGATGATCAACGGCTGAGCCCTTGTTCTGACGGGCTCTTCTTGGATCCCTTTCCCTCGAACATCAGTAGCAGCAGAGGGGATAACCACGAGGGTTGTGACTTCTTCTATGATTGGTGTACTTGCAGATATGTTTACTGGTGTAGAGATAACCTTAGGAGCAGCTGAGGGTCCAAGAATTGCCTTTGGAGGGGCAATCTTTGGAGAAAAGATTCTTCCACTAAGGGTGACTTTGCTTGTTCCGGTAATGTTAATGATGTCGGAATTGTCTTCTTCAGAACTCTCTTCCTCGACAGTCTGTTCAATTTGTTTGACACCATGATAGTAGATTTCTCCACCATAGTTCCATGGTATTGATTTGTCGGACTTGTACGGGGCTGGCCCGGGCATGGTTATATTCAAAGGTGCAGCCTTCGGGGCGGATGTAATCCTAATAGGTCTTTTAGTGACCTTGGAAGGATTGGCGGATATGGTTATTATTGAAACATCGTTAACAGGGTTTGATAAAACAGGAGACTTCTCAAATAGGATTTCTTGGTTATCAATTAGGCGTTGGATGCCTATCTTTAAAAATGAACAGTGGGTTAATGAGGATGAACAAAGGTGACAATCTTCTTCACAACCTGGGAAAACCCCAGCCTTCAACAAATTTAACTTAATTATAGGGAGCGGAGTTATCAAATCATCTACAGTAGCAACAAACAGATCCTCCTCAACAACATGGGCGTTGTGGCCGTGCCTTGGCATTGGAGCAGAGATAACATTGGGTTTTTCAGGTGCGTCAAATTCAACTTCTTTAGCATCTATCAGATCCTGAATTTTATTCTTCAGTGCCCAACAATTGTCAGTGTCGTGCCCTGGGTTCTCCGAATGGTAAGCGCACCTGGCGTTCATATGGTAATATGGAGAAGCAGTGTTAGGATTTTTAGGGGCCTCTTTCAGCATGGCCAAATTCAACTTCAGAAGATGTGGTAAGACTTGAGCAGGAGTCATGTTTATCTTGGTGAATTTCCGTACATGCCTTTCCACCCTTTGTTGGTTATTTCTCTGTTGGTTATTTCTCGACTGATTGTTTCTTGACTGATCAGATGCAGACTTCTGAATCATAACGGCCCCCACCGCCGGCCGACGCTCAACTCTTCCTTGACCCCTTTGAGAGTAGACAACTGACACTTCCTTCTTTCCCTTGAAAGGTTTTCTGATGGCAGCAGAAGTAGATGCATCTTTTTGAATTTTCCTGCTTCTAATACCGGCTTCCACCCTCTCGCCAGTTAGAATCAACTCAGTGAACCCAACAGACGAACTTCCAATCAGGTGATTGAAGAAAGGACCTGACAGGGTACCCAGGAACATGTCTACTAGCTCTCTTTCTGACAATGGTGGTTACACCCTTCCAGCTAAGTCCCTCCACTTTTGGGCGTAGTCTTTGAAGCCCTCATTGGTAGCCATAGCCATACTCTGTAGCTGAGTACATGTTGGCGCCAAGTAGGCGTTGTATTGATACTGTTTATAGAAGGCGGCTGCCAAGTCTTCCCAATTATGGACATCATACCTCTCCAACTGGTAGAACCAATCCAGCTGCGTCCCCGACAAACTGTCCTGGAAAAAGTGAACCCACAAGTTTTTGTCAGCAGAATGCGTTTGAATTTTCCTGACATAAGATCGTAGGTTCATCTTTGGGAAAGACACCCCATCATACTTAGCAAACAGTGGCACTTTAAATTTAGGAGGAATTACAATTCCAGAAACCAACCCTAGCTTCTCAAAATCCAGCCCCGATACTCTTTGCACTTCCATAGCAGCTAGACGCTCTTCCAAGTTTTTGTATTTGTCATCGGCCAGAGGGTACTGTTGTTCGGAGTAGTCCTCTTCCTCTTCTTCTTCTTCTTCTGCTTCAGAGTCTGAAGGCACTGCAGTCTCTTTACCTTTTCCTTCCCCTTCCTCAGAGGTTGATGGAAATTCCAAGACCCTTCTGGCTTATCCTTCAAACCTTCTGCCCATGATAGCCACGCCGACTCGCTTCTTCTTCTTTTTCTCTTTTCCTTTCTCTAGCAGAGTCTTGAGCTCCTCCTGCCCCTTGGCCAAGGTCAAGAGTAGCTGTTGAAATTGTGAATTCCGAGCTTGCAAGTCTTTAACCGTTTGTTCAAGATCAATGTTGCTGAAATAAACAACAGAGGGATGAGTAAACTTCTTGCAAAGACTTGCTTATGCATATGATGAATGATATGTATTCATGTAATGCTTTCAAGGATTCAGAAATTCAAATTTGTTTTAAACAAAAAAGAAACACACGTCATATTAATAAGATAGAATTTGTTAGTACATCAATGCCCCTTGGGCAAAATAATACAACATTCTAAGGTAAAAAGGCGTTGCGCATCCTCTTCGGTGAAATGTAGGTGTTGAGATTCCGCTCTTCGTGAAGTAACCGTGTGAGTTCTAAAATCTTCTTCTCGCTTGCGTAGAATTGGGCTTCAAAAGTATCGCGTTCTCCCTTGAGCTGTATCCAACTCCTTTTTAGATCTTCGAGTGATGTTGGCATGTCAGGATGTAGGAGTGTGTATGGAACCTCTCCTTCCTTAACTGGCTCTATAATCACTGGGAGAATGGAGGGGTAGGGCATCATAAGACTTTGGGCGTGGGTTCATACCCACTTGAGGTAAGGCTCAAGGGGGATGGAATTCTTGTGTCCCAAGGTCTTACTGTCTACCTTGTTAGGTATCCTCCAAGCTCGGACGAACCTTTGTCGGAGTCCTTAATTGTCGTTGTCGAAGTCGAAAACCAAGCCTTGAATCAGCATGTCATGTGGGCCATCCCTTCGGGCACAACCAAACTGTCTCAGAGCCAAGCAGGGGTTGTAGGTGATGCCTCCCCTAATTCCAAGTAGAGGGACATTAGGGAATTCCCTACAATGGTAGATGATGATAACATTCTCTTTGGTTCGAGAACACCAATGAATATCTGAATGTGTAAGAGTTATCAATCGTTGTGACCACCTCAAACCTTGCTCATTCTTCAAGACTGACTGGGGAAGATGAGAAATAAACCATCTTTCCAGAAGAGGAGTGCAGCACATGAGAACACCTCTTTTCCTCATTGTTCGAGTGTGAAAAGAGTGTAAGATATCCCCAAGCAATGTAGGCATCGGGTTCCGAGACATGAAAATTTTGACAGCACTCACATCTATGAGTTGGTATGGGTTAGGGAATAAGACCATCCCATAGATGAGAAGAGCTACAATCTCCTCAAAAGCTTGTAAGTCCAAGGAATTCCAGCAGCTTTGGGCCTTCTCAAACAAGAACTTTGCCAAGAAGCCTTTGACACCACTTCTAGTTTCCCAATGACCTGTGACATTTGATGGTTGCAAGTACAGGGCTTGAGCAACATCTTCAGGCTTTGGATCTCTTTCCGTACAGTTGAAGGGTAGTTGATTGAGAATAGGAATCCTCAAGAGTTGAGAAAATTCCTCCAAAGTAGGCACCAACTGGTAGCCAGGAAATGTGAAGCAGTGATGCAGAGGGTCAAAGAACTGGAAGAGAACTTTCACCATGTCTTCCTCTGTGTTGGAAGTGACTAAGTTGAGAAGACGACCATACTTCTCGGTGAATGGAGAATTCTCAGGAACCCTTGAAGCTAGATCCTTGAGTTGTGGAGGAATTCTTACAAGGTTGACCTGGATAGTTTTCCTGCGAAGTGAATCCATAGCCTACAAAATAGGAACAAAGATGAACTTCCAAAAATCCTTGAAATGGTTAGTGGATGCATATGATGCTCATGATGTCCATGATGTTATGCACAAGTGTATATGTACAAGAAAAACACACTAATTCCTAGTTTAGGCTTGCGTGAGGTTTCATAGATAAGTACCCTCTTGAAGTTTAGTTGGCTCAACCTGTCCTAGAAATAGTAACCGGGTTCTAAGGAGCTCAATATCACTGGATTGTTTCCCCGTTCATTGTTTCAATTCAGCCTCTTACCGGCGACCGAAATATTCCAAGGAAACAACCCTCAATGAGTGTAGTATCGAGTATCTACCAACTTCGGACTCCACCAAAGCTGGTCATCTCACTACATCCTAAAAGGCCAAGTTGGTCAAGTAAAGGTTCTAAAAGTTCGTTAGTGCTTCATGACATCACTCAGCGGCCCCGTATTCTCTTTGATTGACTCAAAGGCTACCGGTACCCACAAATATGTCACACTAATATAGCTACTGTTTAGACCGTGTCGGTATACCCCGCACAGTTTCCACAACGTATTACTATTTACCTATGAATGTTTCCCAAATCCGGGTAGAGGGTTCAAACCCAAACAATAGAACCAAAGTGTAAAGCAAACAAATCAATCAAGATAAGCATGTAAAGGTGATCTAAAACCCTAAGGTAACCCCACTTTTATATTTTCCCCAGCAGAGTCGCCAGTTCTGTGATGCGGTGGGAGAACTGGCTAGATGTTTTGTGTTTCGTTTGCACTTGTGCGGTTAGCAACAGTCGCCACCGACTTTTCTTTTATCCAAAAGCAAAGGTAAAAAAGCACAGGAAAGACCTTTCGAGAATTTTCTCGGGTTCGGGGGGTAGATTATGAAAAGGGAAGGTATTAGCACCCTTTTCATCCATGGTTTTCCATGGGCTCTTAGTTACTCGTTTAGATCACTTGCTTTTGTTTGATTGTGTGCTTGTGGTGTGGGCTTTGAAAGTATTTTGAAAAAATCTCTTTGTAATGGTTCTCGTCTCTATAAGAACGTGTACAAAGTTTTGTTTCGAAAAGTGGTTTAAAGATGTGTTTGTGAATTGTGTTTCGAAAAGTATTTTGAAAAGAGGTTTTGCAATGGTTCTAGTCTCTATAAGAACGTATACAAAACGTTTTGCCTTTTTGAAATTGTTTTTGAAATGAGAGTGTAGGTGTAAAAGTTTTTGTCGTGAGCAAGCGAGTAACTAAGAGCAAATCTATCTACTCGAAAGGTCTTAAGTTGTTCTTTTCTTCTTCCTTTTAATGGTGCTATCTTACCATTGATTTGGTAAGAAGCCCCACTGTTGGATGTGACGGGACAGGCGTGGGTCAATTTTACAATCATTGAAGGAAACTTGTGAGACGCTTTAGCAATTTTTGTAAGGGACGAGATCGTTTTAATCAAAGGCAACATCGAGGGTCATCGAGGGACTACAATCTTTTTTTATCGAAGGGTCATTGCTAGAGTGTCTCATATTTGAGGGACATGATTGTATTTCCGAGGCAACGAGCGAGGTTACCCTAGAGGTGCGCGTGTGAGAAAGTGTATTGGATTCAAGTTATTTATTCTTTGACTAGGTCATCTAGCGATTGATTTTTGAATCTTGCCATACATGCCTAGTTACTATACAGTATATGGAAAACAGTAAATTGCGGGAATTGAAATTCTAAGCTATTACAGAATGTTCGGGAATGAGGGTACAGTTGTTACGAACGGGGATGAATCAAATGAAATAGCAATGTCCAAATATCAAGCAATACAACCAAATTGAATTTTTGTGCGATTTAATATAAAGCTATGACAATTTATGAAAATAAAAATCAACAAAGTTTGAAATGAAATGTATTTACTTGAAAAAGAAAAATAAAACCTATTCTAAAAAAGAAATTGATTTGAATTATAATCTTTATTATTATTTTTTGTATTCTTATTAATTATGTAAATAAATTCAAAGAAAGAAGACCAACTAAGTTAATTTTTATTGATGTTTTTATTAAGTGTAAAAAAATAATAAAAATAAGTTATATAAAAAAAGAAAATGGTAAAAATTAATTTTTAAGACTTAAATAAAATGTATAAAATGTATTCTATGTTTTAATTAGTAATAAAATATAAGAAAGAAACAAATTAAAAAAAAACAAGTAACAATGGGCTTAAGTGAATGTAATGGTATTAGGCCCAAAGAAAACATAGTTATAAATGCTGAAACAAAAGAACAAGCCAAAGGGGGGGGGGGGGGGGGGGTGAACTGGAAAAACGCGCTTGGGCTTTAAGGGATTTAAACAAAAAAACAGGCCCAATGTTTCTTAAGCTATGTTAGCTGTTTGATTAGGGATGGAAAGCGAATTAGGGTTCTTGAACCCTTTGGTTTACAGCGGCGATCTCGTTACCTCTTTCGCTCATCTCTTCCAAATTATTCATCTTTTCATCTCTGAAATATCTCAAACTTCTCCTCTTCCTAGTCTCATGGCCGAAGCGCCCTATTCAACAACAAAACCTCTCCTCATCTCACCGTGATTCGCGTTTCTCTGAAAACCCTAAGGTCGAATTTACGCTTCAGATGTCCGATTCTAGCTTATCTGATCTCCCCCCCAAAGTTCTGTTGCCGGAGTGCTCTCTCTCGCCTCCTAACCAAGCTCTAATGGTTTTCTTTGAAAAGGGTGAGATTCTATTTCATTTAAAGCTTTAAACGATTTTGTTATTTGCTTTGTCTTGTTACATTTTTTATGTTAATCTACTTTATTATCCATTGAGATGCAGGAAATGGCTCATAAGGAAGGTGAAGTAGTCATACCTATTTGTGACTTTTCTGTGAGGTGGAAGGGGATGGTGAGATTGAGGGAAATGCTCCTTGGTGGCGGGATTTGCAAAGGGGAAGAGATGATGATTGAAGGCGTGGACTTTCACACCTGTTGGTAACCCTTCTTTTCTTATCCATGTGCTTTGAATGGTGATGATACTGTGCTTCCTGGATTTCTTGATTGGATATGTTTTGGTATTTTGAGGTTGTTACTGTTTTGAACAGTTTGAAGGTTGTGTTTTAGTTTGAGGTTTATGTTTTTTTTTTCTGTTGGGGCTTGACCACTGTGTTTTGTTGGTTGGTTTGGTTTGATGGTTTGAGGCCTTGACAGGTTTTGGACTTGTGTGATTTTGACAGTTTTTGCTTGAAATCTTGCTATTTGTTGCAGGATTTGAGATTCGAGGGTGGATGCTGGGAGTTTTGGCTTTTGGTTATGTTTTTTATGTTAGTTCTGTTACAGGTTTGAAGGTTTATTTTGGTTACGGTTCAGACTTTGGGTTTGATAGTTTGGGATTCTTGACAGTTTAGAAGTTTGAATATTTTGGCTTGCTGTTGCTACAGGTTTTTTCAAACTGTGTTTGATATTTGGCTTATGAGTTTGAAAATGATTTTCTGAGGGTTTTGTTTTGTTACAGTTTTGATGGATTGTGATTCTGGTTTTTTGTGGTTTTCTGTTGTTGGTTTTGACAGTTTAGTTTGAGGTTTTCTGAATGTTGTTGTTACAGTTTGGTTTTGAGGTCAGGTTTTTGGTTGATGGCAGTTTGAAGGTTGGTTTGGGATATTTGGGACTTTGACAGTTTTCTTAGTCTGATAAATTTTTTTCTATCTCCCTTTGCTTGAGAGTTGTCTACTGTTATATTCAAGTTGCTTTGGTTGAATTTCTATTCAAAATGGTGGAAAAACCACCAAATTTTGAATATTTTGGCATATTGTTCTTATGCTCTTTTTCTTGCAGTTTTTGTTTTCTAGAAACTCTTATGCAATTGTGACAATCAAGGCAGCAGGGCTGTGCATCCCTAGGTGACTTCTTTCCTCTCTTCTCTCTCAATGCCCCTAAGAGTCAATTGCTCTTTTGCCTTTTTCTGAAAAGTTTGCAATAAAAATGGAAAATGATGAAAATGCTTATTCAACAAGTTTCTGCTTGTTTGACTTGGTTATTATATGTTATAATTCTGCTTTTTGTTGCCTGCTATCTAGCTTATGCTATTTGTTGCTTCGTTTGCATTGATGCTGTTTGTTTTTGCTGTTTGTTGCAAATTGGACAGTTTTGCTTGTCTCTTGTTTGGACAGTTTTGCTATTTGCTTGGTGATGCGCCGCTGTTTGCAATATTTGTTTGGCTGCTTGCTTGCATTTCTTGTTTGGACAGCTTTCTTGCATTTCTTGTTTGGACAACTTGCTTGCGTTTCTTGTTTGTTTGGACAACTTGCTTGCATTTCTTATTTCTTCTTTTTGTGAACCAAGAAGAATAATCTTCTTGTGATTTGCAAATAGAGAAAATAAAAATGTGATGAATTAAAAAAAGGCTTTCTGATTCCAAATTGCAAACTTTAATGATGAACACTTTTTCTTTTGAAAACTCTTAGTCATGTCCAATTAATTTGTACTAACTTTTTCTTCTGTCTTTCATTTTCATGTGAGCACAATGGAGAGGACAAAGCAGGGGAAGCAAGAGACTCTGTAGCAAGCATGGAAGCAAAGGAACCTCAATCAACCTTAGGCATAAATTCATTTTCTTTTCTTTGTAATTTAGAGAGAAACATTCTTGTATTGTAACCAATAGTTGTACTAATTTATTTTCAAATACGATAAGTTGTAAAACCTAAAGTATTTAAATAATAAATTATTTTGTAACAACGTTTGAAAAATTAGAGAATGTCTTATGAAATATTCTGGTGTTAATTGAAATCCTTTACTGTCAAGAACTTGTAATTTTCTCTTCGCATCCCAACTGATTCTTAAAGATTCCCAATCAAGATAATTGAAACAAAATGCTCCAATCTGATAACTTAAATTCCTATAATCCTGTAATCTTGCAACTGTATTCCAAACAAACACGCACTGTGTATTCCATTTCCTGACCAAGCAAATGTTTTAAAAGACGCAAATCATCTGGTTAACCTGGATTAAACAATCATGAGTATCTTACATGACAGTCTTAAATTCCATCTCTTGTCCCAAACAACCATGCCATGAGAACAAACACCGTCTTTTTTTCCAGTAAACTTGAGAAAGCATGAAAACCTGTGAAAGCCAATTGCATTTCTGAGAACTCAATTTCTTCCGAGGAATGCAAGAAAAACCCTAATTGCTGGTTTACTGCCACAGAAGAAAATCTGTCTGATCGATTCCTGAGCCAACTTGAATATCTGAGAAACCCTAGGGTTGTGTCTTTTATGAAAAATGGGAAGGCAAATTTTGGGGTACAACAAGGTCCCTTCTCAAAAAGGCCCTGGGAAAGATTTCGACCCAAAGCCTCCCGACTTAGAAACAAAAGACTTTCGAGATTAGAGGTTAGACGCCATCTATGACGATGAACCTCTAGGTTTCGAAAAGGACCCGTTGGAAAACAATGTTAGAATGCTAGTGCAGGACCCTCTGGAAGAGGTAAACCTAGGCGACGGTCCTGTAAAAAAGCCAACATACATAAGCGGAAAGATAGATCCAGGACTCAGGGTCGAAATGATCCAATTTCTAAGGGAGTTCAAGGATTGCTTTGCGTGGGATTATGACGAGATGCCTGGTCTCGATAGAAGTTAGGTGGAACTGTAATTGCCAATAAAGCCTGGGAAGAAGCCCGTCAAGCAGACTCCAAGGCGGTTTACACCAGAGATTTTATCAAAAATCAAGACGGAAGTCGAAAGACTGCTGAGATGCAAGTTCATCCGAACAACCAGGTACGTCGAATGGATTGCAAATATCGTGCCTGTTATAAAGAAAAATGGTACCTTAAGGGTGTGCATTGATTTCAGAGATTTGAATGCTGCAACACCCAAAGATGAATATCCAATACCGGTGGCGGAAATGCTTGTGGATTCTGCCGTTGGTTTCGAGTACATGAGTATGCTTGATGGCTACTCTGGATATAATCAAATCTTTATTATTGAAGAGGATGTGTCGAAAACGGCATTCTGTTGCCCTGTGGCATTAGGCACTTATGAATGGATAGTGATTCCCTTTGGCCTGAAAAATGCAGGGGCAACGTATCAGAGAGCCATGAATTCGATCTTCCATGATTTTATTGACACTTTCATGCAGATTTATATTGATGATATTGTTGTCAAATCTATTTCAGGGAAGACTCACATGGATCATCTTCGACAATCCTTCGAGAGGATGAGACACTACGACCTGAAGATGAACCCTCTAAAGTGTGCTTTTGGTGTCAAAGCGGGAGATTTCTTAGGCTTTGTGGTCCATAAAAAAGGCATTGAGATAAACCAAAACAAGACCAAAGCTATCTTGAAAGCCAAAGCACCAACTAACAAAAAGGAATTGCAATCCTTACTTGGGAAGATAAATTTCCTGCGGAGATTTATATCCAACCTCAGTGGGAAAACGTAAGCCTTTTCGCCACTACTTCGACTCAGCAAAGGAGGATTTGAGTGGAGGCAAGAACATCAAGAAGCCTTCGACAAAATCAAAGAGTACCTCACCAAACCACCTATTTTGGTACCTCCTTGTCGAAGTAGAAGTATGAGACTGTACATAGCTGCGTCTGATAAAACTTTAGGGAGCATGCTGGCTCAAGAGGATGAGCATGGTGTCGAAAGGCCCATATACTACCTCAGTAGAGTTTTAAACGATGCAGAAACCAGATATAACGAGGTTGAAAAACTGTGTTTATGTCTTTATTTTTCATTTACAAAACTTAAGCAATATATAAAGCCAGTTGATGTTTATGTTTCGTCTCATTTTGATGTTTTCAAATATATGTTGTCGAAACCCATTTTGCATAGTAGAATTGGAAAATGGGCACTCGCATTAACTGAGTACTCATTAAACTTTATGCATCTCAAGGCTATGAAAGGTCAGGTGGTAGCAGACTTTATAGTCGACCATTCTATACAAGAGGGATCACTGAATTATTTGGAGATCGAACCTTGGAAACTGTACTTTGATGGTTCTAGTTATAAAGATGGAACTGGAGTCAGAGTCCTCATTATTTCTCCAAGCAAAATTCCAACAACATTTAAGTATAAGATAGATGGGGTTTGATCTAATAATGAGGCTTAATACGAAGAGTTAATCGTAGGCCTTGAAATCCTATTAGAAATGGGGGCAACTCAGGTCGAAATAATGGGAGACTCAGAGTTAGTCCTAATACAAATTACGAAAGAATACAAATGCATAAAAGAAAATATTATCATGTATTTCGTAATAGCCAGACGGTTGTTGAAGAACTTCGAGGTAGTTAACATTCGACATATACCCAGATTGGAAAATCAAGTAGCTAACGACTTGGCGCAGATTGCTTGCAGGTATAAAGTTTCGAAAGACAGGCTACAACAAGCAATCGACGTTAGAGGGAGAGTAACATCCACTAACTTATCTCCATTGGATTTAAGGACCACAACATTGGGATGCACTAATCACGAAAATTTTGAAATTTCGTTCATAGACAATCTAACAAAACAAGATTGGAGAAAGCCTGTAGTGGATTATTTACAAAATCCAATGACTTCGACAGAACGAAAAATAAAATATAGAGCACTGAGTTATGTGTTGATGGGAAATGAATTATTCAAGAAAACACCTGAAGGTGTGCTTCTGAAATGCCTAAGTGAAACAGAAGCATACATAGCTCTTTCCACCACACACGCCGAGGCGTGTGGAGCACACCAAGTAGGCCAAAAGATGAAATGGTTATTGTTTCGACAAGGATTATATTGGCCCACTATGTTAAAAGATTATGTTGAGTTTGCAAAAGGATTCCAAGAATGTCAAATACATACAGGTATTCAGCATGTGCCGGCAAGTGAACTTCAATTAATTGTGAAACTCTGGCCTTTTAGAGGATGGGCTTTAGATCTTATTAGAGAGATTCGACCAGCATCTTCTAAAAGCCAGAAATATATATTGGTGGGCATTGATTATTTCACTAAATGGATTGAAGCAATCCCTTTAGTCAATGTATATCAAGAGAATGTCATTGAATTCATTCAAAAGTACATCATATTCAGATTTGGAATTCCCGAAACAATAACTACAGACCAAGGGTCGGTCTTTACTGGTCGAAAGATGCAAGACTTTGCTACGGAAATGGGGTTTAAATTCTTAACATCTACACCTTACTATGCGCAAGCTAATGGCCAGGTCGAAGGAGCAAATAAAGTAGTGATCAGTTTAATAAAGAAACATGTGGGAAAGAAACCTAGAAACTGGCATAAGACGCTAGATCAAGTTCTATGGGCATGTCGAAATTGTCTGAAAGAGGCCACGGGAGCAAAACCATTTCTCCTAACCTATGGTCATGATGCAATGCTGCCAGTGGAAATCCACCTGCAGGCGACAAGGATTCAGATACATCATGATATCCCTTCTAAGGTCTATTGCAATATGATGTTAGACGAACTATTTGACTTAGACGAAGAAAGGTTGAAAGCTCTGGATCTTTTAAGACTGCAGAAGAAACGGGTTGAGAAATCCTATAATCGCAGAGTGAAACCTAAGACATTTCTGCCTGAGGATCTAGTATGGAAAGTAATTCTTCTGATGGACCGGAAAGATAAAAATATGGGAAAATGGTCTCCTAAGTGGGAAGGACCTTTCAGGATTATCCAAGCTTTCTCTGGTGGAGCCTATGAGATTGAAGAGTTAAGTGAAGATCAAAGACTTTTGAGGGTGAATGGTAAATACTTGAAAGCTTATAGGCCTATGCTTCAAGAGGTAAAAATAAGTAATATATAGTCACCGTTGAATAGAGAAATGCCAAAATGGAAACTTAAATTTTCATTAAAATAGCCAAAATGGCTTTGAAATCATTACAACGGGTGATTACATAGATGAAAGAAACAAGATTCAAAAAGGGAGATTAGCCTTAATCTGAAGATACTTAATTCTTTGTAATTCCAAGAGACGATCACATAAAGCCTTCGATTGATGAAGGGTTTCGAGCTTAGCATCAAGAGATTGGGCCCGATCAGCGTGTCTTAACCCTTCAGCCAATTCCTCTTGGCTCTCTGACTCAGTGTTAACAGCGAGGAGTTCCTCCTTCTTCTTATCGTTGGCAGCAATTTTAGCTTCTAACTCTGCAATCTGCACCCTCATTTGAGCAGTGTCTCGATCTATCTCTTCGACCTCCTTTTGCCTAGCCTCCTGGGCCTTCGACAACCCTTTCACCTTAGAAGCTGATTCGGTAGTAGCGTGCCAGGCAGCAGCCACTTGACCATTGGTTTCTTCAATCTCGCGATTAAGAGTCCTTTGACGATTATAGTCCGCTGATACTTGGTCAATAATGGAGATTAAATCCAGAATGACACTGGTCATGTCCGGAGAAGCAATGAGGAGATCGACAACCCTCAGAGTGTTCATCAGAAAAGAAGGAGCAATGGGTTCTCCCTCCAAGGTTAACATTAAATCTCTTTTGAAGATTTGTGCCTTAACTTTCTGAAGGGCCTCATCGAGAGGGGAGGTCGAAGTAGATTTTCCAGACGCGGTTGAAATGCTGTGATCAGAGGAACTTTCTCGACCTTCTAGAATTGCAGTCAAATAGCCTAAAGGATTTTGCTGTTTCAGCAAGGCCAAATCCTCCTTAGTTCTGGACCCTGTCGAAAGGACACTTTCATTGCCAGCAATAACCACGTTGGCCACTGGCTCTGGAATTGCCTCAATGTCTGTAGGATTCTGGTTTCCTTCAGCAGAACCTTCTTCACCATCAGCTTATGGGATCCTTTCACTCTCCCTCTCTATCACAGTCTCAGCATTAGGGGCTCTTTCTTCTTCAGTTTCTTGTACGTCAACCAACAGAGCCCTAGTCTCTTCATGATTTCCTACAGGGCCTTCTTCATTTCCTTCCTCTATGGTTTCATGCTGAAGTTTAGAAGTTTGATTCACTTCATCAGCTGAACTCATGAAAGAGCCTTTTGCTGAAGAAGGCCTATAAGTAGGCTCTCCCTCACTATTTAATAGGGTGGTAGAGCCTTCGACAGGAGTAGGGACTTGGTTGGAGGTGCCAGCGGTGTCCTGGAGAATAAAAGAAGTTCGTTTCTTTCAGAATTCTCGTTAAGGGAAAAGGGAGTTCAAGAAGTAAATGATGGTCTGTCGAAGCACATACCTGGACTGGGATTTCAGCACCGGGACTGGAGTTATCACTCTCTCTAGGGTTGTTTAGCCTGGCAACTACTTCCTGTTCAATAGGCTCTTTGATAACTACAGGAGGAGGCCTCGCAGCTGTAGTCTTAATTCTAATTTTGGGACGAGACTCAAAGGCAGGAACTGGTTTCTTTAACCTTTGTCTCTTCAGAGGAACAGGAGGAGATTCCTCTTCTTCGTCACTAGAGATTTCGATCTCTTGGACCTTCCGTTTTTTGGGGGTAGTCTTCTGAATATCCAGAAAGACAAGTCAAAGAAATCAGTACCCATGTCGGACAATCGTAAAAACTAAGGGTATGGAAGAAAGTAAATACCTTGGGAGAAGGGTTGACAGAAGAATCTCCCCCTTTTGTGCTTTCAGCAGCCTTCTTCGAAGTGGTTCTCTTGACAGCTGCACAGAAACTAAAGTTAATCGAGCATTGAAAGATAAATCTGAAGCGAAGAGAAAGAAAATAAGTAATACCTTTCTTGACCCTGTCGAGAACCAGCTTAAACGCCTCACGAAGGTGGTGGGCGAAGTCCTTCTCATCGAAGAACTCTTCATCATAATACTGTCTCCACCACCCCTCAAAATTACCATAACTCAAAAAATTGAGGTTAAAGTCGAAAATGGTTAGTACGGTTCGACCAACGTACCTACCAATATGCTTGGTAGCAGCATCTTCTGAGTAGTCTGCATTGTAAAATAACAGCAGTTTCTCTCGAGGATAAATGGGTGAGGGAAGTGACTGGACAATACCAAATTGTCGAGAAACAAGGTTTGGTTGATAAGCGATCAAGCTTAATTGATTTTTGGAGCTCTTGAATCTCAATGGTATAATTCTAGGGCAAAGAAACGATTCCCACATGCCCACATATTCATCATTCAAGTCCTCCTCCTCAGTCGAAGGAAATGGTCTGGTGAACCATTATGGACCAACTTTTCGACTGGAAAAAGGAGCCATGGTCGAAACAAAACGTTTGCGCTCCGCAAACATCATCACGAAACTTGTGAAATCCTTCTGAAACTGTTGGCCTTCATCAGCAGGAGTCAGCAGTGCCAGCCTGGTACCTTCGACCCTCCTGTTCAGGATTTCTGGGGCTGCTTCATTAATCTTAGTCTTCTGAGGAAGAAAAGATTCAAAAGTGGCATTAAGCCAAAGTTGGAGAAGCCAAAAAGGGCCAGAAAGCAGCAGGCTCACCCTATCCCCTATAACCTTAAGTTGAGTCACACCATTACTGATGGATTCATATAGATTGGCTAAAATCAATTCGGCCAGGCAGAGGGGATAACCTCGATGAAGCTGCGTCGCGAGCGTGAGCATTTTCTTGGTCACCTAAAGTGACTTGGTGCAAAAAACGAAACGGGATAACCACATAGCCAAATAAGCTATGTGCTCCACCTCCGACACAGTACTGGAGGCTTTGTCATGGAAGTGGTTGATAAAAGTGGTGTAGGTTGGTTTTGTAGCTGCAAACCCAATGACATCTTCAGACAAATCCTCAGGATCGAAATAATCGCCAGTCGGTCGAAGACCGGTAATTGCAGCTATGTCGAAGAGGGTGGGGGTCACCATCCCACAGGGAAGATGAAAGGTAAAATGTGCGCTATCCCAGAAATATAGCGAAGATACCAGCATGAGAGGACAATAAGACAATCCTGTCTTCGACAACATCACCAAATAGTAAATTCCCATTTGCTTCCAGACGGAGGTTTGTGCCTTCTCCATCTTATTCAACCAATCTGAATACTATGAGGAGAGGTTAGGGCATGATCGAAAGATTCTGGTCCCTTTGTTCATAAACTGAAGGTTAATGTCCTCCATAGTCTGAACATGCTGCTGATTGGCCAGAGTGGCGTCTTCAGGATCATCCCTAGGCTTCTTCATGCAGCCTATGGGTTTGAGTCTTGGGTGAGTAGGGAAGAAGGCACGGTTCTTCATGGGATTCTCGACGCACGTGGACAAAGGACCAGACATGGCGTATATGTCCTCAGAGTACCTAATGGGAATGAGGAGTTGGGAATCATATGCCTCGCGCCTCTCCCTCGTCATGGGTTCAGAAACAAACCGAAGCCCATCAGTCGAGGAAGGAGAAGGGTTAGCAGAAAAGATCTCTGGCTGGCTTTGGATATCATCAAAATTTTTAGGTTGGGGATTGTTTGGTGCATTGGAAAGGAAAGCCATTGTTGTAGATTTGGAGAAAACGGAGTTGACAATGCAAGGTGTTTAAAAGCAGAAGATTTGTAAATGCTTGGAGTTGTGAAAGTTCCAAATGAAAAGGCTCAAGAGTATTTATAGTCTTCAGAAAGGGATATGTCTCGTCAAGGCCATTTAATGCTGTGAAGATAGTGGGGCACGTGGCGAAGTATGAAGCAGTTACCATGCAGACATTGGGAAACGTTTTGACATGCTTGCCTAGGTTATCGGAATATGGTCATCATGGCAGCATGGTAATGGCAGTCAGAAAAGACATCTTGGAGAAAGAGTAATGATGGGTTTTTCGAAAGCAGCAGCTGTTGGAAGATGAAAAGCACACGTCAAGGCTTTTTGAGCAACTAGAAAAACAGGTGTCGAATATAAAGATCAAAGAATGGCTATTTCTTTGGGCTACAAAATAGACATTCTTGGGGGGGCAATTTGTTGGCTCCCTAATTCGACACTTACTATATTTGGTCTTTTAGACAAAAAAACTGGAATAAGTCAAGCCAAGCTGAAGAATGTTTCGACGTATGAAATAACTTAGAAAAAGATCTAAGTTGTATTTGAGACTTCGACCAGGACCCACTTTCAAGATTTCGATTAAAGAGGACTTATGACCTTCGACTAAGAGAAGATACCCTTGCTTCGGCATAAAATACGAGGGACATTTGAATTTGAATTATTGGAGGGAAAGACAGTTTTTCTAGCTGCTAAAGAGAAGCAACATGGATGGAAGCTAGAGGTCGAGGGACATGCAGAAGACACTTGTCTTCATCTTAGCGCAGAGTCGTTCCTCGACGGTTACTTAGTTTTTAGTATAAATTAGGAAATCTGTGTAGTTTTTGAGTGTGTTCAACCTATTGTGCTGGTTACTCAAATATTGTCCAAGTTCCCGCTGTGTGAGAACGGATAAACTGAGAAATGTACGTTGGAAACACCACTTTTCATTAACAAAGTCTTTTTTACATTGTTTTGATTTCATTTTGCTAAGTTATTTTTCCTGCATCTCTACCTGCATTTCTACATTTCTATTAACTTTCTTACTCCCCAACACCACAAGCATCTTGTCTTTGGTCAAACGTGCGTTCCTCCTGGACTTATTTTCTTATTTTACATTAACCCAGTATAAAAGTTAGCATATGTTCTGGGATCAATCTGATCGATCCCGCGAGTAACCAAAAGAACTTTCCTTTTGGAGGATTAACAGTTGTTTACCAAAAACCACGGTAAACATCCGTCAAATACATAAACTAGCGGATCAATTGCAAGAAACCAATAATACGTATCAAAATCATCCGGTATTGTTCTAAAGGTGCCACAACAAAGGTTATGTCTAACGCAAAGCCGAGACAACCGTATTGCTCGCATCGATGATCTCTCAGCATAACACAAACAACATATAGACATTAAGCTCTGATGCCCATAATTATTATTAGCTCTAAATCTATGCCTAGAGTTTAGAAGCTAATAGATATCATAACCTAACCAAGATTTATAAAGTCTATCTCTAGAACAACCTAAACCCCAAACATAAATGCAAAAAAATATCAAGGAACAACATCAATAAAGATTTGTAAAGCAAGCATATGTATAATCCCATGATCAACAAATGTACATACAATAAGATTAAAATATACATACAAATCCCACCATTGGAATGAAACACAGGGAAGAAGGAGAACAGGCGAAAACTTCCCGCGGTGTCAACATGATCGGAGAAAACCATAGCCTTACGACGAGATGCACCACCCAATGATGTTGGGTAAACCTCTAAACTATAGAAAATCGTATCAGAGCTCAACCTTGTCAAGGAGGAGATTATAAAACCTAACAAAAATCTATTTTTAATTATTTAGACAAATATGCAAAATCGCAGGCCACGCTAAGCATGAAAACGGAGCTAAGAGCGCCCTCATTTATTCAACTAAACCTCCTTAAACGGCACTAAGTGCCAAATATTGGGCTTAGCGTAAAAATCACTGCCTTTGCTCCAGAATCTGTGCTGAGAGTGTGCTAAGCGCGACCTGAAGCATCTTTATTTCTTGAATTAGTCTAAAAATGCCTATCCGGAGCCGCGTCTTCGACACCTTATTCCTCGATGCTCCAAATACGTGAGAAATACCTACAAAAGAAGTAAAATCTGTCAAATTGTACACAAATAAATCAAAAATCCAAATATATACAAAGTATACATATTTACAAACAAAGTGGGGAATTATTCAAAGAATATTAACAAAAAAACCGATAAGTGCCACAAATTATATACACAAAATAAAGACATTTTAGCACATATCAGTAGTTAAAATTAAATTCATTTCAATCCAATGAATTTCTTATGCCTTTTATGAGCACTCCCAATAGAAAAATTATGACCATAAGTGTACATAGAGGGAGCTTTTGCTGGACATGTGACTCCAAACACAAGAGAGGGTAAATTGTGGAGGTTTGAAAAATGTTTATTAAGAAATATCTTTGTGAAAATTAATGTTAAAAATCATTTGAAAAACAAACAAAGAAATAAGCCCCGAAATAAAGTAGTAGATAGAAAAATAGAGGAAAGAAGATAACTGTAAAGTAAAGGAGACAGGGAAAGAGACAGAGACCAGCAAATTATAATGGTTTTTCCTAAATGAAGATGACCTAACCCTCACCCCAAGAATTCTTATTGAGAGTTTCCACTATCTCGAGAGATTTTAATAGGATATTGTTGTACCCCAAAATTTTCGCTCTCATGTTTTCCAAAGTCTCCCCCCTGCATGGTTGATCACAAAACTCTTACCTAAGGAAAAGGAAAATTTTTGAGTGTTGCTTCAAGTACATTTCGATTGGCATTCTGAAAGACCCTTCGATTGGTGTTCTGGAGGAGCCTTTCGATTGGTATTCTGTCAAGCTCTTTCGATTGGCATTCTGAAAGACCCTTCGATTGGTGTTCTGAAGGAGCCTTTCGATTAGCATTCTGTCAAGCTCTTTCGATTGGCATTCTGGACAAGCGCTTCGATTTGCATTCTGAAAGACCCTTCGATTGGTGTTCTGAAGGAGCCTTTCGATTGGCATTCTGGACAAGCGCTTCGATTTTCATTCTGAAAGACCCTTCGATTGGTGTTCTGAAGGAGCCTTTCGATTGGCATTCTGGACAAGCCTTTCGATTGGTATTATGGACAGGTACTTCGATTGGCATTATAACAGTGTCCTTCGATTGGAATTCCAAAAAGGTCCATTCGAAGAAGCATTCAAAGGGTCCATTCGAAGAAGCTTTCGAAAAGCATTCGAAGGAGGCCATCAGCCCATTCGAAAGGGAGCATTCGAAGGAGGCCATCAGCCCATTCGAAAGGGAGCATTCGAAGGCCAGTTACATATCATTCAAAGTTCAAAAAGGGACAAGATCCCATGTGTTTAGCCAATGTTACAAACTCTCATTCATGGCTTTCAAACACATAATTAACGTTACAAATTCCCATTCATGGCTGTCAAACACATAATCAAGGTCATTTAAACCTTTGTCTTCCTGTCCCCTCCACCCCCTCTATATAAAGAGATCACAAGTGTTGCAAAAGGAGAACGAAAATATACACAAAAACTCTGCAGGAAAACAGAACACACGAAAAAACACACAACAGGAACATTGGAGTTACGCTGCCAAAAGTTGTCAACATTTTCAGAGGTGATCCAGGCCAAAGCAACCCTTCAACAAAAGATCACAACGCCCATAAGCCCCAAATCAAAAGTGCCTACATCCAGGAAGTGCCCAGATCGAAGGTGCCTACATCCAGGAAGCGCCCAAATTAAAAGTCCAATCTGCTGGTAAGAAAGGGTAAACTATCCAACCTCATATTTGCATAACACATTATTACTTGTTGTTACCTTTGATTTTCCATCCTAGACAGGATCGAAAGGCCTGGGTTTGGCACCCAGGCCATGTCTATCATTTGCTAACACTTGCTGAAGACATAGCCTGAAGAGACCCAGCAAGCGCAGGATCGAAGGGCCTGGGGTTCGATACCCAGGCCCTGCATTTTATTTCGCTAACATACTTTTGCAGGTATAACACCCCATATTGAAGGAGACACCTTCTCTGGATCGAACCCATTAGCATGCTGGATCGAAGGAGGCATCTCATTCCTAGATCGAAAGCCATGACCTCCATGATCAAAAGACAACCCTCTTCCCTGGATCGAAGGCTACTCACGCCTTACTATCTGGCCCAACCGAAAGGACCATGACCCTCTCTGGATCGAAGCTTCCTTTCCCTCCCTGGGTCGAAACTCCCTTTTTTCCCTGGATCGAAGGATCCCCCCTTGTATTTTATTTTTGTTTTCATTGACATCTTTTTATCTTTTTAATTAACATTAAAATAAGAAAACCACAAAAATATTAGGCTAGTTTTTCTATTAAAATTAACTTTGTTAATTAATCTCTTAATTATCTTAACATTTTCTCAAAACTAAAATTAACTAGATTTAGATCATTTTTTCCAAAATAAAATAAAACAACAAAAAGATTTTATTCTTAGAATTTTTAGAGTTTATTTTCAGATTCGCGTGCGTTTATTTTATTGTAATTGCCTACTGGTTTGTAATAACTTAGCTAAGACTTTTACACTTTACTGCTTTATTCCCCTAATTTTTGGACATGTAAATAATCCCCCTCCCCGAAGCCTTGTAATAGCGTAGGATTTACAATTCCCGCACTTTAAATTCCTGTACATATATTCACTGTTTAGATGTATGCTAACTAGGCTATGCATGACAAGATTAACTCTTAAACTTAAAATCAACAGTAGCTCACCATGACATGCAAAGACAAAATAACTGGAAATTGACACACCTGCACATGCCACTCCTAGGGTATACCTCACTTGGTTGCCTCGAACATGGTCATTGAGTATAGGAAGTCTTAGAGGTCGCCCTCCTGTCCAAAGATCAAAGTTGCTTCAAAATGGTTGCCTTGATAAAAATGATCTAAGACATTAGGGTTACCACTAAGGCGTCCTAACATTGCTTTAGTGACCACATGTCCCTTAATCGAATTGACCCAAAATCTCCAACGACGGTGCTACCTACTCCTCAATAGTGGGATATCATTGTCTAAAGGAAATTTGCACAATTTAATTCCTTTTTGAGTAGGTAGAGGTTCTTAAGTACTTGCTCATTTTAAAAAACAAAACAAAACTTTTTTACACTTACACTTTTCGAACAAAGTTTTTCAAAACACTTCATTACACTCTTGAAGACAGAAGCAAGAGTTAAATAGAAGTTTCAAACAAAAACTCTTTTCAAAACCCACAAACACAAAGAAAAGCGAACTTTTGAAAACATAGTGAGCAAGTACCTAAGAGCCCGTGGATAACCACAGATAGAAAGGGTGTTAACACCTTCCCTTTCTATAATCTACCTCCCGAACCCGAGAAACATCTCGAAAAGGAATTTTTCTGTGCTTTTGTCCTTTCCTTGTTGGATAAAATAAAAGACGGTGGCGACTCTTGCTTACCGCGACACTTTGCAAAAACAAACACAAACGCGAACCAGCATTCCAAAAATAGTCAGTTCTCATTCCCACCAATCACAGAAATGGAGACTCTGTTGGGGATTCTTATAAGTGAGGTGTACCTTAGGATTAGATCACTTGTGTTTTCAATTGTATGCTTTGTATGCTTTAAATTTTGCGGGCTTGTATCGGAGTTCTATAGATTCTAACCCGGATCTGGGGCTACCCTTTTTAGGTAAGTAGCAATAAACTGTGAGGGATCTGTCCGGCGTAGACCGACACAGATAAAGCAGTAGCTACATTGGTGTGGCACCTTGGTCTGTACCGATATCCCTTGTGTTGAAACGAGGAGAATATGGGTCTTCTAAGGAGTCATTAAGCACCAACTTACCTTAGAACCTTAAATTGACCAACTTGGCCATAGAACAGTAGCAATATGCTACACTCATTGAGACTAAACTCTCACGATGATTCCGGCTGCAAGAAAAGGTTGCTAAACTGGAATTATGACCGATTGAGGGTAGTCAGTGATATTGAGATCCTATAGAACCCGGTTACTATTTTTAGGACAGGTTTAAGCCAACTAAACTGAAAGAGGGTAATACCTAAACTCCATGCCAGCCTAAACTTAAGGCTGTTTGTGTGACTTGTGTGCCTTCAAACTTGAACTACTTGCACATTCTTGTTATCTGACAACAGGAGTTCCTTGCAGGTTTTGTTTACAGTCCTTATCCGATAATTTGGACTTGTTGCAGGGCTTACTTACATCACCTCACACTTGTGCTTAAACGCATAACATACACATCATAGCATCATGCCTTAGCATTTTCCTTAACCATTTCAAGGATCTAAAAGGTCTGTGATGCAGGTTATGGTAAATCTAATGTCCAGCAAGGGGCAAAGGGGATTTATTTTCCTCTAGCCAAGGTTGTCTAGAAATCCAAGCATGATAACTTGAGTCAGGGGCTATGGACCACTCTATATAGTGAGCTTGACTCTTGAAGAAGGACTCTTAACAACATGAAGCTCCTTCAATGAAGCTACCAGATTCAGATTCTAACAGTTTCTTGTTTACCCCGCGAGATCCTTGAAAACATTGCATACATATATCATACATATCATTGCATAACAGGTCTCCCAGTACAGGTCTCTTATCTTCTTCGCTGTTTATTTCAGCAATCATCATGTCTACTGAGCCTTCAACCGAGCAAGCTATCAAGGCCCTCCAGGCCCAGAATGCCCAATTTCAAGAGTTGGTCATGAGCCTAGCTAAGGGTCAGCAGGACCTGAAGACCCTGATTCTTAAAGAGAGGAAGAAGAAGAAAAAGAGGACCATCCTGTTCAATACTGGGCGCAGGTTTGGAAACGGGCTGCAGAACAAAGTTGATCTGACCACCCCATCTGAAGGGAAAGACAGTCCACAAGAAAGGAGGGCTCCTAGCCCTGAAGTCTCCGACAACGAGACGGACTATGATGAAGAACAATATCCTCCTGCTGAGGATAAGTACAAACAATTGGAAGACCGTCTGAACGCTATGGAAATACAGAAGGTTCCCGGTCTGGACTTCAGAGATCTAGGTCTATCCTCTGGGGTGGTGATTCCCCATAAATTCAAGGCACCTGCCTTTGCCAAGTACGACGGAGCTTCCTGTCCAAAGCTGCACCTCCGGTCATATGTGAGGAAGATCCAGCCTTACACTGCTGATAAGAACTTGTGGATCTATTTCTTTCAAGACAGTCTTTCAGGGACTCAGCTTGAGTGGTTCTATCAGTTGGACGGAGCCAATATTCGCAGCTGAGAGGATTTGGTTGTTGCGTTCTATAAGCAGTATCAGTATAACCCGATCTCGCTCCTACGCATACTCAGCTTCAGGGTATGTCTATGGGTACAGGCGAAGGCTTTAAGGACTACGCTCAGAAGTGGAGAGATCTTGCTGGAAGAGTCTAACCCCCTCTGTCTGATAGGGAGTTGGTGGACATGTTTCTTGGGACTTTGTCTGGTCCCTATTTCAAACACTTGATCGGTAGCTCTTCAGCCGGATTCACCGAGGTAATACTGACCGGCGAAAGGGTCGAAGCTGGCATCAAAAGTGGGAAGGTTCAAGAAGCTACACCTTATGATGCTCGGAAAAAGCCCTACAATGGGAAGAAAGAGTCCAACACTGTGTATGGTCAAAAGAGTCGTCATAACCAACACGTAGGAGAAATCTTGATCTCTAATCCTACGCCTGCTCAACAAAGACAGGGGCATCAGCGTAAGGAGGTCGCGCCTAAAAGACAATTCACGAAGATCAACATGTCACTGGGTCAAGCGCTACAACGCCTGTTGGAGGAAGAGCTGATTACATTAAGGGCTCCTCTCCGGAACCCAAATACTTTCGCTCCTACCTATCATCCCAATGAAAGGTGTGCATACCACTCTGACAGTCCGGGACATGACACAAACAACTGTTGGGCTTTGAAGAACAAGATCCAAGACATGATTGATGCCAAGGAGATCAAGTTTGACCCCGTGGAGACTCCAAACATAATCACTGCTTCTATGCCAAATCATTGAGAATGTCTTTGTTTCATTTGAATTTTCAAGTTGTAATCTCTTTGTTATTCAAAGAATTATCTATTAATGCCAAACTTTGTTTCATTAATGCATTGCATATGTTTGTCTTGATTTGATCCAATCATTTTAATTACATTTAAACTATGCTTTTTAATCACTTTATGACATTCAACTCTTGCTAAAAGTTACAAGCCTTTAGAGGGAGGATGACGAAACAATGCCATAATCTCATACAATATGCTTTTGGACAGACCTTGCTGACGATGTACAAGCGTTTCTTTCAAATCCTAAACACTGGAGTTATAAGGAAGATAATCCCTAGTCAACCCCTTCGAGCCAAAGAAGTAGAAGTTTTCTGTATTAAACACAAATTGAAACCTTTAATTTAAACCTGGGGCAGGGTAGTCTCTCAGTTAATTCAAAAAGATGCGCATTGAGGTCACAAAACTCTCAGTTCATAATCCAACGAACGACATCAAAAGCATTCCTCTGGAATCAAAAGACAGAGGTGGTTCCTTATTTCATAGGCAGTCAATCCCTCAAAAGAGAAAAGCCCACTGAGCCAAAACCTATAAAGGAGGCTTAAGAAAGCTGGGGCATCCCGCTGACTGTAATCTCGAAAATAGGAACAGTCAGGCAAAAGTTAGGGATAACAAATCAAAAGAACGAGGTCACTAAAAATCCTCAACAACATGAAAAATGTTGCGAAAATGACTTCCTTCCAACAAATTTAACTTGTGTGAACCATCACCAAAAACGTCGTTCCAAACTCATTTGGAGTTCAAATGCATAATTAACTGAGTTTAGGATTGAAGAACATCACGAAGAGCGGGTGGGTACAAATATACTTTGAGCCTTTATCCTTTGTTTCTTAAACCGTGAACCAAGCCACGTTACAACCCTTCAAAAGTCCTAACTGAAGCATGGGTTAGTTCGAAAGCATACTGTTACAAAAGGTATCCTGACTCCTGTAAGGCTTTGCCCTAAATCTTGTGTTGAATTTGTCTTATAAAAAGTTTTCTGCTAAAAAACACATTTTTCAAAACTTCGAGACAAGCATAAACTTTGCATTATTTGAATATCACTGTTTGCATTTGGCTATTTGTTTGACAGCGGAGAAATTCACACAACGAATATCCGATGAACTAAAGCCCTCTCAGTGAACAAAATCACTTCAAAAAGGATGACACTTCCATTGACAAATCTCCTTCCAATCAAGGGGCATGGCATGATCATTGTCCATCACCTAGGGCAGTCCAGTCAAGATTTCAAGAAATCTCTGAAGAAGTGCAGAGTAACCAGGGGCAAGTCTCCATCTCTGTCACTTGGGGCATTGAACATCAATCTCAGTGAAGGGTTACGTACACTCGCTACTAGGGGAAATGACAGATCTCCCCAAGATCCTTCTCATAGGATAACTCCCAGCAAATGTTTAATCTCCGACAACCTTTCCCCAGCTGAATCAGTCTCAAGAATCCTCGTGGACTTCCCCTAACGAAGATGTAACCTCTCTAGCGGACTGACGACAGGGTTTATTTCCCCAATAACACCAGGATTCCCCAGCTTGAGTTTGTCTCTCCGACTACTACAAATCAAAGGACCACACCTCCTCTTCCCCAGTAGACTACTCTGCAATCCCCAGCAAGTTACTGCGAAACCTGGACACGACCAGATATCAGTTTAACTTCAACCCCCCAGTAGAGCAACAGACGACTAATACTCCTAAACTCTTTTCCCAAGCGGAAATAAACATACTCCCCACAGAGTTTTCAATATCCCCCAGCGGAGCTCTCCTCAAACAACAAAGTAGGGATCCCCGGTGGAAACATTTTGAGCAAAGTCCAAGACAAAATTACACTTCAACATTCATAACATATGCATACAAAATACATATGACACAAATCTCATTTTATTTTGAGAACATCATTACACAATGCATACATCATGACAATGCATACATCATGACATTGCATACAACTAACTCTTTACCTTTTCAAGAAAGATCAATCAACAGGAAAAAATCATCATCTTCTGAGATTCCTTCTAGAGACAATTCAGATGCGATCCAGATATGGCTGACATTCTGATACTTATTCCAGATTCCTTCTAGAGATAGTTCAGATGCGACCCAGATATGGATGAAATTCTGATACTTATTCCAGACTCCTTCTAGAGATAGTTCAGATGCGACCCAGATATGGCTGGCATTCTGATACTTATTCTAGATCCCTTCTAGAAACAGTTCAGATGCGACCCAGATATGGCTGACATTCTGATACTTATTCCAGACTCCTTCTAGAGATAGTTCAGATGCGACCCATATATGGCTGGCATTCTGATACTTATTCTAGATTCCTTCTAGAGATAGTTCAGATGCGACCCAGAAATGGATGACATTCTGATACTTATTCCAGATTCCTTCTAGAGACAGTTCAGATGCGATCCAGATATGGCTGACATTCTGATACTTATTCCAGATCCCTTCAAATTACAGTCCAGATACGATCCAGATTCGGATATCATTCTGTCACTCATTCAAATTACAGTCCAGATACGATCCAGATTAGGATGTCATTCTGTCACTCATTCAAATTACCGTCTAGATACGATCCAGATTCGGATGTCATTCTGTCACTCGTTCAAATACATTTCAGATACGCTCCAAATATGGACGCAATTCTGACAATCATCCAGACTCAACTCCATTCTCCAGCAGCTCCGGGATTTATTTTCCCAGCAAAAACATCACATTTCCCTACGTCATAGTGTGGACGAGTCTTATAACCTCAACGGTATACTCCATTGAGCACGAGTCAGTTCCTAGATCTTGATGTTCTCCTCCGTCATAGTGTGGATAAGTTCTATAACCTCAGTGGTATACTCCTGGTGCGCACGAGACAATTCCTATATCTTGGTGAAGATGTTCCCCCCCAGTTGATTTATGGGCAGGTTCTTAAAGCTCAGCTGAAACATTCTCTCAGTTGAAGTACAGGCAGGTTCCTAAATCTCAACAAAGTTAGACTTCCCCAGTGGAATCTTCTACAACAACAGGTATGCAAGTTCTCGCTAAGGAATCTCTTATGCGATCGACACTTCTCCAGATGGCATCTATAAGCCCATCCTCCTACCAACAATCTCCAGATGGCATCTATAAGCCCATCCTCCTACCAACAATCTCCAAATGGCATCTGTAAGCCCATTCCCGACATCACAATGCTGATACTTCACCATGCGAGTGCAAATTTCTGGGCACTCTAGTGTTCAATTATCTTCCACCTTTGGATCACGAAAGGCTCGAAAGCCAATCTATATCCTCAGGTTTAAGAAAATTGAACAGGGGCAACTGTTGTACCCCAAAATTTTCCCTCTCATGTTTTCCAAAGTCTCCCCCCTGCATGGTTGATCATAAACTCTTTCCTAAGGAAAAGGAAAATTTTTGAGTGTTGCTTCAAGTACATTTTGATTGGCATTCTGAAAGACCCTTCGATTGGTGTTCTGAAGGAACCTTTCGATTGGCATTCTGTCAAGCTCTTTCGATTGGCATTCTGAAAGACCCTTCGATTGGTGTTCTGAAGGAGCCTTTCGATTGGCATTCTGTCAAGCTCTTTCGATTGGCATTCTGGACAAGCGCTTCGATTTGCATTCTGAAAGACCCTTCGATTGGTGTTCTGAAGGAGCCTTTCGATTGGCATTATGGACAAGCCTTTCGATTGGTATTATGGACAGGTACTTCGATTGGCATTATAACAGTGTCCTTCGATTGGAATTCCAAAAAGGTCCATTCGAAGAAGCATTCAAAGGGTCCATTCGAAGAAGCTTTCGAAAAGCATTCGAAGGAGGCCATCAGTCCATTCGAAAGGGAGCATTCGAAGGAGGCCATCAGCCCATTCGAAAGGGAGCATTCGAAGGCCAGTTACATATCATTCAAAATTCAAAAAGGGACAAGATCCCATGTGTTTAGCCAACGTTACAAACTCTTATTCATGGCTTTCAAACACATAATTAACGTTACAAATTCCCATTCATGGCTGTCAAACACATAATCAAGGTCATTTAAACCTTTGTCTTCCTGTCCCTTCCATCCCCTCTATATAAAGAGATCACAAGTGTTGCAAAAGGAGAACAAAAATATACACAAAAGCTCTGCAGGAAAACAGAACACACGAAAAAACACACAACAGGAACATTGGAGTTACGCTGCCAAAAGTTGTCAACATTTTCAGAGGTGATCCAGGCCAAAGCAACCCTTCAACAAAAGATCACAACGCCCATAAGCCCCAAATCAAAAGTGCCTACATCCAGGAAGTGCCCAGATCGAAGGTGCCTACATCCAGGAAGCGCCCAAATTAAAAGTCCAATCTGCTGGTAAGAAAGGGTAAACTATCCAACCTCATATTTGCATAACACATTATTACTTGTTGTTACCTTTGATTTGCCATCCTAGACAGGATCGAAAGGCCTGGGTTTGGCACCCAGGCCATGTCCATCATTTGCTAACACTTGCTGCAGACATAGCCTGAAGAGACCCAGCAAGCGCAGGATCGAAGGGCCTGGGGTTCGATACCCAGGCCCTGCATTTTATTTCGCTAACATACTTTTGTAGGTATAACACCCCAAATCGAAGGAGACACCTTCTCTGGATCGAACCCATTAGCATGCTGGATCAAAGGAGGCATCTCATTCCTAGATCGAAATCCATGACCTCCATGATCAAAAGACAATCCTCTTCCCTGGATCGAAGGCTACTCAGGCCTTACTGTCTGGCCCAATCGAAAGGACCATGACCCTCTCTGGATCGAAGCTTCCTTTCGCTCCCTGGGTCGAAACTCCCTTTTTTCCCTGGATCGTAGGACCCCCCCTTGTATTTTATTTTTGTTTTCATTGACATCTTTTTATCTTTTTAATTAACATTAAAATAAGAAAACCACAAAATTATTAGGCTAGTTTTTCTATTAAAATTAACTTTGTTAATTAATCTCTTAATTATCTTAACATTTTCTCAAAACTAAAATTAACTAGATTTAGATCATTTTTTCCAAAATAAAATAAAACAACAAAAAGATTTTATTCTTAGAATTTTTAGAGTTTATTTTCAGATCCGCGTGCGTTTATTTTATTGTAACTGCCTACTGGTTTGTAATAACTTAGCTAAGACTTTTACACTTTACTGCTTTATTCCCCCAATTTTTGGACATGTAAATAATCCCCCTCCCCGAAGCCTTGTAATAGCGTAGGATTTATAATTCCCGCACTTTAAATTCCTGTACATATATTCACTGTTTAGATTTATGCTAACTAGGCTATGCATGACAAGATTAACTCTTAAACTTAAAATCAACAGTAGCTCACCATGACATGCAAAGACAAAATAATTGGAAATTGACACACCTGCACATGCCACTCCTAGGGTATACCTCACTTAGTTTCCTCGAACGTGGTCATTGAGTATAGGAAGTCTTAGAGGTCTCCCTCCTGTCCAAAGATCAAAGTTGCCTCGAAATGGTTGCCTTGATAAAAATGATCTAAGACATTAGGGTTACCACTAAGGCGTTCTAACATTGCTTTAGTGACCACACGTCCCTTAATCGAATTGACCTGAAAACTCCAACGACGGTGCTACCTACTCCTCAATAGTGGGATAGCACTGTCTAAAGGACATTTGCACAGTTTAATTCCTTTTTGAGTAGGTAGAAGTTCTTAAGTACTTGCTCATTTTAAAAAACAAAACAAAACTTTTTTACACTTACACTTTTCGAACAAAGTTTTTCAAAACACTTCATTGCACTCTTGAAGACAGAAGCAAGAGTTAAATCGAAGTTTCAAACAAAAACTCTTTTCAAAACCCACAAACACAAAGAAAAGCGAACTTTTGAAAACATAGTGAGCAAGTACCTAAGAACCCGTGGATAACCACGGATAGAAAGGGTGCTAACACATTACCTTTCTATAATCTACCTCCCGAACCCGAGAAACATCTCGAAAAGGAATTTTTCTATGCTTTTGTCCTTTCCTTGTTGGATAAAATAAAAGACGGTGGCGACTCTTGCTTACCGCGACACTTTGCAAAAACAAACGCAAACGCGAACCAGCTTTCCAAAAACAGTCAGTTCTCATTCCCACCGATCACAGATATGTCCATGAATCTCCTTTTACAATGATTTGAATTTTCAATGGCTATCTTCCAAACAAAACAATGAGTAGAGTTTTGACTGGCTATCGTTCGAAGAAAACATATATTTTGTACGAACTGACCTTTGATCTATGATAGAGTTTTATACTGGCTATCCTCTAAACTAAGATGGGGTTTTATATTAGTATCCTCTGAACCGAACCAGAGTTTTGCACGAGCTGACCTTTGAACAGAGCTAAGATTTTACACAGGCTAATCTCAAACCAAGATCAGATTTTATATGGGATGATCTCGAACCAAGATTATACTTTACATGGTTTGATCTAAAAAATATAGAGCTTTCACACCAGGATGAGACGAAGAACTTTTATTGAGATTTTACTGGTTGATCTTCAAGAATCGAACGAGAGTTTTTTTGTAGCCGGGAAAAATTCACGAACCTAACGGAGACTCTTAATACAACCCCTAACAAAACAAGAGATTTTTAATGGTTTAACTTACCACGAAAGAACTTATTACAAAAGATACTTTACTCAAAAGATAATACATTGTTAGATAAATTACAATTATGCCATTCACTTAGAACGATGATCCTTACTTAGCACAAGAACATTCTCAAAGCTCGAAGGCAAAATTTAAGTGAGATAATGAGAGATTTATAGTAAAAGATGAGAAAATGAGAAACTAGAATCAAAGATCATTTTTTAAGTGGTTTGAAATGATATAAAAGCTTTTTATTTATAGGCCAAAGCATGGTATAAATTTGAAAGCAATCCATGGACGAAATTACTCTTCGAATTGATTAGCTAAATCAAATATTAGACTTAAAAATGGAATGTTTTGATTTCTAGGTATTGGAAACCATTAAGAGACTTTTCCCAATCAATTGTGAGTGTTACAAATTGAAATAATTGATTATATCACTAGGTCTAATGGATTATCCTTTTTAAAAGGGGCGTCTAATTGATGAAACAATTGTAAGTATGAGAAGAAATCTAAGATGAGGGTTGAATAAGATTTGATGTATTTATCTTGTTTTCATGAAAAAAAAAATCTTATCTTTTAAATTTTCCAGAAAGTGATTATGTTTATCTTGAAATTGAATGTAAAAGACATAAAATTAAAATAATACAAGTAAAAGACACACAATAACTATACTGATTTTTATGACGAAAACTATTATAAAAGAAGACAAAGAATAATTTTTTTATGCCAAGAGCTTATTAGTTATGAAGATAAAAAGTGAAGAACCAAGATGATTAATCTCGATCACGGTATACATTACAATTCATGTTATATCACTTTTAATTCATTGTGTTAAGAAGATTGTAGATGAAGTCTGATAGATATTTTTGAGCATTCAATGTGATGTAACATGAATTGTAATGTATACCTTGATGATGATTAATCATCTTGACTCTTCACTTGGTTATCTTCATCATTGATAAGCTCTTGACGTCAAAATTTTAATTTTTGTCTTCTTTTATAATCGTCGTCGTCATCAAAACTAAATTAGATCAAGGATGGATATCTGTTGTACCCCAAAATTTTCCCTCTCATTTCTCAAGATATTTCTCAGAAGGGGCTCCCAAAAATTCAAGCTTACACAAATATATTGGGACTTTTCAGCATCAAAATTAAAGAGGAAATTGCTAAAAAGGACAAAACGGATGGAAAATACTCTTTTTGACAAAATTAAAGAAAAGCAAGTTCTTTTCAATTTTTACATCCTTCAATTGGACACTTTGGCTTTGGTCGCATCTTTCGTTTGAGCGCTGGACTCCTTTGGGCCAAGTTCATTTCATGCTTCGATTAGGGCATTGGACTCATTTGGGCAAGTTCATTTCCTTCTTCGTTTGGGCACTAGACTTTGTTTGAACGTGTGTGCAAATATTTCGTTTGGCCACATAGCATCTTTTATGCGTGTTAGCCAAGACTTACAAGGTAGAATTCCTTACCATGTTAACATGCACATAGCCAAAGTCACCTTTTGAAGCAACTTTTACAAGCTTCGACAGGGTAACACTTCTCATCAAATAGATTCAATTCATAAGGCAAAAAGCCTCCTGATGATGTCCTTCGATTCAGGAGGCCAAAGCCTCTCTTATGCACTATTTCGATTACACATCTTGCCTCCTGCAGGACTCCTTCATTTGGGGCAATGGCCTTCCCAGTGTTGCAAGCTTCGATTGAGCCTTTCACCCCTGTATGCATTCTTTTTTTGGAGCGTGTGAATCCTTCAGCACAAGCTCTTAGTCATGCCTTTAGTTTGGGCATGTGGCTCCCTTTTTACAAACTTTCGTTTGAGCATGTTTGCATAAGGTCACAAGGCAGGGACCTCCTGCACACACTCATTCATTTAGCCATATGGCCCCTTATAGGAACATTTGAGTGGGCAGTATCTCCCTTGGAAATGGCTTGCTTCAGCATACAAATTCTGCACTATGCCATTGTCTCATGCGAAAGAAGTACCATGGTGGCACATTCGAAGGACTTACCAGACATGTGTGAATATCCCAATTGAATGACATATCTTGCTGACCCACCCCAGGAGCACGTATTTGGACCATTCGAAGGAACCCATGAAGGGCTTGGTCGAAAGTACTTATTTGGCCCCCTTCAAAGGATACCCATATGAGTCATTCGAAGGACACTTCGATTTGAAAAAAGAAATGGTTGTTGAAGAGTCTGGTCGAAAGACAAGGCTAGGGGGTCAAGACAAAAGGTTGAGATGCCAAAGGTACTTGTTGACCAAGTCCCATGCGCTGCCAGGTTCAGGCCTGATGCAAAGAACATTTGACCCACTTCCCCAACTACCATACAGTATCCCTTTGAGTTATTCTATTACTTGTTATAAAAAGAACCTTCGATCCACTCACACAACCTCCTTCGATTTAGTGACCGCTTGCACAAAGTGGTAATTGGATTAGTCTTAGGAAGGTCCCAACGAACTCCCAGTCTCTACCAAGGAAGGCACTTGTAGTTTCCTTCGATTTAAGAACTTCAAGAGGTAAGTTCCCTTCAAACTTGAATATATTCTATTTTACAGACGAAGGAGTCAGCAAGGAGCCTGTGGCAAAGAATGCACCTTGCTGCCTCCAGGCCCCAAACGAAGGACAAAACCTTGCTGCCTCTAGGCCCCAAACGAAGGACAGAACCCTGCTGCCTCAAGGCCCCAAACGAAGGACAGGACCTTGCTGCCTCCAGAGCTCAAACGAAGGACAGAACCTTGCTGCCTCCAGACCTTAAACGAAGGACAGAACCTTGCTGCCTCCAGACCTCAAACGAAAGACAGAACCTTGCTGACTCTAGGTCCAAATTGAAAGAGGTCAAAGAGTGCAGAATCAAATGATGCTTTTTCCTGAATCGAAAGAGCTCACTTTTCTTCTTTTTATTTTATTTTTATTTTGTCTTTATATTTCCTTGCTATTTCAATATGGTTGTAATAGTGTAGGATTTATTTTTTGCGTTTTTTATTGTTTTTATATAAATGTTAGTAACTAGGATATATGGCAAGATAAAAACAACAAGTAGATAACCAAAAGTTCAAAAGAAAAAAATGCATGCAATCAAACATACTATTCACACACATGTACCCCTAGGGTAATTCCACTTATTGCCTCAGAAAAAATAGTCATGTCCCTCGAATATGGGACACTTTAGCAAAGACCCTCGATAAAAATATCGTAGTCCCTCGATGAACCTCGACGTTGCCTTCGGTAAACGATCTAGTCCCTAAACGATATTGCTAAAACGTCCCACAGGTTGCCTTCTATGACTATAGAAACGTCCCACACCCGTCCCTTTACATCCAATGATGGGGCTTCTTACCAAATCAATGGTAAGATAGCAACATCTAAAGGAGGAGGAAAAGAATACTAGACCTTTTGAGTAGGTAGGATGCTCCTAGTTGCTCGCTTGCTCACAACAAAAACATTTTATACACCAACACTTTCATTTGAAACATTTTAAAAAGTTAAAACACTTTGTACGCATTCTTATAGAAACGAGAACCATTACAAAGACGTTTTTCAAAATGCTTTCAAAAAACACACTACAAGCACATTTTCAAACAAAAGACAGTGATCTAGCAAGAAACTAAGATCCTGTAGATAACTACGGATGGAAAGGGTGCTAATACCTTCCCTTTTCATAACCTACCCCCCGAAATCAAGAAATAATCTCGAAAGGTCTTTCCTGTTCTTTTCAACCTTTCCTTATTGGATAAAAGAAAAGTCGATGACGACTCTTGCTATTTGCAACAATTGCAATCAAACGCAAAACACCCAAGTCAGTTCTCCCACCGTGTTACAGAACTGGCGACTCTGCTGGGGACTTACTTAAAAGTGGGGTTACCTTAGGGCTAAATCACCTTTACTTGATTGATTTGTTTGCTTTATATTATGGTTCCTTGTTTGGGTTTGTTTTGATCCTCTACCCGAATCTTGGGCACCTTTTTAGGTAAGCAGCAATAGATTGTGGAAACTGTACGGCGTAGACTGATATGGTTGAAGCAATAACTACGATAGTGTGACGCATTTGTTGATACCGGTATCCCTTGTGTTGAATAAAGGAGAATACGGGGCCGCTGAGCGGTGTCATGAAGCACTAACTGACCTTAGAATCTTAATTGAACAACTTTTCCATTAGGAAGTAGTTAGATAGCCGGTTTCAGTGGAAAGCTGAAAATTAGTTGATACTCGATACTATACTCATTGAGATCGGACTTTTGGGATATCTCAGCCACAAGAAAAGATTGATTATGCTAAGACAATGCCTAAAAGAAAGGTCAGTGATATTGATATCCCCTAGAACCTGGTTACTTTCTTGGACAGGTTGAGCCGACTAAACTTCAAGAGGGTACTTACCTACTAACTCCATACAAGCGTAAACCTAAGGACTTGTCTGCTTTGTGTGTACATAACAACTTGCTTGCTTTACATACTTGTACATAACATCATAAACATCATAACATCATAAGCATTCTCACTAACCATTTCAAGGATTTAGGAATTTTTCTTTGCTTTGTTTTGTAGGTCATGAATCTCGTCCGAAGGAATACCATCCGAATTAGCTTTGTGAAAGCGCACTCTCAACTCCAAGAATTAGCATCAAGGGTGCTTGGAGATTCTCCTTTCACCAAGAAATATGGTCGACTCCTCATATTGGCTACCTCCAATTTCCAAGAAGAAATTATGTGTGTGCTCTTCCAACTCACTGATCTCATGCATCATTGCTTCACCTTTCCTGACTATTAGTTGGTGCCTACACTAGAAGAATTCTCTCTACTATTAGGAGTGCCCGTGCTTGATAAAATACCTTTAACCGGTTTAGAAGGGATTCCAAAACCTAAAGTCATTGCTGAAGCCTTGCATCTGAAGAGAGCCGACATTATAGCAAATTGGGAGACAAGAAGCGGGGTTAAAGGGTTCCTAGCCAAGTTTTTATTGGAGAAGGCTCGTTCATTCTGGGAAGATATGGATTTTCAAGCCTTTGAAGATATCCTGGCCCTTCTAATCCATGGTTTGGTTCTATTTCCCAATTCGGACCAATTCATAGATGTGAATGCCATCAAAGTCTTCCTATCTCGTAATCCTATACCTACTTTGCTTGGAGACATCTTACATTGTTTCCATACTCGCACCATGAAGAAAATAGGTACTCTCTTGTGTTTCATTACCCTACTCGCAAAGTTGTTTAATTTGCACCTACCTAGATCAATATTGATGAAAGAGCAAGGATTGACATGGTCTCAATGGATGATGTCCCTCACCCACTCTGACCTTTATTGGTGTTTTCGATCCTTGGAAGATACTTTTATCATTGACCATTGTGGGTAATTCCCTAATGTCCCTCTGCTTTGCATTAGGGTAGGTATCACTTACAACCCTTGCTTAGCTTTATGATAATTTGGGTATGCCCGAAGAGATTCTCCTTATGATATGCTCATCCAAGGCTGGTGTTCGACTACGAGAGCGACGATCAAGGCTACCGTCATAGGTTTGTACGAGCTTGGAGGATGGTAAACAAGGTGGATAATAAGACATTGGGACACAAAAACTCTATTCCCCTTGAGCCTTATCTTAGGTGGGTGCGAGCTTATGCTCAGAGTCTCGTAATGCCTTACCCCTCCATCCTCCCTGTTATCATGAAGCCTGTTGCTGAAGGAGATGTATCATATACTGTCCTTCAGCTAAAGGAAGAGCGAGACACCTTCAAAGCCCAATTCTACAGCAGTGAGAAGAAAGTTCTGGAACTCACCAAGCAACTTCATGAAGAGTGGAGTTTGAACACCTACATCGCACCAAAGAGGATGCGTTCAACCTTTTTGTCTTAGGAGTTTTTGTATTTTATTTCTCTCATTGTAAGCCCAAAGAGGCATGATGTACTCGAACTTGAATTTACTAATACAATGTGTGTTACCTTTTCATCTAAACAAATTTAAATCTCAAATTTCCTTGAGATCATTTGCATATGCATTTTCATTCATCATAACACAAACAGGTTTCTTACAATAGGTATCCTTATATTTCTACTATTTATTTCAGTGAGATGGATATTGAACAGACAGTAAAGGATCTTCAAGCGTAGAATGCTCAATTCCAACAAATGTTCTTGGCTCTGGCTAAAGGAAAAGAGGACTTGAAGGCTTTGATGATCAAAGATAAGAAGAAGAAAGCGAAGAAACCAGTCAGTGTTTTGAATCTGGGAAGAAGGTTCAAAGGACCGGCCAGGAGAACTCTAGATTTCACAACCTCGTCGGGTGAAAGAGATAATCAATAAGGACAAAACAAGGAAGGAAATGACCACCCAAAGTCTGAAGAAGAGGAAGAGGTTGACTATTATGAAGAATAGTATCCTCCAGCTGACGATAAATACAAGAAGTTGGAGGATCGCCTCAATGCTATGGAGATCCAGAGGGTACCCGGGTTACATTTTGAAGAGCCAGGACTTGTCTCAGGGGTTGTCATCCCACAAAAATTCAAGGTCCCCACTTTTTCTAAATATGACGGTGTCTCTTGTCCTAAGCTGCATTTAATGTCATACGTCAGGAAGATTCAGCCCCATACTGCTGATAGGAACCTATGGGTACACTTCTTCCAAGAAAGTTTATCAGGGATGCAATTGGATTGGTTCTATCAGTTGGAAGGAACCAATATTCGCAATTGGGAAGATTTGGCCGCTGCTTTTTACAAGCAGTACCAGTATAATGCTAACTTAGCTCCAACTCGAACACAACTGCAAGGTATGTCTATGGGTACTGGTGAAGGTTTCAAAATTTATGCCCAAAAATGGAGGGATCTCGCGGGAAGAGTCCAACCCCCTTTATCTAATAGAGAATTGGTGGATATGTTCTTAGGCACGTTGTCTGGTCCATTCTTCAACCATGTGATCGGAAGCTCTTCGGCTGGATTTATTGAACTAATCATGACTGGTAAGTGGGTAGAAGCTGGTATTAAGAGCGGCAAAATTCAAAGGGATGTATCCTCGAGCACGATGAAGAAACCTTTTACCGGAAAGGAAGAGGTCATCGTTGCTTATGACCATAAGAATCAAAACAAAACTGAACATCGCTCGACGATAGGGGCTGTTATGATTTCCAATCTTGTATCAAATCAACAGCGAAACTATCAACGCAGGCCAGAGGCGCCCATGAGACGATTCACCCGGATCAACATGACCTTGTCCCAAGTTTTGCCACATCTTTTGAAGTCCAATCTAGTGACTCTAAAGGAAGCTCCCAAGAAACCCAATACTGCTTCTCCGTGCTATAACCCGAATGCTCGATGTGCCTATCATTCTGAAAGTCTGGGGCATGATACAAACAATTGTTGGGCCTTGAAGAATAAAGTACAAGAACTTATTGAGGCGTAAGAGATTGAGTTTGACCCCCCAGAAACACCTAATGTAATAATGGTGCCAATGCCTAAACATGGTCAAGGTGTCAATGCTGTTGATGATGACTGTTTTGTTTCCTCCATGGATGATTTAACTACTCCCCTTTTGACTGTTAAATGGAATATATTGCAAGCTAGCCTATTTTCGGGCTTTGATGAAAGATGTCACTTATGCATGTCTATACCAGATGGCTGTTTGTTACTGAAGATGGGCGTCCAGCGCCTGATGGTTAACAAAGAAATCCTGTTTGAAAAAGTTCCTCTTACCAGAAATTCATGTGAAGATGTCTCAATAATCACCATTTCTGATAATCCTCCCAGGGTCTGCACCAAAAGACCCGTCAGGATTACATCTGTTCTAAAGTCTGCTCCCCTAATCATCACCATGCTAGGGCCAATACCATATTCTTCGGATAAAGATGTTCTCTGGAACTATGGGGCTGACGTCTATTACCATGGTGTCAAGAAAGATCTATTGGCTATCAAAGAAAAAATTGCTAAAGACACTGATCCTGACATTGACAATATCGTTGGAAACAGTAAGATAACAAGAAGTGGAAGGGTTTTCTCCCCCGAGATCTATCCAAAGACCATTGCTACTCCTGTAATTATTCCCGCTTCCACTCCTATCAGCATTCCCAATGATACTCCCGTTGACAGTCCTACTATTATCCCTGCTACCGAGACAAGGGGCAAAGAGGTATTGTTTAAGCCTGTCCAGAAGAAGGCACATCCAGAGGTCATTCTTGAAGCTTCTAGAAAGGAGATGGAAGAGATACTAAAGATAATCAATAAAAGTGACTACAACATCATTGAGAAGTTGGGGAAGACCCCCTCAAAAATATCAATGTTGGCTTTGCTTTTATGCTCTGAGGCCCATGCCAAGGCCTTAGTAAAAATTTTGAAGACCACCCACGTGCCCCAAGAGACTTCCATTGATCAATTTGAGAATTGTGTGGCCAGTCTAACTGCTGATAATGGACTGGGTTTTTCTGATGCTGATTTAACTCCCAAAGGAAGGAAACACAATGATGCCTTGCATGTTTCCATTGAGTGCAAGGGCACTACATTAGCCCACGTTCTAGTGGATACGGGTTTGTCACTGAATGTCTTGCCCAAAAATGCTATTGACTAGTTAGATTGCGAAGGACTCACATCAAAGCCTAGCAACATTGTGGTGAGGGCCTTCGATGGTTCTAAAAGAACAATGCACGAAGAAGTAGAGATCCCTATCAAAGTTAGAACTCAGAATTTTGATTCAACCTTCTATGTGATAGATATCCGCCATCCTATTCCTGTCTGTTGGGTCGACCCTGGATCCATGGGGATGGTGCCGTTACTTCCACCCTACATCAAATGTTGAAGTACCCAGTCCAGGGAAAGACCATCACAATCAATGGGGAGGAGGAGTACATGGTTAGACACCTGAACTGTTTCAGGTATGTTGAAATGGACGGTGAGTTCATTGAGACCCCATGTCAGAATTTTAAGGAGGTCCCACAAACGATTGCGGCAACCAAGACTACTACCAAGACTCCAAAGGCTACCAGACCTCCATTGAAAATGACCTCTCTGAAAGATGCTAGAGCAGTAGTTGATGAAGGTGGATGTACCATATGGGATCAACTTCCAGATATTCCCTACAAATCCAACAAATTTGGTTTGGGTTTTACTGTGGAGGCCCAGAGAGTTGTTCGACGTTCTCGCGCTGGGGGACCACCTTTACGCATCAACAATCAGGGAGTCAATGCATTGGAAGACAGTGATAGAAGTTGTGACCTGGACAAGTTGATTTTTCCAACCATCAGCGGAGGACTCAACAACTGGGAGGCCAAAGAATTTGTCCCTATTACTTTTATTCAAGAGTAATTGTATTTTAAATTTTTCGGACTTATAATATTTAAACAATTTAGTCTTTGAAACCTTGTGTCTTACCCGAGGCACAATGGTCCATTTGTGAGGGTTGTTACTTCATCTTCATATGTCATCAAGAAATCATGGACGTTTTTGCATGCAAAATTTACGCTCTTTATTTTTATTTTTCTACCTTTAATTCTATCAAAGATGGCTATGCTCTTACACACACTCACATATCGAAATGCATATCCACATCCACTCAGGATCCCATGGGTAACGATTCTTCTATGGCCTATTGTGACTTTGAAAATCCGATCTACCAAGTTGAAGACGAAGGTGAGGAAGATTATGAGGTACCAGGGGAACTAGCCAGGTTATTACAACAGGAAGAAAGGACCATACAACCCCACAAAGAGTCGGTTGAAACAGTTAACTTAGGTACTGAAGAGGACAAGAAAGAAGTCAAGGTAGGTGGAAACTTGGATCCTAGTGTCAAGAAGCGCTTAACTCAGTTACTACATGACTATGTTGAGGTCTTTGCCTGGTCGTACGAAGACATACCAGGACTCGACACTGATATTGTGGTCCATCGTCAACCGACAAAAGAAGACTGCCCTCCGGTAAAATAGAAGGTTCGTCACATGTGGCCAGAAATGTCAAATAAAATCAAGACTGAAGTCATGAAGCAGTTCAACGCTGGATTCTTAGCTGTCACCTCCTATCTACAATGGGTTGCCAATGTTGTTCCAGTGCCTAAAAAGGACGATAATGTACGTATGTGTGTGGATTATAGATACTTGAAAAAGGCAAGCCCCAAGGATGATTTCCCGCTTCCCTACATTGATATTCTGATTGACAATACCGCACAACATAAAGTATTCTCCTTCATGGATGGTTTCTCCGGATACAACCAGATCAAAATGGAACCTAAGGACATGGAGAAAACGAATTTCGTCACATAATGGGGCACGTTCTGTTACAAAGTTATACCATTTGGGATGAAGAATTCCGGAGAAATCTATCAGCGTGCCATGGTAGCTCCGTTTCATGATATGATTCATCATGAGATAGAGGTCTACGTGGATGACATGATAGCCAGATCTCAAACTGAAGAGGAACACCTTGACCATCTACAGAAGCTGTTTGAAAGACTGAAGAAATACAAACTAAGGCTAAACTCGAATAAATGCACTTTTGGAGTGAGGTTCAGCAAGATCTTAGGCTTCGTTGTCAGTGGTAAAGGTATTGAAGTGGACCCCGCAAAGGTAAAAGCAATACAAGAAATGCCTGCTCCTCACACTGAGAAGGAAGTTAGGGGATTCTTAGGACGGCTAAACTACATCGCCAGGTTCATTTCCCATCTAACCACTACTTATGAACCAATCTTCAAATTACTGAAGAAAGATCAAGTGGTGGAATGGAATGACGACTGCCAGGCTGCCTTTGATAAGATCAAAGAGTACCTTCAAGAGCCTCCCATTTTGATGCCTCCAGTTGAGGGAAGACCTCTGATCATGTACCTAACAGTCTTGGAAAATTCAATGGGGTGTGCGTTGGGTAAACATGACGAGTCTGGCCAAAAAGAACATGAAATATACTACCTGAGCAAAAATTTTAACGACTGTGAAATCAGATATTCATTGCTCGAGAAAACTTGCTACGCTCTGGCATAGGCTTCTCGTCGGTTAAGACATTATATGCTGACTCACACTACCTTATTGATATCCAAGATGGATCCAATTAAGTACAAATTCGAGAAGCCCGCTCTCTCTGGAAGAATAGCAAGATGGCAGATGCTCCTGACTGAATACGACATTCAGTACACTACCCAGAAAGCAATAAAGGGAAGTGTGCTAGCTGATCACCTGGCTCATCAGGCTGTGGATGACTATCAATCCATGAATTTCGATTCCCTGACGAAGACATCATGTTGGTAAACAATTATGAAGAACTCAGACCGTATGACGGACCTGAACAAGGATCCCGATGGACCATGGTTTTTGATGGAGCTTCCAACGCACTCGGCAACATCATCGGCACTGTAATCATATCCCCTGAAGGTTGTCATACCCCCTTCACCGCTAGGTTGTGTTTCAACTGTACCAATAATATGGCAGAATATGAAGTGTGTATTATGGGTCTCAAAGCTGCCATAGATTTGGGAATCAAGTCCTTAAGTGTATTTGGAGACTCAGCCTTAGTCATCAGTCATATTAAAGGAGAATGGGACACAAAGCATCTTAATCTCATCCCTTACAAAGAACATGTGTTGACACTGATCCCACATTTTGAGGAAATTACCTTTGAACATTTTCCACGAGAGGAAAATTAACTAGCGGACACGCTAGTAACTATGTCATCCATGTTCAAAATCAGATGGGATAATGAGGCTCCTCATATTGAGAGGATGGACGAAGCAGCTTACTGTCACGATATTGATATTGAAGAAGTAGTGGACAAGCCTTGGTTCCATGAAATTAAGAGATATCTCGAGGCCCAAGAATATCCGGAGGGAGCTTCAGTCAACGATAAAAAATTCCTCATAAGATTATCCGCTAAGTTCTTCCTCAGTAACAGAGTTCTCTATAAGCGCAACCACGACTCTACTTTTCTTCGGTGCATAGACAAGTGTGAGGCAGATAATATCATAGCTGATTTACACGAAGGTACCTTTGCCACCCATTGTAGTGGGCATACGATGGCTAAAAAATCCTACGGGCAGGATACTATTGGTCCACCATGGAAGCAGACTCTCATCAGCATTCACGAACCTGTCACAAGTGTCAGATCTATGCTGACAAGGTACATGTGCCTCCGGTTCCTCTAAACATCCTGACTGCTCCTTGGCCATTCGCAATGTGGGGCATTGACATGATTGGAGAAATCAAACCTACAACTTCTAATGGACACCGCTTCATCTTGGTTGCCATTGATTACTTCACGAAGTGGGTCGAGGCAGCTTCATTCGCTTCTGTTACCAAGAACGTTGTCGCCTGATTCATCAAATAGAATTTTATCTGTTGGTACGATATTCCGGAAAGAATCATCACAGATAATGGTACGAATCTTAACAATACTATGATCACTGTACTATGCGCGTAATTCAAGATCCACCATCATAACTCTTATCCTTACCGGCCAAAGATGAAATAAGCTGTAGAAGACGCTAATAAAAACATCAAGAAGATCATACAAAAAATGACAGTGACCTACAAGGACTGGCATGAGATGTTACCATTTGCTCTCCATGGCTACCGTACAATGACGCGCACGTCATTAGGGGCACCTCCTTTCTCTTTCGTATACAGCATGGAAGCTGACCTACCAATTGAAGTCCAAATACCTTCTTTAAGAATCATGAGGGATGTAGGGTTGAATGAAGATGAATGGATTCAAACTCGACTTGACCAATTGAACTTGATTGATGAGAAGAGGCTTACGACTGTCTGCCATGGCCAGATGCATCAAAAACGTATGATTAAAGCTTTTAACAAAAAGGTCAGACGTCAGGTATATCAGGTTGGTGACTTGGTAATCAAGCATATCATACTGCCACAAGGTGATCCCAGGGGCAAATGGACTCCTACATACGAAGGGCCATTTATGATTAAAAACATATTTTCTGGTGGGGCAATAATATTAACCACTATGGACGGTGACGACCTTCCGCACCCTATAAACGCGGACATAGTTAAAAGATATTACGCATGAAAAAGACCTGCTAGGTTGACTGGCCTAGGCAAAAATTAGGGGTAAATACAAAAAAATCTTTACACCCGACGAGCTGAAAACCTGAAAAGGCGGCTTGGGCAAAAAAGGGTATCCTGGTGGACTGAAAACCCGAAAGGGCGGTCCAGGAAAAAGTTAGGAATTTAAAGCGTATGACTATGTCCCGTTGGATCACCTTACAACCAATCTTCAGTATCAATCGTCAAACTCAAACAGTTCTAATCAATCCAATTAGTTTCGAACAAAGCAACAAGTGGATGAGATGCTCAGAGACATGAAGGCTATAGCAGAATGGGAACCCCATGGGATTATTTAACATAGCTGTCTTTTTCTTTGTATCCGTTTTCATTTTTAAGACGACATTCTCTTACTAGGATGTTCGTCTCTTTGTAAAAAAATACTTATTCAAGTTAATACAAAGATATTCCTTTAAAAGAGCAAAACTATATGTTTTTATTTTACTTTCCTATTTTGTTTGCAAAAATGTCCAGCGATTATTTTTGAACATATGCATTTGAACGTAATTACTATTTACAAATGAACGCATAAAAAAGGAAAACTGAACAGAAAGACAATTACTAATGGCTTTAAGGAACAAGAAAATATCTATGGGCCATTCCATAAAATCCCCGCAGGTACTTTCTCTAATGGAGTAGAAGCAAGGACATCCTGCTACAGGATCACTGGCGTATCTCCAGTATGCAGCCTAATGGTATCAGGTGCTCTTATATCCCCGATGGAGCGAAACTTCCATTTTCTGCACCAAAGATTCCCAGTGAAAGTCGCCCAGCTTCTCAGGATGTCCCAGCAGGATTTCACCAAGTTCACAAACTATGCACGGAGTTTCCCTTCCCTAACAGAGTTTACTTTTCTAATGATGGAAACCCATCTATCAAACACTTCAATTTCAACAAAATATGAAGGCTTACACTCTATATTCCCAACAGTAGTCAGGGATTTATTTCCCCCAATCTAAACAGCACTGCAGCAGAACAACTATTATGTGCATAGATTGCATTCATACATGATAAACATTGACAACACAAATGCATATATCACAATCTCATTTATTTTGAGAAACATCATTACACCATGCATTTCATACATCATGGAATTACATACAACTAACTCTTTACCTTTTCAGGAAAGATCAATCAATAGAAAATTATCATCAAATTTTCAACAAGACATGATAACTATTTGTGGACAAATCAATTGCAGATCAATTCCCGAGACAGGATTGTGTGACTATCTACATGACAGATACTTCCTTCAGACCTCTGCTGGTTCAGTTTAAATCTCTCAACAGTTTATCTGGATTCTTTCCTGTAGACATTTTCTCTGGCTCAGATAAATCACTCCAAGATTTATTCTGATTCTTTCTAGTTAAAGAATATTCAAGACCTCTGCTGGTTCAGTTTAAATCTCTCAACGGTTTATCCTGATTCTTTCCCGTAGACATTTTCTCTAGTTTAGATAAATCGCTCCAAGATCTATTCTAATTCTTTCCAGTTAAAGAATATTCAAGACCTCTGCTGGTTCAGTTTAAAATTTCCCAACGGTTTATCCTGATTCTTTCTCGTAGACATTTTATCTGGTTCAGATAAATCGCTCCAACATTTTTTCTGATTCTTTCCAGTTAAAGAATATTCAAGACCTCTGCTGGTTCAGTTTAAATCTCTCAACCGTTTATCCTGATTCTTTCCCGTAGACATTTTCTCTGGTTCATATAAATCGCTCCAAGATTTATTCTGATTCTTTCCTGTTAAAGAATATTCAAGACCTATGTTAATTCAGTTTAAATCTCAATGATTTATCCTTATTCTTTCCCGTAGACATTTTCTCTGGTTCAGATAAATCGCTCCAAGATGTTTTCTGATTCTTTCCAGTTAAAGAACATTCAAGACCTCTGCTGGTTCAACTTAAGTCTCTCAATGGTTTATCCTGAAGCTTTCCCAATAGACGCTTTCCCTGGTTCAGACAAATCACTCCAAAGATTTATTCTAATTCTTTCCAGTTAAATATTATTCAAGACTTCTGCTAGGTTCAATTTTAAATCGACTAAAGGTTTATTCTGATTCTTTTCCCAGTTGAAGTCAAGCTTAGAATTAGTCAAATTTCTGTCAATAATCACCCTTGGATGGCATCTATGAGCCCATATCTGACAACTCTCCATCATTTCTCCAAAAGACATCTTTAAGCCCTTTCCTTACACCTCAAGTGCAAATTTCTGGGCACTCTAGTGTTCAATCATCTTCCACCTTCAAGTCACGAATGGCAGATTCACCAATCTAACTCTTCAAGTTTAAGAAGATTGAACAGAGGCAACTGTTGTACCCCAAAATTTTCCCTCTCATTTCTCAAGATATTTCTCACAAGGGGCTCCCAAAAATTCAAGTTTACACAAATATATTGGGACTTTTCAGCAACAAAATTAAAGAGGAAATTTCTAAAAAGGACAAAACGAATGAAAACACTCTTTTTGACAAAATTAAAGGAAAAGCAAGTTCTTTTCGAATTTGGTCGCATCTTTCATTTGAGCGCTGGACTCCTTTGGGGCATGTTCATTTCATGCTTCAATTAGGGCATTGGACTCATTTGGGCAAGTTCATTTCCTGCTTTGTTTAGGCACTAGACTTCATTTGAACGTTTGTGAAAATCTTTCGTTTGGCCACATAGCATCTTTCCTGCGTGTTAGACAAGATTTACAAGGCAAAATTCCTTACCATGTTAACATGCACAGGGCCAAAGTCACCTTTTGAAGCAAATTTTTACAAGCTTTGACAAGGCAACACTTCTCATCAAATAGATTCAATTCATAAGGAAAAAAGCCTCCTAATGATGTCCTTCGATTCAGGAGGCCAAAGCCTCTCTTCCGCACTCTTTCGATTACACATCTTGCCTCCTGCAAGCCTCCTTCGTTTGGGGCAATGACCTTCTTAGTGTTGCAAGCTTCGATTGAGCCTTTCATCCCCTGCCTGTATTCTTTGTTTGGAGCGTGTGAATCCTTCAGGACAAGCTCTTAGTCACGCCTTTCATTTGGGAATGTGGCTCCCTTTTTACAAACTTTCGTTTGAGCATGTTTGCATAAGGTCACAAGGCAGGGATCTCCTGCACACACTCTTTCGTTTGGCCATATGGCCCCTTGCAGGAAAATTTGAGTGGGCAGTATCTCCCTTGGAAATGGCTTGCTTCAACATACAAATTCTGCACTATGCCATTGTCTCATGCGAAAAAAGTACCATGGTGGCACATTTGAAGGGCTTACCAGACATGTCTGAATATCCCAATCGAATGACATATCTTGCTGACCCACCCCAGGAGCACGTATTTGGAGCATTCGAAGGAACCCATGAAGGGCCTGGTCAAAAGACACTTCTTTGGCCCCCTTCAAAGGATACCCACATAAGTCATTCGAAGGACACTACAATTTGAAAAAATAAATGGTTATTGAAGAGTCTGGTCGAAAGACAAGGCTAGGGGGTCAAGACAAAAGGTTGAGATGCCAAAGGTACTTGTTGATCACGTCTCATGCGCTTCCAGGTTCAGGCCATATGCACTGGCCATAAAACTCCAAAACTGTTCCACAATAGTCCTACAACACTGCCTTATTCCTTGCACAAAAATGGCATACAAACACTGTCCCTCGAAAGCTACAAATACAACATGCCTTTTTTGTTTGAACCTTTTGTTTTCCCTCCTAAAACATCAGCCCAGGCCATCTATAAATAGGAGACTCCACCACACATGTTAGGGGCGGCTGAAGGATTGCAAGAAAATACTTGTGAAAATTCCCAAAATTCTCAAACACTTCCTAACACTTTTTTCAAACACTTCTGAAAAACTCAACTCCCTTTTGTACACTAAGTGAGAACCTTCGATTCACCCCCCAAGTGACTATCTAACTAGCCTTCGACCCACTTCCCAAACTACCATACAATATTCCTTTGAGTCATTCCATTACTTGTTATAAAAAGAACCTTTGATCCACTCACACAACCTCCTTCGATTCAGTGACCACTTACATAAAGTGGTAACTGGATTAGTCTTAGGAAGGTCCCAACGAACTCCCATTCTCCACCAAGGAAGGCACTTCCAGTTTCCTTCGATTTAAGAACTTCAAGAGGTAAGTTCCCTTTAAACTTGAATCTATTCTATTTTAATATCATGTGCATATGTCAATAAAGAAAAATGTAGATATTTTATATAGGGAGCTTGACCATGTTTTAGCTTTCAATTCTGACTGCCCATATTGCTGAAAACTCAACTCTAATTAGTTAGGCTTTGTACTTTGAGACCCAATGGTTTTTGTGCTAACCCCTGGACTATAGTTCTCTTTGGATGTTGCACTTTAAGAATTTAATACAGGTTTATCATACCCTTCGATTGGCTAACTGCAAGAGCTTTTCTAATCACAATCTGAGGAACCAACATGCTTACAGTCGAAGGAGTCAGCAAGGAGCCTGTGGCAAAGAATGCACCTTGCTGCCTCCAGGCCCCTAACGAAGGACATAACCTTGCTGCCTCCAGGCCCCAAACGAAGGAAAAAACCTTGTTGTCTCCAGACCCCAAATGAAGTACAAAACCTTGCTGCCTCCAGGCCTCAAATGAAGGACAAAACCTTGCTGCCTCCAGACATCAAACGAAAGACAGAACCTTGGTGACTCCAGGTCCAAATCGAAAGAGGTCAAAGATGGTAGAATTGAAGGATGCTTCTGCCTGAATCGAAAGAGCTCACTTTTCTTCTTTTTATTTTAATTTTTATTTTGTCTTTATATTTCCTTTCTATTTCAATATGGTCGTAATAGTGTAAGATAAAAACAACAAGTAGATAACCAAAAGTTCAAAAGACAAAAATGCATGAAATCAAACATACTATTCATATACATGCACCCCTAGGGTAATTCCACTTGTTGGCTCGGAAAAACAGTCATGTCCCTCGAATATGGGACGCTTTAGCAAAGACCCTCGATAAAAAGATCGTAGTCCCTCAATGACCCTCGATGTTGCCTTCGGTAAACGATCTAGTCCCTAAACGACATTGCTAAAACGTCCCATAGGTTTCCTTCTATGACTATACAAACGTCCCACGCTCGTCCCTTCACATCCAATGATGGGGCTTCTTACCAAATCAATGGTAAGATAGCAACATCTAAAGGAGGAGGAAAAGAATACTAGACCTTTTGAGTAGGTAGGATACTCCTAGTTACTAGCTTGCTCATAACGAAAACATTTTATACACCAACACTTTCATATGAAACATTTTCAAAAGTTAAAACACTTTGTACGCATTCTTATAGAAACGAGAACCATTACAAAGACGTTTTTCAAAATACTTTCAAAAACACATTCCACAAACACCTCTTTGAACTATTTCCAAAACTAACACTTTGTACGCGTTCTTATAGAAACGAGAACCATTACAAAGACGTTTTTCAAAATACTTTCAAAAAACACACTACAAGCACATTTTCAAACAAAAGCAAGTGATCTAGCAAGCAACTAAGATCCTGTAGATAACTACGAATAGGAAGGGTGCTAATACCTTCCCTTTTCATAACCTACCCCCCGAACTCAAGAAATAATCTCGAAAGGTCTTTCCTGTTCTTTTCAACTTTCCTTATTGGATAAAAGAAAAGTCGGTGGCGACTCTTGCTATCCTCAATAATTGCGATCAAACGCAAAACACCCAAGTCAGTTCTCCCATCGTGTTATAATATCTTCTTCACATCTCTCCCTTTTTGATGATGACAAAATATACAAATGAGAAGATTTTATTTTACATTTGATACTCTCCATATCTTGTATATCCCCCATTTATTTTTAAAATGAAGCTTTGGTATCTTGAAATAAATTTAACAAAAATAACTATACCTCTTCTCCCCCTTTTGACATTATCAAAAAGAAGAAATAAAATAAAATCCAAAGAAAAATATAGGTGAAAATACATCACAATATATGAAGTTATTATATAATATCATATATTTAGACACTTATCTTCTTCACAAGTATAAATTTTACCTTACTGTATCAAACGACATCCTTGTGTCTCAAACAACTAACTTTTATATTAAAATTTTAGCATATGGTTTCCAAACATCCCTATAAAAGAAAACCAATAGTTATTTTTAGGTACCTAATATTCTTTGGATCCTTTTGGGTTAGTTCCTTTCTCAACCCACAATAATTACCGCTAGGTATTCTAAATTTTCAAACATAACATCCATTAGTGGTATACATGACATTTATAATTACAATAAAATAAGTATGTGTTATGTTAGGCATTTTCTTTTTATGATCATAGAAATAATTATTGTTATATGTCTTTTTAGGTTGTACATTATGACATATTTTTCTTGATTGAACATTGTTACAATCATTGCTAGATTTTACAAATATAATCCTTTTGATTTGACTAGAATTTTCAAATTTAAAATATCCTATTCTACTTTCATATTTAGCATATATTTGATTACTTAGCCAACTGTCCAATCCATTTTTGCCTTTTTCATATTTGCATATAACTTGATTAGATCAACGATTTTAGATTTAAGAGATGGACAATTATTGCATGTTAAATAACTACTTTGAATGCCTTGTTTAGTTATTTCTATCTCATCTAGTATGCTTTTAGGTCTTCTTTCTAAAGATGAAATCATTTTCTTTTGCTTAGCACATAATCTTGAAAGCTTTAAACATTCATCATGCAAGTTCTTAAATGCATAATGTAATTTATCATAAGAAGGTTTATTAATTGATTCAAAATCACTAACATCACCATCATCATCATCATCGTCGTCGTCATCATAAAAGTGATGTGAAACCATGAAAGATAATGTTCTTGTTTGTCATTTTAGAATTTGTACTCATATCATTACCTTCCCAAGCGATGTATGCTCTTCTTGGCTATTTATCCTTCTTGTTATTGAATCTATTCTTCTTTGGGAGAAAAAAATAATCACTCATAATATATACTTGTTTTCTACATTCAAAGCATGTGACCTTTTGCCTTGAAGTTAATTCTTCGTCAAACCTCTTTCTTTCATGAATCTTTATTGTTTTGTCACTTCGCAAGAAATTTTGAAACTTCTTGACAAGTACTTCTATATCTGCACCATCTTCTTCACTATTCTATTGAGATTCTTCTTCTTGATCACTATCATAAACTTTGAGTTTAGTTTTTAAGATGTCATATATATATATATATATATATATATATATATATATATATATATATATATATATATATATATATATATATATATATATATATATATATATATATATATATATATATATATATATATATATTTCCATTAAAAAACTAAAAAATAATGCCAAGAAAATCTTTAATATGATATAGTTTATGAGACTAAATGCTTAGAATTTACCCATAACACCTGACTTCTACATCCAAACCCCTCATCTTCCCCTTAAAATGCTTCAAAATACCATTTCTCCATTAAGTTTAGACTAAATGATTTGTGTTTTTGAGGTCTAAAATAACTAGAACTCTCACAAAGTGGCCAAACTATCTATCAAATATTGGCTTGTTGGTGAACTGGTTAGTATATAATGGTATTCCAAACCTACTCCCTATAGCAAAAACAAAGTTTAGGGCACCAATATTCTTGACAATTCCATATATTGTAATCTAAAACTTAATAGAGGTATTGATTTGAACATTTAAAATAAATATAGGTTAATTATAAAACTTTATATATATATATATATATATATATATATATATATATATATATATATATATATATATATATATATATATATATATATATATATATATATATATATATATATATATATATATATATATATATAACGTTTCTTATATTACATTATTTTCGTTTCAATCTACAAGTACAAATATATAACAAATTTTGAATCAGATTCATCATCATCGGTATCAATGAAGATCAAATGCTGGATACTGTTTCATTGAATCTTGGAGAAGATTAAATATTGGATACTGCATACATTTATTTCTGATATAAAACAAAAAATGGGTTAGTTAAATAAAGGAAAATACCCTTTTTGGTCTCATATGTTAACGTCAAGGTTCATTTTGGTTCCTTAACTTAAAAAAAGGTTCACATTCGTCCCTTAACTCTTCAAAAACGCTTCATTTTATTTCTTTTTGTCTAATTAGTGACGAATTTAGCGACCGATTTCAACACCTCTACATCCAATAATATTTTTCTTGACATGATAACATAACCTATATTTGAATACTTCATTTTCATATCAAAGAAGACACTTTATTTCAAGTTGGATTAGAGTTTGATCTTCCATATTTTGGGGCATGAAACAACACTCTACAACGAAACACCTTCAATTGGTTATAGGATGCATTTATTTCTTGTCCAAAACATGTTTGAAAGATGTAGGGAACAATTTTATCAAATAAACTATGATCATTAAAGCTCTTCCACAGAAAACACTTAGGTTACATAGAATGGGATATGATTGTTCTCATTCGTTGAACAACAGTCTTTTTCATCCTCTAAGCCACTATATTATGTTGAGGCATCTTCATAATTGATCTTTCATGTTGGATTCCATTTCTCATGTAGTATTATTTGAAAGCTCCTATGGATTCTCCTCCATTGTTAGTGCAAACATACTTAAAATTCTAACCAGTGGCCAACAATAGAAGTAAAAAAATACTTTACACCTCCATAAGTACTAGTGGTCAATGGACAACAAACATCAAAATGCACCTTAAGTCTATAATATTTTGTTTTCTACGTGGGACCTCATAGAAGAATTAAACTCTATGATGTTTTCCAGCCAAAAAAAGTGTACATGGTTTAAGAGACTTTTTAAATCTTTCCACTTGTCAACGTATCTATTTTGGATTGAATTTGAAGTCTTTTATCACTTATACAACCAATTCATTTATGTCATAGCTCGACCGATGAGTCTTCTCCTAGGGCTATAATGCATCATTTATTGACTTTTAATGTTATATCACATAAAGAATACTTACTTTCTTCCCTCAATATATTACCAAGGAATTTTGTGTTAGTGTCTATTTTCTTTCTCCAGAAACACTAGTACAGACTTCTTCATCTAGTATTCGTGTGGTTATACTACTACAAAAAACACATGTTACCTCGGGCACAGAGGATATTTTACCTCGGCGATACAAACGAGGTAACAAAAGACGTCATGAAAATATGTTACTTTAACCCTCAATTTCTGATTAGCCGAGAGGATAGTTGAAATGGTCATTGGTTCAATCCCCAACAACAATATTTTCATATTTTCTAAACTAGCGCCACATACCTCTCAAAATCGAGGGGAAAAATAAATTGTTTTTTAATCACAAATTACATTGTTTAGACAAAGTATTAAATTAAATTGTTTACACAAAATATTACATTGTTTACACAAAATTTTAAAATAAAAATATATATAATAAATTTTGAATCTGATTCATCGTCTTCATTGTCTATAAAGATCAAATGTTGGATTCTCGTTTCATTGAGTCTTGGGAAAGATCACATGTTGGATATTTTGTGTATTTGTTTCTAATATAAAACAAAAAAAAATAGATAAATAAAATAAATATTTAGTTATGATTATTTAAGAACACGAACCTTGAACCCAAATATTTTTCTACTCTTACAATCCATCATAGAAAACTTTTCCAAGCTTCAATAAGTTTCAATGTTTTCATGGCAAATGCTTTCATGAACAATTGTTGATATTCATAACCCTTTTATAATGTAACATGATCCTTATGAATGGATGTCTTTTAAGTCTCACACGAATCACTAATGGCATTATCTTGAGCGTTGTTACTCACTAAATAAACAACTAGGATTTGTTTAAGGATTGCGAAGAAACTCAATAAACACACTTATTTTTCCCATCAGTTATGAATCAAACCCGAGGTACAAAATTTTTATTTTTAAATAAAAAATAAAATAAATTTGGTACTTTTATCCTCAATTTCTAATAGAACCGAGGTGATTGATGAAATCTATTGCTACAAAAATGGTTAATGGAAAAATTGAAGTAACATATATTGTTTCCTTTTTCATTTTTTACCATTCACCAATTTATTTATGTTGCAATATGATTAAGAATTAATTTCTCATAGTTGTCAAACAGAGAAATGAATATAAATTTTTTTCTTTGATTAACAACATTGAAAATTTATCCCATTAAACATTGGTAAGATGTGGAAACAACAACAACAACGATAACAACAAAAAAACAACAACAAAAACAATACCATTACGTGAGATAGATTGCAATAACATAGAAATGATTTGTTAAAGGTTGGTATAAGAAGAACAATAAAACATAACTAAATTTTTTTATGTCTTGCAATCCATCAGAAAGAATGAAGTTTAAGAGTATGGAGTGCATGAGCATGATTTAGGTTTAGGGTAAACCTTAGTGAATAAATCCTTTTATAATAAAATTTAGGTATCATACATACCCATCAGTTATTTGAAAAATCGGGGGAATACATTTTTTGATAATAAAATAAAATCTTAAATAATAAGAAAGAAGACACTTTTAAAGAAAAACAAACTGCAATTCCTGAGACTCGAAGCATGTGCCCTTAACTAGTTTACCCCTCAGTTTTATTCTTAAACTGAGGGACTAGATGGTAACTTCTTAAAATAACACATTGTATCTTATAATTTGATCTCAGTTTTTTGTTGGGTGAGGTAAAAGCTTTGTCATAAAATGAGCTATTTGTAGTAGTATTATTAGATTGAAACATATGTCGGGAACATATCTTTCAATGTTAGTTCACAACCATTGTTTATTTCAAGGAAAACATGTCATTTTCCCATAGTGTTGGGTCTATTATCATTTCACGTTATCACATTAGCAAAATCGTTGGCACGCGGTTCATGGAATGATGTACTAGAATCCATGACACATCATGTTTCTCGTGATGTGAAAATAACATGATAATCATTATAAATGAATATTACATCATTTCGTTGAAAATATGGTAGATGTTATTTACTCACGTCACCATTTTCTTGTTGTTATCTTTCAAGCTTCCTACATTCTCTCTTGATGTGCCCTTTCTCGCGAAAATAGTAACATTTTGTATTATTTCTTGTCCTCGACCTTCTCTTGTAATTATCTTTAGATTTTCCCGTTGACTTGTCTCTTGCTTTGACTTTCTTGTGGACTTTTATTCTAATATATTTTGTGACAAGGGACTAAAACTTGTTCACATTCCTTGTTCCTTAATTCTTTATTAAAAATATCATTTATAACAATGTCCAATGTTATAACACCTTGCAGTGATGAGTTACTCAATGAAACCACAAGTGTGTGGAACCTTATTTTGCAGGTAACATGTATTGTTTTGATGATGACAAGTCTGAAGTACATATGAGACACTCAACATATTGAAGATGCAACAAAGTTTTGCCTCAAATATAAAAGAATAGAACAGGTAGATCATCACGAGAGATTCAACAAGTATTTAACTATAAAAGAACAAGATAGATACTCAACATTGTCGCGGCGGGAAAAATTGAGATTAAGCTATTGATTAACTTAACTCGGATAAACAAGAGTCATCACACAACTTTATTATTTCCAAAGTAAAGGAAAAATATAGAGAAAAAACAACACAAATAAAACAAAAATAGATATCTAGGTACGAGGATTGGTTATGCAACTAGAAGGTATTAACACCTCTCACATCTATACTACTCCATAGGAACCTCTTAAAAATATGTGTTAAGATAAAAAACCGGATTGTTTGTAAAATGATTAGGGTGATGAGAAAATAAGTATTTTTATTATGTTGTTTTACTCTCTAAGACTTCGAGAGCTTGTGTCTACGTATTCTCATATTGTAATAAGGAAATCAGAGCCCCGTATCTCGTGATAAAAATAACCATAGAAGTTTATTGATTGATTTTAGATTGAAAAGATATTTCGTCGTATTCGAGTGGAAAACAAAACTTACTCACCACAAGTATGAAGAAGTGATAATTTTCATCATCTTGATATGGAGAACTTTACTTGGATTTTCTCAACAAATATGTTTCATCATTCAAGTAGAAAATGTCAATCACTTCACAATATATTTTTGAAGTATAGTGGTTTATATCACTACTAGAATATATTAATGGGGTTTGTCTTTTTTATAAGTTTTGAAAAGAGTTTGGATATGCTTAAGTGCTTTAGAATTTATTAATAAACAATTTTTGCGATCACTTGACAAGGTCAAGGTTTATTATGAAAGGTTTGAAGTTTGAAATAAAAAGTTTTGAAAATAGGGAGAAGTCTTGAAAATTGAAGAAGTTGAAAGGATATGAAGAGACTATCCTAGAGCATAAAATAAATGACATAAAATAAAAGAGTCTCATTGTAAGGTAGCTCAAGAGAAAGCCTTTGTGCATGCTAGTGAACTAACCACAAGATGGAGCAAGCATTTGACACTGGTCAAGATGAATCATTCCTTTCCCTTTGGATTGAGTCACAAGATAAGCAAGCACAAATGAATATCAAGAGATCCAGATGAAAATCAAAATCACAAAACCACGTAGGAAATTCCAAGTCTTCATACAAAGAGAAAAGAATAAGGCCAAGTCTTGATTTGTAGATCAAAAGTCTAGATGAATCCCAAAGGTCTCGAATACAACTCCAAGAAAAGGGAAGCACTAAGTCTAAGTCCAAAAGTCCAAAATACTCCTCAAGCAAGGGATAGTAACACAAAGTCTACATGATCCAGATTAATTTTTTTGAGTTTTAGCCATTTATTAATGTTTTTGGTCTTTTGAAACAATAAGGCAAAAGAAAACAAAAAGATAGAGGCAAGAAATAAAAATGACAAGAATATAAATGAAATGAATGTAAATGACTTGAAAATTAAGTAACATAAAGTAAATGACATTAATGTAAAGTGCATAAAAGTAAAGTTAGCACAATTAAAATGTAAAAGTTAGTGTTAATGAGGATTCAACTGAGTTAGAACAATTCAGATATATGTTAAGCAATCACAATTGGACTTATTTATAAGTCACAACTATTTGAGATCGGTCAATAATACTCTATGTGTCATACATGTTAGGGAAATGATACAAAAATCATTCTCCAAAAACATGTAACACATGTCAAAACAAAAATTAAAAAGAAAAAGGAGATCGAGAAGGAGGGATGATCAATCACAAAGACAAAGGGAATGGATCATTACTTCAATCATTCTTCTTCATGATACCTTGAGATAAACTTATCATCAATCCAAAGTACAAAAAATGATTAAATGATCATTTAATGATAAGTTTGAAATGATGAAAGTTCATTCAATCAAAGCATCATTCAACCACAAATAATCAAAGTCAACAAAATCCATAACCATAAATCATCAAAAACAATCAAAAATATTTTTTAAAATTGATTTAAAATGATTTAAAATGGTTAGAAATGGAAAATAAATAAAAAATACAAAATATGCATCAAATCATCCAATAAAAAGACACAAAAATTCGAAAAAGGAAGAAATATTTCAAGGAACATGATCACAAAAGTTGGACTAAAAAATGTTTGAAGATAATTGAAAATAATTTGTTAGAATGACATTAAAAAAAGAAAATAAGAAGAATATCGCAAAAAATAATAAAAATCAATTTAAAATTCTGAAAAACAAATATGTGATAGAAAATACTTTTAGTGATATATGAAAAAAAATTGAAGTAAAAAATAATAAAGGAGCTATTTAAAATAAATTTTAAAAGAAAAAGAAATTAAAATGAAATAAAATAAAAAAGAAATTAAATATTCCAACGGCTAGGACGCGCGTTGTAACTCCCCAAATTAATTAAGAGTATTTATTTAATTGATTATATGATAAATATTATAAATATATGATGTCTTGTTGAATTATGACACATGGTGTGATTATGTGTGAATTATTGATGATTTGATGTATGATGTATGATGTATGTATGGTGTATGGTGGGATAGTATGGGTTAAGGTAAAAATTAGAAAAATATTATAATTTAGATAATTATTATAATTGTTTAGAATCATTAATTAGAATTATTATTATTAATAAAATAAGATAATATGGTGCAAATGTGATAAGGGCAAAGAGGTAATATTCGTAAGGATTAGTGAGGGTAAGTTGGGAAAAACATATTATGGGTCCGAGGGGTAAGTTAGACAAAAAGTAAAAGTTGAGGTTTAGTGATTCATTCTGTACAATCGTGAAGTTTGGGGAAGAGAGCAATGAAGAGCTAGGGCACGAGGAAACATAGAGATTTCGACCAAACGCAAAGTGAAAGATCAAAGTTAGGAATCTAAGGTAATGAGAGTTATCTTGATTATTATAATTGATATGGGGCTTAGATGTATGTAAGTTTGTTTTGGAATTTTATGATGAACTTGTTAATATGATGATTGTAATGAATTAGATGATGAAATTGATGATAAGTTGATGTTGCAATGCTATGAAATGACGTGTTGTTGTTCTATCTGTGAAAACATGTGAATTATTTGATTTTGGGTCTGGCTTGATGTGAATTTGAAGGATTTTGGGACTGGTGTAGTGCCGAAATTGCACCAGGAATTTTCTGATCATGCTGTGTCGCTGGGCGAAGCTCATTCCCTAGGAAGCATCAGGCGAGAGTGAGGCAGGAGGAATATGTGATTTTTGGTGCTCCTGGAAAAATTAATGGGAAGGGTTTCTCGCTCCAGCTTCTCCGTTCTAATATGGCCGCTAGCGTGAGCTTCGCTGGGAGAGTGAGAGGTGAGGGAAATGGGAGAAAAAAAAATGAAGTTTCTGGAATATTATATGGGAAAGGTGAGTCACCCCAGTTTCACCGGGCGAGACTCAGGCGAGCAAGCTGCTTCGCTGGGAGAGCCTCAGGCGAGGGGTAGAAGACATAATTTTTAAAGTGTCGTAACGTGAGTTTCAGGACTCCGCTTGATGCACCATTCAAAGCATTAGAGAGTTAACACGATGAACTAGGTTTTGGTACCTTTTCTATGTTAGAGGGTTAACACGCCGTTCAAAGTGTTAGAGAGTTAATGCGTCATTCCCGTACATTTTCTATGATTAAATTAGATTTTTAATGGTGAATTGAGATGTTGCTATGACGAATTGATGTGAATATAAGTTGACATAATATGATGTATGTTTGTATAATGAATCAATGTTTCTATGATGATTCCATGTGTATTGTGAAGTATGTGATGATATTATAATGATTACATGGATGATGATGTGTTTTGACTAGTAGTGGTCAGGTGTTATTTATGTAGTTGCGCATCATGAATTCATGACAAATATTAGGAAATTGGTCCAGTGATGTTGTTAAGACGTTAGTCAAGTGACGAACTTAATCCCATGGTGTGGGTTGAGTGAATTTTTGTGAAGTGCTTCGGTTCCTAGAGGGAATCGATCCTAAGGTGGTGATCTTTGGAAGAAAGATGACTCGATCATCAGTGATGTTTGGTACCACATATATGAATCAATGATGTTGCATTGCATTATTTATGATATTGTATGATTGTTGATTGAGTGATGTCGATGATAGGGTCATATCAGTACTCAGCGTCAAAAGCCAAAGAAGAACACTACTACTGCCCAGACCAACAGTAGAGTGTGTGTTTGAGAGAATCAGAGGTTAGGTTATCATCAGATTCATGTTAAACTAGATGATATTCCAAAGACAGCTTTTCGAACAAAGTATGGTCATTATGAGTACACTATGACGCTTTGGCGTATCTAATGTGATAGGTGTTTTCATGGAGTATATGAATTGAACATTTCATTCAAATCTAGATAAGTTTGTTGCACTTTTCATTGATGATATTATGATCTATTCTAAATTAGAAGAAGAAAATGATGAGCATTTGCGATATGTGTCGCAAGTGTTGAAAGAAAAGAAGTTGTATGTAAAGTTGTCGAAGTGTGTGTTTTGGTTGAAGGAAGTGAGTTTCCTTGGACATGTGATTTTTAGTGGTGGAATTATTGTTGACCCTTCTAAAGTTGGTGCAATGTTGCAATGTGAGACTCTAAAGTTTGCGACTGATATTCAAATTTTTCTTGGTTTTACGGGTTATTATTGAAGGTTCATTGAAGGATTTTCTAAGTTGGCGTTACCGTTAACTCAGTTGACTCGAAAGGGTCAAGCTTATGTGTGGGATATTGCATATGAAGAAAGTTTTGTAGAATTGAAGAAGAAGTTGACGGTCGCTTTGGTATTAATTTTGCCTAATTCGAGTGAGTCTTTCGTAGTGTATTGTGATGCGTCTAAGATGGGTCTTGGGGTGTATTGATTTAAAATGGACACATTATTTCTTATGCTTCTAGGAAACTGAAAGTTCATGAAAGGAATTATCCTACACATGGCTTAGAGTTAACAATTGTGGTGTTAGTATTGAAGATTTGGAGACATTATCTTTTCGCCTCTAAATTCAAAGTGTTTAATGATTACAAGAGTCTGAAGTACTTGTTTGATCAGAAAGATTTTAATATGAGGCATAGAAGATGGCTAGAGTTGTTGAAGGATTATGATTTTAATTTGAATTACCATCGTGGTAAAGAAAATGTGGTGGCCGATGCATTGAGTAAAAAGTATTTACATATGTCGATGCTTATGGTGCATGAGTTAGAATTGAATGAACAATTCAGAGATATGAGCTTGGTGTGTGAAGAGACTCTTGATAGTGTGAAGTTGGGAATGTTGAAACTGACTAGTGGTATTTTAGAAGAAATTCGAGAAGGTGAGAAGTCTAATTTGAAGTTGGTTGATCAGTTGACCTTGATTAACCAAGGTAATGGAAGTGAATTCAGGGATGACGAGAATGGGGTAATGATATTTGGTGATAGAGTTTGTGTTCCAGATGTGCCATAACTTAAGATATGTATTCTTGAAGAAGGGCATTGGAGTTGATTGAGTATTCATCCCGATGCTACAAAGATGTACCAAGATTTGAAGAATCTATTTTGGTTGCCCGATATGAAAAAGTAAGTTGCCAAATTTGTTTATGCTTGTTTTACTTGTCAGAAGTCGAAGATTAAGCATCAGAATCCTTTGGGTCTAATGCATCCGTTGAACATTCCATAATGGAAATGGGACATTATTTCTATGGATTCTGTGTCAGGTTTATCAAAGACTTCTAAGGGTAATGATTTGATTTGGGTGATAGTAGATAGGTTGACTAAGTCGGCTCATTTCTTGTCGATGAAGATCAATCATCCTATGTAGAAGATGGGTGATATGTATATTGATGAAATTGTGAAGTTGCATGGAATACCTTTGAATATCATATTAGATAGAGATCTGAGTTTTACATCAAAGTTCTAGGAAGGTTTGCAGATAACTTTTGGTACTAAGTTGAGGTTGAGTTCTGTATATCATCTGCAGACAGACGGTCAGACAGATAGGACTGTCTTTAGAGGATTTGTCGAGGGTTTGTGAGCTAGAATAAGGAGGAGCTTGGGGTAGCCACTTGCCGTTGATTGAAATTTCTATGAAAGTGGAAGAGATATTAGCTTTATGCAGATAGATGAAAATGAAAATGTATGAAAATGCTTGGGTAGTGTTTCAAATGTCTTATTCAATTGGAGATATATTTTTTTTCTTTCGGGTTTTGCTTTTTATTGGTGAGCATCTTGAAATGAATACGTAGTTCGAATATGGAAACTGTTGTACCCCAAAATTTGACATATCTTTTCTCAAGACACTTCACAAAGGATCTCCAATGCTCAAGGATTCTCAAGTAATTGATCTCAAGGATTCAAATTCTTCATTTTAACCTAATTGCAAATATCAATTCATTTCTCAATATCAATTGATTGATAGCTTAAATTCAGTCAATTAATGAAAAGTCAACTGATACACCAAAAGGCAAACTTTGACTTTTTGGTCAACATTAAGTTTCAAAGATCAAAATTCATCAAGACATTCAAGAATATCAAGCTTGATCATCAAGAAGTCAAGAAAGTCAAAAGTCAATTTGAAAATTCAAACTTTTCAAGAGTTATAAATTTTTCTGTGTTTTGTACATGATAATTTCACTACTTCTGGCCAATTTTTCACCAAGATGCATGATGATTCAAAGGAAACTTTCAACATGAAATTTGTATATCTTGATGAGTTCTACAACCTCTAATTAGAGGGTTGATTTCCAAAAAACACTTAGATTTCAAAATACGAGCCCATAAGTCATGACATTTTCATCTAACACTTACAAAAATTTCTAAAAGATTTTGGTCAGGATTTTATCCCAACTTCTTGGAATTTTTTCACATAGTTCCAAGATAATTTGGTCAAAATGGACAACATGAAAGTTATAGAGGATGTTTCAAGCTTTCTAAAACATCCAAGATCATGAATTTATCATACTTGACCTAGGAGATTCAAGGGCCTGAAGTTGGGCATCCATTCTTGAATTGCAAGTCATTTTGTTGAAGAACAAATAATCCAATTTGCATGATGTGCTGCATAATCTTACTTTGCAGGTCTTGTGACTTGCAAATCTATCCATAATCATATGTTTACATAATTGATTGAATCATTATCCAAGTGATTCAAGTATTGTCCATTGTATCATTCCATTTATATCACAAAGGCACGATTGCCATTCACATAAAGCATGCTTTATGAAATTGTCAACTCCTTGAGCCTCTCAATTGTTTTCTCTGCACATACACAATGTCAAAGTAAGAAGAAACATGCCTAAAATCTTGTAGCCACTTCAGATCCCTTTTGCACCATGCATTGGGACATCAATTTTCACATAACTTGGTTGTTTCATCTCAACTAAACCAAAATTCCATAGCTTATGAAACAAACTCTCTCATACTCTCAAACCTTCTCTATAAATTGAGAAGCCATTTGAAATCTAAATAAATGTTTTGGTTGTGTAGATAAGCCCTCAAAATCTCATACTCTCCCAAAACCATAACTGTCCATAAAACCTCCATTCTTGAGCTTTGAAGTCCAAATCTTTAGACCTCTCACACCTTGCAATTTCTGTCCAAACAAACCATCCAAACACTCCACATACATCATATAGGAGTTGTTCAAACACAAGAACAACTTCTGTAACATCACTATCACCATTTCCCAAGCTCCAAAATAGCCAACACAACAGTTCAAACTTAAAACACAAATTTCAGCTTCAAGGTAAGTTTTCTTGACTTTGAACTCTTTATATAAAGCATCATTAATGGTGCATTTGTGAAGATAAAATGTAAATATCATTTCCTTGAAGCTAACCATATACCTTATTTTCATTTTCACTAACCATGTGTTGAGAACTGACCCATATGTGCAGTAGAACAATGTAAGAAGTAAAAAAATAGCGGTATGAGTCGATACGAAACACTACGAGTCGACACATGCTATGTACAAAACAGGTTATGAGTCGACATAAAACACGAATGTGTCGATACAAATAAGAAATGAGTTGACACATACCATTATGTGTCGACTCATACTAAACTGTTTTTGTCTTCCAGGAGCAAGAAAATGACATGTGTCGATGCAAAGCTGATATGTGTCGATGCAAAACAGGAAAATGAGCCAATACAAGCCATTATGTGTCAATACATGCTGAGTTTGGTTTTAATTTTTCAAAATATTTTATTTATCATTTATAACTTTAATATATTCCTATTGTTATTTCTTTCTAAACCAAAAGAAAAAAAATACTTTCTTATTAAAATCAATTTCTTTTCTAAAAATTAATTTAATATTTAGACTTAGTTTTATCTTTTCTTTTATTTAAAATTAATTTAGAACTTAGGGATTTTGATTTTTTATATATACTAATTTAATTTAGTTAAAACCTTTTCACAAAAACCCTAAAAAAAAATACTTTCTTGATTAATTTCAATTTATTTTTATTTTAACTTAGGTTTAATTTCTTTAAAATTAATTTAGACTAGTTAATTATTTTCTTTTGATTTAGTTAGGTCAAAGCCTCTTTCTTAACAAAAACACAAATCAACTTTATTTTTCATTTACTTTATTGTACATTTATTTATTCTTGTACATTATCGTTCAATTCAATATGGTTGTAATATTAATTTAGGTTTAAATTACTTGTGATCCCCCCATTTTTAAATTTGTACCGCCATCCCTAAATGATGTAATAGCGTAGAATCTTTATATTCTACAATTTATCGCTTTCAAATATAAATGCTAGTAATTAGGGTGTCTATGGAAAGACATAAAATCAACAAGTAGCAAATCCTAATTCAAGAAAACAATGCATAAAACCAAACACTTTTCACACTTGTACCTCTAGGGTAACCCACACTTGTTTCCTCAGATAAAAATAGTCATATCCCTCGAGCGTGGATACTTTAGTAATGACCCTTGAATACAAGATCGTAGTCCCTCAATGACCCTTCGATGTTGCCTTCAGTAAACGATCTTAGACCCTTACAAAAATTTCTAAGGTATCCTACAATATTTCCTTCTATGACTATAGACGACACACACTCGTCCCTTCACATCAAATGATAGGGATTCTTATCAAATCAATGGTAAGATGGCAATATCAAAAGGAGGAGGAAAAGAACTAAGACTTTTTGAGTAAGTAGAACGCTCGTAGTTGCTTGCTCACAACCATTTTTTAAAACAACATCATTTCAAACACACCAACACTTTCAAATAAAATATTTTCAAAAGTCAACACTTTGTATGCATTCTTATAGAGACGAGAATCATTACAAAGTTCGACTTAATGAAGGAACTTTTCAAAAATACTTTCAAAAACAATCACAAACACATTTCAAACAAAGCATTTCAAAAGTAATCAAGCAACTAAGAGCCCGTAGATAACTACGGATGAAAAGGGTGTTAATACCTTCCCTTTTCATAACCTATCCCCCGAACTCAAGAAAATATCTCAAAAGGTCTTTTCTGTTATTTTCACCCTTTTCTTTATTGGATAAAAGAAAAGTCGGTGGAAACTCTTGCTATCTGCAACAATTGCGATAAAATGCAAAACACCCAAGTCAGTTCTCCCACCTTATTACAGAACTAGTGACTCTGTTGGGGACTTTACTTAAAAGTGGGGTTACCTTAGAGCTAGATCATATTTAATTGTTTTTATTGTTTTTATTGTTTGCTTTACATTTTGGGACCTTGTTTGGGTTTGTATTATTCCTCTACCCGGATCTGGGAACATCATTAGGTAAGTAGCAAAAGATTATGGAAACTGTACGGTGTAGATCGATATGGTTGAAACAATGGCTACATTAGTGTGACGCATTTGTTGGTACCGGTATCCATTGTGATGAATCGAGGAGAATATGGGACCTCTGAGCGGTGTCATGAAGAACTAACTGACCGTAGGACCTTTAATTGAACAACTTAGCCATTAGGAAGTAGTGAGATAGTCGACTTTGGTGCAAAGCTGAAGATTGGTTGATACTCGATACTACGCTCATTGAGATCAGACTTTTGGCATATTTTGGCCACAAGAAAAGATTGATTATGCTGAGACAATGCACAATGAAGAAAGATCAATGATATTGAGATTCCCTAGAACCCGATTACTTTGTAGGAAAGGTTGAACCAACTAAAATTCAAGAGGGTACTTACCTATGAAACACATGCAAGCCTAAACCTAAGGTCTTTGTGATTATTATTCATGACATCATAAACATCATAACACCATAAGCATTCTCACTAACCATTTCAAGGATTTAGGAATTTATCTTTGTTCTGTTTTTTAGGTCATGACTTCCACTCGTAGGAATACCATCCGAGTTAACTTCGTGAAAGTGCATCCTCAACTTCAAGAGTTAGCATCAAGAGTGCCTGGAGATTCTCCCTTCACTAAGAAATATGGTCGACTTCTCAACTTAGCTACCTCAAACTTCCAAAAAGAAAAGATGCGTGTGCTTTTCCAATTCTTTGATCCTATGCATCATTGCTTCACCTTTCCCGACTACCAATTAGTGCCTACATTAGAAGAATTCTCTCAACTGTTAGGAGTTCCTGTGCTTGGTCAAATACAATTCATCGGTTTAGAGGAGACTCCAAAGCCTAAAGTTATTTCCAAAGCCTTGCATTTGAAGAGATCTGACATTGTGACAAATTGGGAGACAAGAAGTGGAGTTAAGGGTTTCTTAGCCAAATTTCTGTTGGAGAAGGCTCGTTTGTTCTGGGAAGATATGGATTTTCAAGCTTTTGAGGATGTTTTGGCCCTTCTAATCTATGGTTTCGTTCTATTTCCCAATCCAGACCAACTCATAGATGTGAATGCCGTCAAGGTTTTTCTCTCTCGTAATCCCATACCTACCTTGCTTGGAGACATTCTACATTGTTTCCACACTCGCACCATGAGGAAAAGGGATACTATTTTATGTTGCATTCCATTACTGTCTAGGTGGTTTATTTGGAACTTACCTCGATCAACATTGAAGAATGAGCAAGGCTTGACATGGTCTCAAAGGATGATATTACTCTCGCACTCGGATATCCATTGGTGTTCTTGATCTTTGGAGGATACTATTATCATTGACCGTTATGGGGAATTCCCTAATGTCCCACTCTTAGGAATTATGGGAGGTATCACCTATAACCCTTCTCTTGCATTACAGAAGTTTGGATATGCATGAAGAGATGGTCCTCATGTTGCGCTCATCTAAGGTTTGGTATTCGATTACTAGGGCGACGATTAAGGCTATCGTCAAAGGTTCATACGAGCTTGGAGAATTGTAAATAAAGTTGATAGTGATACATTGGGGCATAAAAATTCCACCCCCCTTGAGCCTTACCTTAAGTGGGTACGAACTCGTGCTCAGAGTCTCGTGATGCCTTACCCTGCCATTCTACCTATGATTATGGAGCTCGTTGCCGAGGGAGACACCCCTTACACTCTTCTTCATCCTAACATGCCAACTACTCTCGAGGAATTACAAAGATCATGGATTCAAATCAAAGGAGAGAGATACACCTTTGAAACCCAGTTCTACGCAAGCGAGAAAAAGGTTTTGGAGCTTATGAGATAACTTCATGAAGATCAAAGTTTGAACGCCTTTGTTGCACCAAAGAGGATGCGCTAATGGGAAGCCTGATTCTTTTTTGTTTTATGAGTTTATTTTGTATTATTTTTGCTTCCTCCATTGTAAGCCCGAGAGGCGTTTGTAATTCCTATCTTTATTAATGAAGTTCATGTTTGGTATTGTTTCTCTATTTAGCAAATTTAAATTTCCTTAAATCCTTGAAAAACATTTGCATTCGCATTACATGCATCATGACATAAGCAGGTTTTCAACATAGGTTGCCTCATCTTTCTACTGTTTATTTCAGTAAGATGGATCTCAAGAAGACTGTGAAAGACTTGCAGACACAACATTCTCAATTTCAAGAAACCTTGCTTAATTTGGCCAAAGGACAACAAGAGTTGATGTCACTTGTGGTGGCCAAAAAGAAGACAAAGAAGAAAGCCCTGATTATCATGGGGAAAATATTTAATGGCCCTGTCTGTCAAGTACAAGTGGTTGAAGAGTCGTCCGAGGAGGATGAAAACCAAAATGAAGATGCAAGGAGTACCCGACATTCCTTTCAAAGTAGACAATTTTGGGTTGGTTTCCACTGCCAAAGCTCAAAAGGAGGTCAGACGTGCTCACATAGGAAAAACACCTATTCGCGTTGGTAATCATGAATTGAATGCTATAGAAGACTCTGAGGATCGCTTTTACTTTGACAAATGGATTTTCCCGACTGCCGGTGAAGAACTCGACAACTAGCATGCAAAGGATTTCATTCCCACCTCCTTCAACGAGGAGTAACTACCATTTACTGTTTTATCAATTCATGAACTTTTATCTGTAATTTTAATTCCATACAATGACTTTAAACCATGTGCTTTTTCCCGGAGCACCATTGTCCATTTGTTAAGGGTTTGTTCATTTCCATATGCCATATGATCATTTAATGAAAAATATTGGACCTTTTGCATTCAAATTTTGCGCTCATTGTCTTTCATTTGCATGTTTGCATTTTCAAAATAGCCATGTATCTTACATGCATACACACACACACACTTGCATATCTTCATCCACTCCAGATATCATTGCCAACGACTCTGCTATTTCCATCTATGACTTTGAACATCCAATCTACCAAGCCGAAGACGAAGGCGAAGAAGACTATGAAATACCTGGGGAATTAGCCATACTTCTAATGAAAGAGCAGAAAGCCATTCAACCGCATGAGGAATTAATTGAAGTGATTAACCTAGGTACAAAGACAGACAAGAGGGAAGTCAAGATTGTCACCAACTTGGAAGATGCTGTCAAAAGTAGATTGGTCCAGATGTTGCACGACTATGTTGAGGTGTTTGCTTGGTCATATGAGGATATGTCGGGGCTTGATACTGACATTGTGGTTCATCGTCTACCAATAAACAAAGATTATCCTCCAGTCAAGCAAAAAACTCGTCGTATGCGGCTTGACATGTTTGAAAAGATAAAAGCTGAGGTAATGAAGCAATTCAATGCAAGTTTCCTGGTTGTGACATCATATCCTCAATGAGTGGCGAATATGGTCCCCGTACCAAAGAAGGATGGAAAGGTCTGTATGTGCATAGACTATAGAGATTTGAATAGGGAAAGCCCCAAAGACGATTTCCCAATACCGGATATTGATGTCTTGGTCGAAAACACTGCTCAACATAAAGTCTTCTCCTTCATGGATGGCTTCTCTGGCTATAATCAAATCAAAATGGCACCTGAAGACATGGAGAAAACCACTTTTCTTACACAGTGGGGAACCTTATGTTATAAGGTCATGCCTTCTGGTTTGAAGAACGTGGGGGCAACCTATTAACGAGCTATGGTATCCCTATTCCATGACATAATCCATCATGAGATAGAAGTCTACGTTGATTATATGATTGCAAGGTCGCAAACTGAGGAACAACACCTTGACCACCTTCATAAGTTGTTTGAGAGGTTGAAGAAATACAAGTTAAGGCTGAATCCTAACAAGTGCACTTTCAGAGTAAGATCTGGAAAAATCATAGGTTTTGTCGTCAGTAGCAAAGGCATTAAAGTTGATCCTGCAAAGGTTAAAGCCATATAAGAAATGCCAGCTCCCCGCTCTGAGAAGGAAGTCAGAGGTTTCTTGGGTCGACTTAACTACATTTCTTGATTCATATCTCACCTAACTGCTACATGTGAGCCAATATTCAAACTCTTGAAGAAAGATCAAGTAGTCAGATGGAACGATAACTGCCAAGCAGCTTTTGACAAGATCAAGGAATATTTATAAGAACCTCTGATTATGTACTTGACTGTATTAGAGAACTCAATGGGGTGTGTGTTGGGCCAACATGACGAGTCTGTTCTAAAAGAGCATGTAATATACTACCTGAGAAAAAAGTTTACCGACTGTAAAACTAGATATTCACTTCTCGAGAAAACTTGTTACGCATTGGCATGGGCTGCTCGCCGGCTAAGATGGTATATGTTGACTCACACCACTTTGTTGATTTCTAAGATGGACCCTATCAAATAAATTTTCGAGAAGCCAACTCTCTCCGGACGGATAGCTAGATGGAAAATGATTTTTACTGAATACGACATCCAGTACACTACACAAAAAACAATCAAAGAAAGTGTGCTGGCGGATCATTTGAAACATCAAGCTGTTGATAACTACCAATCCATGAACTTTGAATTCCCGGACGGGAATATCATGCTAGTAACTGACTGTGAAAATCCTGGACCGTCTGACGGACCTGAACAAGGATCCAGATGGACTATGGTTTTTGATGGGGATTCCAACGCTTTAGGTAATGGAATTTGTGATTTGACTATTTCTCCTAATAGTTCCCATACACCTTTCACCGCTAGATTGTGCTTCGACTGTACGAACAACATGGCTGAGTATGAGGCATGCATTTTAGGTCTAAAGGCTGCCATAGACTTGAGGATCAAGTTCTTGGACGTATACGGGGGTTCTGCTCTAGTAATCAGTCAAGTTAATGGAGAGCGGGATGCCAAACATCCTAATTTGATCCCGTACAAAGAGTTCATGCTAATTTTGATCCCATACTTTGAGGAGGTTACTTTTGAACACTTCCCAAGAGAAGAAAATTAGTTAGCAGACGCCTTGGAGACAATGTCGTCTATGTTCAAGGTCAATTGGGACGTTGGGGCTCCTTGAATTACAATTGAAATATTTGATGAACCTGCACATTGTTATAAGCTTAACATTGACGCTGAGAATCCTTGGTACCATGAGGTGAAGAGATATCTTGAAGCACAACAGTATCTTGAAGGAGCTTCCATCAATGATAAGAAACTTTTGTGAATATTTTCAGCCAAATTCTTCCTAAGGAACGGAATCCTATACAAGCATAATGATGATTCTACTCTACTTCGGTGTGTGCATAAGAAGGAGGTAGAGAAAATCATGGAAGACATGCATGATGGTATCTTTGGTACTCACTCTAGTGGACACACTATGGCCAATAAGATTCTAATGGATGGTCACTATTGGTCAACAATGGAAACTGATTGTCACCATCACTCGAGGACTTGCCATAAGTGTCAGATCTATGCTGACAAGGTCCATGTACCTCCAATCCCTTTGAACGTCATGACTTTTCCATGGCCATTTGCAATGTGGGGTGTGATCGGTGGAAATAGAACTGACTGTTTTTAATGCTGGATCGCGAAATGTCGCGGTAAGCAAGAGTCGCCACCGTCTTTTATTTTCTCCAACAAGGAAAGGACAAAAGCACAGTAAAATTCCTTTTCGAGATGTTTCTCGGGTTCGGGAGGTAGAATTATAGAAAGGGAAGGTGTTAGCACCCTTTCTATCCGTGGTTATCCACAGGCTCTTAGGTACTTTCTCACTATGTTTTCAAAATTTTTTTGCTTTTCAAGTGTATGTGGGTTTTGAAATAAGTTTATTTGAAAACTTCGATTTAACTCTTGTATCTGTCCTCAAGAGTGTATGAAGTGTTTGTTTGAAAACTTTTGTCAAAAAAGTGTAGGTGCGAAAAGTATTTTTGTTTATTGAAAGAGCAAGTACCTGAGAACCTCTACCTACTCAAAAGAAATTAAGCTGTGTAAATGTCCTTTAGACAGTGTCATCCCACTATTGAGAAGTAGGTAGCACCATCGTTGGAGTTTCAGGTCAATTCGATTATAGGGACATATGGTCACCAAAGCAATAGTAGGACGCCTTAGCGGTAACCCTAATGTCCTAGATCCTTTTTTATCCGAGGCAACCGATTCGAGGCAACTGAATCTTTAGACAGGAGGGCGACCTCTAAAACACCCTATACTTAATGACCACCTCGAGGCAACCAAGTGAGGCGTACTCTAAGAGTGGCATGTGCGAGTGTGTCGAGTTACAGTTTATGTTATCTTTGTACATGTTATGGTGAGCTACGATTGATTTTATTTTAAGGATAAGTCTTGTCATGCATAGCCTAATTAACATACATCTAGCAATTAATAGTTGCGGAATTTAAATTGGATGCGAGTTTTTTTTGGGTTTTGACCCCTTTTTTGAAAGGAAGTGATTTTTGGTTATTTTTGGATTAAAAGAAATTAAATTAAGTTAACAATTAAATTAATAAACTAATTAATTAATTAAAATATTTTTGGATTTTTGAGTTTTTAAAGAAATATAATAAATTGAATTAATGCTAATAAAAACCTAATATTCTAAATTGATTTTAAATATTGCAAAAAAATATTAAAAGTTAAATCTAATTAAAGCTAAATTGATTAAATTAATTTATTTACAAAAATAAAAGTGATGAAGTTAATTTTAATAAATAAAATATTTTTTTGTGTTTTTGATTTTATTAGGAAAAAAATGTTAATTGGTTAGTGATTAATAAAAATAATAACGATTAATTAATTAAAGGAACATAATACAAATAGAGAGAAAATTTAGGAGTATACGAGCCTGATTGGAGGGGTGAAACAACTATTGACGTCATATGTAAACTGTTTTGTTTTGCCCATTTATGTTTTGGCTTTTCGCCATTTATGTTCTGGCTTTTGGCCATTTGTGTTCTGGCCTCAACGTTCCTTAACCTTCTCAGGATGTCTGTCTCGCCATGTATTGATGTCATGGGTAAGCTGTTCTGTTTTGGCCATTTGGCTTTTGGCTTTTGGCCATTTGTATTTTGGCCTCAACGTTCCTTAATGAACCTGCATGGGATCCTGTCTAAAATCTACAGTGTTGAATCTCATGAACACATTAAATAAAATCATAAAATGCAAATAAAGCCAATATATGAAGAAATTTAATGTTTAGGCCAATATGACATGTATGAATGATTATACCCTTTTGATCATGGAGATCAATTCAACCTTACTCTTACTGGAAAAGTAGTGACATGAATGCTTTTATGCCCTTTTAATCATGGAGATCAAGCCAGCCTTACCCTTACTGAAGAAGTAGTGAGATGTTGGTTTGTAACTGAGATGGCTTATTTGTAGTGAGATGTTGGTTTGTAACCGGGATGACTTGTTTGTAGTGAGAGAGGGTTTTGTAATAAGGATTTCAAGGTTTTAGGGTTCTTGAAAGAATTTGATATTCTGAAAGCATTGTGGCAAGGTTTTTTTCTCTTTTCCCTCTGGTTTGTGTGAAAAGAATATGATTATATAATGGAAATTAGGGTAAAGAAAATGGGCTTTGAATATGCAATTGGGCCTCCAATGTTCACTTGAGTTCGTCACTTTCCAGGCTAAATCGCAGGGACTTAAGTGCAATTTTTGAAGTTGAAATGTGAAAACAAAATGTAGCCGATATAGAGAAGTAACTCCTGTCCGAAAATCGGCTCAATCGGATAAACGGTGAATTAGTTATGAATTTTTGAAGTTTCAGCTCAGACAAACTTATTTTGGGCTCCAGTGTCGACTCTGACACGTTCTTCAATAAAAAAACTGGTATTGATCGGAGCATAATCCGGTCTCGACTTTTGAAGCAAAGTTGTAGATCTATGAGTCAGTGACATTGTGTAAAAATATGAGGCTAATCCGATAAAAATTGACCGAGTTATGAATTTTCGAAGTTTCGGCCCAGATGAAATAATATTCAGCATTCAGGATTTTCAGCGTGTCACGCACTCTGAGCAAAAAACGAAGACCTTTTGAATACCGTTTGAACTCAATACCTTCTGCGAAAATGTAGGCAACTCAATTTGTGAAATTTTAGCACCGGAACCAGCTCGATACAATGAAAATCGGCCAAGTTATGATTTTCTATACATGACATAAATAAACTTCTATCACAAATTTTCTGTACGAAAATACTTGATAAATATAAATTTTTGAATACCTTCTGATTGAAATTGGCTTCCAGCTGTGAGAGATGAAAACATAGATAATGTCAAGATGGAATTTTGGCCACCGAAACGGGTTCAAAACGAGCCACGATCTTCAAGTTATGAATTTTTTAGCGCGTAAAAACTGCACCTTCAGGACACTTTTTCACCATATTTCTTCAAGAAAACTCACACATTCGGATACCTTCTTTAAAGAATTGACTCTTGAGCTGAACCTGAATTTGAGAATACGTTATCAGAGATATCTTGGTGAAAGATCACCTGAATATGACGCGCCGGGTTGGACTTATGAATTTTTCTTGAAATGTTTTGAGAAATATGGGAGGACAAATTTTGGGGTACAACAGTTGCCCCTGTTCAATCTTCTTAGACCTGAGGATGTAGATTGGCTTGCGTGCCTTTCATGATCCAAAGGTGGAAGTTGATTGAACACTAGAGTGCCCAAAAATTTGCACTCGCATAGTAGAATATCAGCAATGTGATGTCGGGAATGGGCTTATAGATGCCATTTGGAAGTGTAGTGGATAGGAGAATGGGCTTATAGATGCCATCTGAAGATGTGACAGAATCTTGTCAGGAATGGGCTTATAGATGCCATTTGGAAATGTAATGGATAGTTAAATCTGAATAAGAAATAGAATAGCTTCTGTGTCTGGAGCATATCTAGTCTATATCTAATTGCTGACGTCTAAATAAATAGTAGAATGACCGACGCGTCTGGGGTATATCCATATTTTATCTGAGTGAGTGACATAGTATTATCCGAATCCGGATCGTATATGGAATATCTTTTGAATGAATCTTGACTAAACAATAGAATAGCATTCGGGTCTGGAGCATCTCTAAGTTGTCTTTAGAAGTTTGAATCTGAATAAGCAGTAGAATAGCGTCGGGATCTGGAGCATCTCTAAGCCACCTCTGACAGGAAACTATGAATAAGCAAAAGAATAGCGTCCATGTCTGGAGCATTTCCAAGCTATCTCTGAAAGGAAACTCTGAATAAGCAAAAGAATAGCGTCCATGTCTGGAGCATTTCCAAGCCATTTCTGGGAAGAAACTCTGAATAAGCGATAGAATAGCATCCGGGTCAGGAGCATCTCTAAGCCATTTCTGGAAGAAACTTTGAATAAGCAAAAGAATAGCATCCATGTCTGGAGCATTTCCAAGCTATTTCTGAATAAGCAACTCTGAATAAGAAACAGAATAGCATCCGGTTCTGGAGCATATCTGAACTATCTCTAAGAAGAAACTTTGAATAAGCAAAAGAATAGCATCCATATCTGGAGCATTTCCCAGCTATCTCTGAATAAGTAACTCTGAATAAGCAACATAATAGCATCCGGTTCTGGAGCATATCTGAACTATCTCTGAGAAGAAACTTTAAATAAGCAAAAGAATAGCATCCATATCTGGAGCATTTCCAAGCTATCTCCGAAAAGAAACTCTTGAATAAGCAGAAGAATAACATCCATGCCTGGAGCATCTCTAAGCTATCTCTGAAGAGAAAATCTGAATAAGCAAAAGAACAGCATCCATATCTGGAGCATTTCCAAGCTATCTCCGAAAAGAAACTCTTGAATAAGCAGAAGAATAGCATCCATGCCTGGAGCATCTCTAAGCTATCTCTGAAGAGAAAATCTGAATAAGAAAAAGAACAGCATCCATATCTAGAGCATCTCTAAGCCATTTCTGGGAAGAAACTCTGAATAAGCGATAGAATAGCATCCAGGTCCGGAGCATCTCTAAGCTATCTCTGAATAAGCAACTCTGAATAAGCAACAGAATAGCATCCGGTTCTGGAGCATATCTGAACTATCTCTGAGAAGAAACTTTGAATAAGCAAAAGAATAGCATCCATATCTGGAGCATTTCCCAGATATCTCTGAATAAGTAACTCTAGCGAGATACAGGTATCGAATCCACAATCAATCGCTCACAAATATGCCCTGGCTAGATACAGGTATCGAATATGGAATTGCGACAGTTGATAGTAATCATCTTTAGATTGACCTTTTTTTTCCTGAAAAGGCAAAACGTTAGCTGTATGCAGTGTCATGATGCATGAACTGCATGATATTAAGATGTCCTCAAAAATAAATGAGATTTGTGATATGATGCGTATGCATGATATAATGTATGAAGATGTGATGTTTATGAATGTATTATCGTCTAGGAAAAGAAATCCTTGACGGATGCCGGGAAGTTAACTCCTGGGCTGATGTCGAGAGTAGAGTCTCTCGCTTCCGCTGGGGATGATGGTTGCAAGCATAAACCGGTAGGAGAAGATGACTCCGTTGGGGAATAAACTTGTTGGAGAGATTACTCTGCGGGGAAATACTCTGTGGAAAGAGATACTTCGCTGAGGTTTTGGTGATAACTCCGCTGGGGATTCCGTTGAGGAATTTGATAAACTCCGCTGGGGGATAGGAAGAACTTCGCCGAGGACGATCTTTCTGTGGTGATTAGCTGAGGATAACCCAGTTATAAACTCTGGTGGGGAATAACCTTTGAATATGGTCGTGGAGAGACGTATGTACTCTGCAGGTGATAAGCTTCCAGAATCTACTGGATAAGCTTCCAGAAATCTACTGGGTAGATTGATTCAACTTTCCTGGGGAAACTTTTGGACTGCACTGGGGAGTGGCTCCACTGGGGTGTCTGGTATTCCGCCGGGGAACAATCTTATATTAAGACTACCGGGGATGCTTGCTGAGGAATATCTATACTCCGCTGGGGAATGTTGAGATCTTCTGGGGATACCCAACTTCCTTAAGGCTGATAGTAGGCTAACTCTGCTTGGGGAGAGTGTTGCTGACTTGCTGGAGATACTGTGCCTTTTCGGGGCTGATGGGAGGCCAACTCTACTTGAGGAGAGTATTGCTGAATCCTGCCTTACTCTGCGGGGAGTGGAGGTAACTTGGTCATGTTCTTCAGCTGAACTTACCTTGGTACCTCGGTGGACAGAGCAGCTAGATCGCTTAGACAATTCTTATTGCCCCAGTTTCTGCGAGAGAAGGTACCTGTGGAGGTCTTGATAACTGCCGGTTGACAATTCTTCTTCTGGTAGGCAAGTGACGAGATACCGGGACATAGTCGTACGCTTAAATCCCTAATTTTTGCCTGGACCGCCCTTTCGGGTTTTCAGTCCACCGGGATACCCTTTTTTGCCCAAGCCGCCTTTTTAGGTTTTCGACTTGCCGGGTGTACAAATTTTTTCATTTTCATCCCTTATTTTTCCCGAACCCTTTTGGTTCGCCGGGAGGCCCTTATTTTTGCCTAGGTGTGTCAACCTAGCGGGTCTTTGATTGCGCGTAGTATTTTTTCGACTATGTCCATGCTCTTAGGATACAGGAAGTTGTCATTGTCAGTAGTGCAATGTTATCATACCACCAGAAGATCTTCGTTTGATCGTCCAATGCCCCAAGTGATTCAGGCGGAGATTTGCCCCAGGCTGGTTGGCCTTTTGAGAGATTCTCCGAATCTTGACTTAACTGCCCCAGATGATGGACAATGATCATGCCATGCCCCTTGGTTGGAAGTGTTTTTGTTCATCAGATATTCTTCGTGCAAATTTCTTTGCTGTTCGAACAAAAAGTCATATGCAAACAATGTTATTTAAAAATGCAAAGCTTATGTCTGTCTTGGAGTTTTTTGAAAATGCATTTTTTAGTAAAACCAGTGAATTTTGTAAAATGCGATGCCAACTCGTTATTTTACCGCAAGCCTTAAGGAGCCAGGATACCTTTCGTAACAGTATGCTTTCGAATTAACCCATGCTTCAGCTAGGACTTTTAAGGGTTGTAGCGTGGCCTGGTTCACGGTTTAAGAAACAAAGGATAAAGGCTCAAATTTTATTTGTACCCACCCGGTCTTCGCGATGTTCTTCAATCCTAAACTCAGTTGATCGTATGTTAGACCTTGTTTGAGTCTTTGCTCTGATGTACCAGTGATGGTTCGGATGTTGACAATTTATTTTGAATAGGCAGTCATTTTTTGTCGAGGGTTTGTAGGACCTCTTTCTTTTTGATTTTGTTATCCCTATTTTTGCCTGAACTGTTTCTTTTGTGATTACAGTCAGCGGGATGCCCCAGTTTTTGTAAGTCTCCTTCATAGGTTTTGACTTAATTGGCTTTAGTTTTTTTTTTGGTAATGACTGCCTGTCTTTATGATTATTCGGAACCATCACTGTCTTTTGCTTTGGAAGGACTTCTTTGGTGCCATTCATTGTGCACTTGGATCAGCTGAGAGAACTACCCTGCCCCAGGTTATGATTAAGGGTTTTAATTTTCGAAAATAAAAACTCCTACTTCTTTGGCTCGAAGGGGTTGACGAGGGATTATCTTCCTTATAACTCCAGTGTCTAGGAATGGAAACAACGCCTGTACCTCATCAGCGGGGTCTGTTCGAAAGAATACTGTAAATATCGTGGTATCGTTTCGTCATTCTCCCTCAAGAGGCTTAGAATTTGCAATTGAGAATTGAACATCACAGAAACATGAAAGCAATTTTGAATATAACGAATACGAATAGATTAATTCAAACAGACATATGCGATGCATTAATGAAATAAAAGAGTTTGCTATGACATTAATTGTTTGTATAAGCAAAGAAAAAATACAACTCGAAAATTCAAATAAAACAAAAGCCTTCAATGATTTGGCAAAGGAGTAGTGATTATGTTTGGAGTCTCTGGTGCTTCAAACTGGACTTCTTTAGCATCAATCATGTCTTGGACCTTGTTCTTCAGAGCCCAACAGTTGTCCGTAGTATGTCCCGGGCTATCAGAATGGTATGCGCACCTTTCATTGGGATGATAGTTAAGAGCGAAAGTGTTTGGATTCCGAAGCGGAGCCCTTAAGGTAATCAGCCCTGCCTTCAACAATTGCTGTAGCGCTTGATCTAGTGACATGTTGATCTTAGTGAACTGTCTCTTGGGTGCGGCCTCCTTATGTTGATGCCCCTGTCTTTGTTGAGCATGCATAGGATTAGAGATCTGGGTTGCCCCTACATGTTGATCATGACGACTCTTTTTACCATGCACAACATTGGACTCCTTCTTCCCGTGGTAAGGCTTTTTATGAGTGTCAGAAGGTGTGGCCTCTTGAATCTTCCCAGCCTTGATACCAGCTTCAATTCTTTGCCCAGTCAAGATCAAATCTGTAAACCCAGCAGAAGAATTCCCAATCAGGTGGTTGAAGAATGGACCAGACAGGGTCCCCAGAAACATGTCCACGAGCTCACGGTCAGTCAAAGGTGGCTGCACCCTTCCAGCCAGGTCTCTCCACTTTTGTGCATATTCCTTGAATCCTTCACCCGTCCCTAGTGACATACCCTGGAGTTGGGTACGCGTAGGAGCGAGGTCGGAATTATATTGATATTGCTTATAGAACGTAGTAGCCAAGTCTTCCCAAGTATAGATACTGGCTCCATCCAGCTGATAGAACCACTCGAGTTGAGTCCCTGCCAGACTATCCTGAAAGAAGTGAATCCATAATTTCTTGTCAGCCGTGTAGGGCTGGATCTTCCTTATGTATGAACGGAGGTGCAGCTTAGGACAGGAGGCTCCGTCGTACTTTGCAAAGGCAGGTGCCTTGAACTTGTGTGGGATCACCACCCCGGAGGATATACCTAGATCTTCGAAGTCTAGGCCAGGCACTTTCTGTATCTCCATAGCACTTAGCCGATCTTCTAACTGTTTATACCTGTCCTCAGCTGGAGGGTACTGTTCATCATTGTAATCGGTCTCGTTTTCGGAGACCACTGGACTAGGAACCTCTCTCTCTTGGGGATTGTCTTTCCCAACAGATGGGGTAGTCAGCTCAGCTTTATTTTATGATCCATTCCCAGATTTGCGTCTAGGGTTGAATAGCACAGTCCTCCTCTTCTTCTTCTTCATAAGCAGGGTCTTCAATTCCTGTTTCCCCTGGGCTAGGCTCATAACCAACTCCTGGAACTGGGCATTCTAGGCCTGGATAGCTTGTTCATTGGATGATTCAGGATTCGTGATGATTGCTGAAATAAACAGCGAAGAAGATAAGTGACCTGTCAAAAAGGGTACCTGTAATGCAATGACATGTATGTATGCATGCGATGTTTTCAAGGATCTCGCGGGGTAAACAAGAAAATTGTTAGCATTTGAATTTGGGTAGCTTGATTGAAGGAACTGCATATTGTTGAGAGTCCTTCTTCAAGAGTCAAGGCTCACCATATCGAGTGGGTCATAGCCCCTGACAACCTTGGCTAGAGGAAAATAAATCCCCTTTGCCTCTTGCTGGACAGTTGGTTCATCATGACCTGCATCACAAGCCCTTGATATCCTTGAAATGGGTTAGTCTTTATGCAGGATGCATGCAATGGTATGATGTTATGCTATGCATGGAGTGATGTAAGTAGGCCCTATAATGAGTCCCAATTAAGGACTGTAAACAAAACCTGCAAGGAACTCGTGTTGTTAGATAACAAGTATGCAAGTAGTCATGTTTGAAAGCACACAAGTCACACAAGACAGCCCTTAGAGTTTAGGCCAGCATGAAGTTTAGGTACTACCCTCTTGAAGTTAGTGGGCTCAAAACCTGTCCTATCAAAAGTAACCGGGTTCTAAGGATCTCAATATCATTGGGTTGTTTTTTATGTTCATCGTTTTGATTTAGCCACTGGACTGGCGATCAAAATATTCCAAGAAAACAACCCTCAATGAGTGCAGTATCGAGTATCTACCAACTTCAGACTACACCAAAGTCGGTCATCTCACTACCCTAAAGAGGCCAGGATGGTCAAGTAAGGTTCCTAAGGTCAGTTGATGCTTCACGACACCACGCGGCGGCCCCGTACTCTCCTTGACTTGACTCAAGGGTTTCCGGTACTCACCAAAGTGCCACATCAACGTAGAAACTGCTTCAACCGTGTCGGTATACCCCGCACAGTTCCCTCACAGTTTGTTGCTACCTAAAAGGTATCCCCCCAGATCCGGGTTAGGATCTATAGAACTCCCAAAACAGGCCCACAATATTAAAGCAATCAAAACAGGAAATTGAAAACATAAGTATGATCTATCCTAAGGTACACCTCACTTTTAAGTCTCCCCAGCAGAGTCGCCAGTTCTGTGATCGGTGGAAATAGAATTGACTGTTTTTAATGCTGGATCGCGAAATGTCGCGGTAAGCAAGAGTCGCCACCGTCTTTTATTTTCTCCAACAAGGAAAGGACAAAAGCACAACAAAATTCCTTTTCGAGATGTTTCTCGGGTTTGAGAGGTAGATTTATAGAAAGGGAAGGTGTTAGCACCCTTTCTATCCGTGGTTATCCACGGGCTCTTAGGTACTTGCTCACTATGTTTTCAAAAATTGTTTGCTTTTCAAGTGTATGTGGGTTTTGAAAAAAGTTTGTTTGAAAACTTCGATTTAACTCTTGTATCTGTCCTCAAGAGTGTATGAAGTGTTTGTTTGAAAACTTTTGTCAGAAAAGTGTAGGTGCGAAAAGTATTTTTGTTTTTTGAAAGAGCAAGTACCTGAGAACCTCTACCTACTCAAAAGAAATTAAGCTGTGTAAATGTCCTTTAGACAGTTCCATCTCACTATTGAGAAGTAGGTAGCACCATCGTTGGAGTTTCGGGTCAATTCGATTATAGGGACATATGGTCACCAAAGCAATAGTAGGACGCCTTAGCGGTAACCCTAATGTCCTAGATCCTTTTTTATCTGAGGCAACCGATTCGAGGCAACTGGATCTTTAGACAGGAGGGCGACCTCTAAAACACCCTATACTTAATGACCACCTCGAGGCAACCAAGTGAGGCTTACCCTAAGAGTGGCATGTGCGAGTGTGTCGAGTTTCAGTTTATGTTATCTTTGTTAATGTTATGGTGAGCTACGATTGATTTTATTTTAAGGATAAGTCTTGTCATGCATAGCCTAATTAACATACATCTAGCAATTAATAGTTGCGGAATTTAAATTGGATGCGAGTTTTTTTTTGGGTTTTGACCCCTTTTTTGAAAGGAAGTGATTTTTGGTTATTTTTGGATTAAAAGAAATTAAATTAAGTTAACAATTAAATTAATAAACTAATTAATTAATTAAAATATTTTTGGATTTTTGAGTTTTTAAAGAAATAAAATAAATTGAATTAATGCTAATAAAAACCTAATATTCTAAATTGATTTTAAATATTGCAAAAAAATATTAAAAGTTAAATCTAATTAAAGCTAAATTGATTAAATTAATTTATTTACAAAAATAAAAGTGATGAAGTTAATTTTAATAAATAAAATATTTTTTTGTGTTTTTGATTTTATTAGGAAAAAATGTTAATTGGTTAGTGATTAATAAAAATAATAACGATTAATTAATTAAAGGAACATAATACAAATAGAGAGAAAGTTTAGGAGTATACAAGCCTGATTGGAGGGGTGAAACAGCTATTGGCGTCATGTGTAAACTGTTTTGTTTTGGCCATTTATGTTTTGGCTTTTGGCCATTTGTGTTCTGGCTTTTGGCCATTTGTGTTCTGGCCTCAACGTTCCTTAACCTTCTCAGGATGTCTGTCTCGCCATGTATTGGTGTCATGGGTAAGCTGTTCTGTTTTGGCCATTTGGCTTTTGGCTTTTGGCCATTTGTATTTTGGCCTCAACGTTCCTTAATGAACCTGCATGGGATCCTGTCTAAAATCTGCAGTGTTGAATCTCATGAACACATTAAATAAAATCATAAAATGCAAATAAAGCCAATATATGAAGAAATTTAATGTTTAGGCCAATATGACATGTATGAATGATTATACCCTTTTGATCATGGAGATCAATTCAACCTTACCCTTACTAGAAAAGTAGTGACATGAATGCTTTTATGCCCTTTTGATCATGGAGATCAAGCCAGCCTTACCCTTACTGAAGAAGTAGTGAGATGTTGGTTTGTAACTGAGATGACTTGTTTGTAGTGAGATGTTGGTTTGTAATCGAGATTGCTTGTTTGTAGTGAGAGAGGGATTTGTAATAAGGATTTCAAGGTTTTAGAGTTCTTGAAAGAATTTGATATTCTGAAAGCGTTGTGGCAAGGTTTTTTTTTCTTTTCCCTCTGGTTTGTATGAAAAGAATGTGATTATATAATGGAAACTAGGGTAAAGAAAATGGGCTTTGAATGTGCAATTGGGCCTCCAATGTTCACTTGAGTTCGTCACTTTCCAGGCTAAATCGCAGGGACTTAAGTGCAATTTTTGAAGTTGAAATGTGAAAACAAAATGTAGCCGATATCGAGAACTAACTCCTGTCCGAAAATAGGCTCAATCGGATAAACGGTGAATTAGTTATGAATTTTTGAAGTTTCAGCTCAGACAAACTTATTTTGGGCTCCAGTGTCGACTCTGACACGTTCTTCAATAAAAAAATGTTATTGATCGGAGCATAATCCGGTCTCGACTTTTTAAGCAAAGTTGTAGATCTATGAGTCAGTGACCTTGTGTAAAAATATGAGCCCAATCCGATAAAAATTGACCGAGTTATGAATTTTCGAAGTTTCGGCCCAGATGAAATAATATTCAGCATTCAGGATTTTCAGCGTGTCACGCACTCTGAGCAAAAAACGTAGGCCTTTTGAATACCGTTTGAACTCAATACCTTCTGTGAAAATGTAGCCAACTCAATTCGTGAAATTTTGGCGCCGGAACCAGCTCGATACGATGAAAATCGACCAAGTTATGATTTTCTAAACATGACGCAAATAAACTTCTGTCACAAATTTTCTGTACGAAAATACTTGATAAATCCAAATTTTTGAAGACCTTCTGATTAAAATTGGCTTCCAGCTATGAGAGATGAAAATGTAGATAATGTCAAGACGGAATTTTGGCCACCAAAACGGGTTCAAAACGAGCCACGATCTTCAAGTTATGAATTTTTTAGCACATAAAAATTGCACCTTCATCACACTTTTTCACCATATTTCTTCAAGAAAACTCACACATTCGGATACCTTCTTTAAAGAATTGACTCTTGAGCCGAACCTGAATTTGAGAATACGTTATCAGAGATATCTTGGTGAAAGAACACCTGAATATGACGCGCCGGGTTGGACTTATGAATTTTTCTTGAAATGTTTTGAGAAATATGGGAGGGCAAATTTTGGGGTACAACACGGGGCATTGACATGATTGGAGAGATCAAACCCACTGCTTCCAATGGACACTATTTCATCCTCGTTGCCATCGACTACTTCACCAAATGGGTTGAAGCTGCCTCATTTGCCTTAGTAACAAAGAACATTGTGGCTCGGTTTATCAAGCATAACCTCATCTTCCAGTACGATATCCCTGAAAAGATCATCACTGACAACGACACTGATCTCAACAATGCTATTATTATGGAACTTTGCACGCAATTCAAAATCAAGCATCATAATTCTTCTCCATACAGACCTAAAATGAATGGCGCGGTGGAAGCTGCCAATAAAAACATAAAGAAGATTATGCAAAAGATGGTAGTAACCTACAAAGACTGGCATGAGATGCTACCGTTTGCTCTTCAGGGCTACCGTACTTCAGCTCGAACATCAACTAGGGAAACTCCTTTCTCTTTGGTCTATGGCATGAAAGCTTTCCTGCATGTCAAAGTTCAGATTCCTTCCCTACGGATTATGAAAGAAGCAGATCTAGGCGAAGATGAATAGATTCAGACTAGGGTGGATCAGTTGAATTTAATTGATGAGAAGAGACTGGCTGCTGTTTGTTGCGGTCAAATGTACCAAAAATGTATGATCAAGGCTTTCAACAAAAAGATAAAGCCTCGAGTATATCAGACTGGTGACATGGTAATAAAGAGCATCATTTTACCACAAGGCGATCTCGACGGCAAATAGACTCCCACATACGAAGGGCCATTTGTTGTTAAGAAAGTTTTATTCGATGGTGCCATGATGTTGACTACTATGGATGGTGAAGATTTCCTACATCCTGTGAACGCGAACATAGTTAAAAAATACTACGCATAAAATGACCCTCTAGGTTGACATGCCTAGGCAAAAATAAGGGCATTCCGGTGAACCAAAAGGGTTCGGGAAAAAGTTAGGGATATATACAAAAGATTGTACACAAGACAAGTCAAAAACCCGAAGGGGCGGCTTGTGCAAAAATAGGTATTCCGGTGGACCAAAAACCCGAAAGGGCGGTCTAGGAAAATGTTAGGGATTAAAGCGTACAACTATGTCCCATTGGATCTTTGCAGCCTGCTTTATTACCAGGGTCAAAAGTTCAAAAGGTCCAAGATCAATTCAATCAACTTCTTTCAACGTCAAGGGATGATGTTCGAAGACATAAGGGCAATAGCGGAGTTGGAACCTAATAAGATCACTTTCACATGGCTATTATGTGTGTTTTCACTTTGTATTCCTTTCATTCTTTCGACGATTTCCTCTTACTAGGATCTCTGTCTCCTTGTACAAAAATTCCCATTTATAGGCAAACATCAATACAAATATACTTTGAAGTGCAAACTTTTTGTTTTTTCTGTTTTGAGTTCAAAAGTGTCCAATGACTAAAATTGAATGAACATATGCATATGAACATGATTAAAGTGTTAACAAATGTATACATAAAAACAGTAACAAGCATCTCCTTAAGGATTTGGGATATCCCCACAGAGATACTTCAATAAGGTTATCCCCATAGAGATACTTCAATAAGGTTATCCCCACAGAGACGGATTCACGCAATCCCTAACCAGAGTTCCAATCTCTCAAAAAACTACAAGTTCCCTAACTGAGTTGGTCTTAGATAGAAGCCTTATGGAGTTCTACCTAAAGAAGTCACTTCCCCAGAAGGTCGTCAAAATATTATCTTTAACCGAGTTTATTTCCCCAACAAACTACAAATCCCCCAGCTTGAGTTGGTCTCTCAGACTATTATAAATAAATGGACAAAAAACCCCTTAATCCCCAGTAGAGTCATTACATTCCCCAACAGAGTCATTACTATCAAAGTCAATTTTCTGTGAATCCTGGAATTCGACCAGATAACAGTTTAGTTTCAACCTCTAGCAAGTTACTTTGAAGCATGTTATCCGACCAAATAATAGTTAACTTCATCCTTTCAAGCAATTTATTGCAAAGCCTGGAATCCGACCAAATAACAATTAACTTCATCCTTTCAAGCAAGTTACTGCGAAGCCTGGAATTCGACCAAATAAAAGTTAACTTCATTATTTCATCTATGTTGCTACGAAGCCTGGAATCCAACTAGATAACAATTTAACTTCAATTTGCTGCGAAGCCTAGAATCTGACCAGATAACAGTTAACTTCAGCAAGTTACTGCGAAGCCTGGAATCCGACCAGATAACAGTTAACTTCATCCTTTCAAACAAGTTACTGCGAAGCCTGGAATCCGACCAGATAATAATTAACTTCATTATTTCATCTAAGTTGCTGCGAAGCCTGGAATCTGACCAGATAACAGTTTAACTTCAATTTTCTGCGAAGCCTGGAATCCGACCAGATAACAATTAATATCATCTAAGTTGCTACGAAGCTTGGAATCTGATCAGATAATAGTTTAACTTCAAGTTTCTACGAAGCCTGGAATCCTACTAGATAACAGTTTAACCTCATCCAATTTTCTGCGAAGCCTGGAATCCGACCAGATAAATGTTAATTTCATATATCCCAGTAAGTTACTGCGAGGCTTGGAATTTAACCAGTTAACAGTTAAACTTCATCTTTCCAAGCAAATTTTCTGCGAATCTTGGAATCTGACCAGATAATATTTAATTTCATCTAAGTTGCTGCAAAGCCTGGCATCCGACCAAATAACAGTTTAACATCAATTTTCTGCGAAGCCTAGAATCCGACCAGATAACAGGTAATTTCATCCTTCCAAGAAAATTTTCTACGAAGCCTGAAATCTGACCAGATAACATTTAATTTCATTTAAGTTGCTGCGAGGCCTGGTATCCTACCAGTTAACAAACTAACTTAAATTTTCTGTGTAGCCTAGAATCCGAGCAGATAACAATTAATTTCATTCTTTCATCAGCTACTGCGAAACCTGGAATCCGAACAGATAACAGTTTAACTTCAATTTTCTGCGAAGTCTGGAATCCGACCAGATAATAGTTAATTTCATCCTTTCATCAGTTACTACGAAGCCTGTAATCTTACCAGATAGTAGTTTAACTTCAATTTTCTGTGAAGCCTGGAATCCGACTAGATAACAGTTAATTTCATCCTTTCATCAGTTACTATGAAGCTGGGAATCCGACCAGATAACAGTTTAACTTTAAGTTATTGTGAAGCCTTGAATCCGACCAGATAACAGTTAAACTTCATTCTTCCAAGTAATTTTCTTCGAAGCCTGGAATCCGACCAGATAACAGTTAAACATCATTCCTCCAAGTAATTTTCTGCAAAACCTGGAACCCGACCAGATAACAATTAATTTTATCTTCCTCAGTAAGTTGTTGTGAAGCCTAGAATACAAATAGATAACAGTCAACTTTATTATCCCCAACAAGTTTCTGCGAAGCCTGGATTTCGACCAGATAATAACTAACTTCTATTCTCCAGAGTGAAGAAATAGCTTTATTACCAAGGTCAAAAGTTCAAAAGGTCCAAGATCAATTCAATCAACTTCTTTCAACAGCAAGGGATGATGTTAGAATACATAGGGGCAATAGCGGAGTTGGAACCCAATAATATCACTTCCACATGGCTATTATGTGTGTTTTCACTTTATATTCCTTTCCTTCTTTCGAAGATTTCCTCTTACTAGGATCTATGTCTCCTTGTGCAAAAATGTCTGTTTATAGGCAAAGATAAATACAAATATACTTTGAAGTGCAAACTTTTTTTCTTTTTTGAGTGCAAAAGTGTCCAATGACTAAAATTGAATGAACATATGCATATGAACATAATTAAACTGTTAACAAATGTATACATAAAAACAATAACATGCATCTCCTTAAGGATTTGGGATATCCCCACAAAGATGCTTCATTAAGGTTATCCCCACAGAGATACTTAAATAAGGTTATCCCCACAGAGACGAATTCATGCAATCCCTAACCAGAGTTCCAATCTCTCAAAAAACTACAAGTTTCTCAGTTGAGTTGGTCTTAGAAAGAAGCCTTATGGAGTTCTACCTAAAGAAATCACTTCCCCATAAGGTCGTCAAAATATTCTCTTTAACCGGGTTTATTTCCCCAACAAACTACAAATCCCCCAGCTTGAGTTGGTCGCTCAGACTATTGCAAATTAACGGAAAAAACCCCTTAATCCCCGGTAGATTCATTACATTCCCCAACAGAGTCGTTACTATCCCATTCAATTTTCTGCGAATCCTAGAATTCGGCCAGATAACAGTTTAATTTCAACCTCAAGCAAGTTACTGTGAAGCATGGAATCTGACCAGATAACAATTAACTTCATCCTTTCAAGCAAGTTACTGCGAAGCTTGGAATCTGACCAGATAACAGTTAACTTCATTATTTCAGCTAAGTTGCTAGGAAGCTTGGAATCCGACTAGATATCAGTTTAACTTCAATTCACTGTGAAGCCTGGAATCTGACCAGATTATAGTTAACTTCAGCAAGTCACTGCGAAGCCTGGAATCCGACCAGATAACAGTTAACTTCATCCTTTCAAGTAAGTTACTAAAAATCCTGGAATCCGACCAGATAACAATTAACTTCATTATTTTATCTAAGTTGTTGCGAAGCCTGGAATTCGACTAGATAACAGTTTAACTTCAATTCGCCGTGAATCTTGGAATCTGACCAGATAATAGTTAACTTCAGCAACATACTGTGAAGCATGGAATCTGACCAAATAACTGTTAACTTCATCCTTTCAAGCAAGTTACTGCGAAGCCTGGAATCCGACCAGATAACAATTAACTTTAATATTTCATCTAAGTTGCTGCGAAGCCTGGAATCCAACCAGATAACAGTTTAACTTAAATTTTCTATGAATCCTGGAATGCTATCAGATAACAGTTAATTTCATCTAAGTTGCTGCGAAGCCTGGAATCTGACCAGATAACAGTTTAACTTAAATTTTCTGCAAAGCCTGGAACCCGATCAGATAACATTTAAACTCATCCAATTTTCTGCGAAGCCTAGAATCCGACCAGATAACAGTTAATTTCATCTATCCCATTAAGTTACTGTGAGGCCTGGAATTTTACCAGTTAACAGTTAAACTTCATCTTTCCAAGTAAATTTTCTGCGAAGCCTGGAATCTGACCATATAATATATAATTTTATCTAAGTTGCTGCGAAGCCTGGTATCTGACCAAATAACAGTTTAACTTCAATTATCTGTGAAGCCTGGAATCTGACGAAATAATAGGTAATTTCATCCTTCCAAGAAATTTTCTGCGAAGCCTGAAATCTGACCAGATAACAGTTAATTTCATCTAAGTTATTGCGAGGCCAGGTATCCGACCAGTTAACAGTCTAACTTCAATTTTCTGTGAAACCTAGAATCCGAACAGATAACAGTTAATTTCATTCTTTCATCAGTTACTGCGAATCCTGGAATCCGAACAGATAACAGTTTAACTTCAATTTTCTCCGAAACCTGGAATCCGACCAGATAAGAGTTAATTTCATCCTTTCTTCAGTTACTGCGAAGCCTGAAATCTCACCAGATAACAGTTTAACTTTAATTTTCTGCGAAGCCTGGAATCCGACCAAATAACAGTTAATTTCATCAGTTACTAACAAGCCGGGAATCCGACCAAATAACAATTTAACTTCAAGTTATTGTGAAGCCTAGAATCCGACCAGATAACAGTTAAACATTATTCTTCCAAGTAATTTTCTACGAAGCCTGGAATCCGACCAGATAACAGTTAAACATCATTCTTCCAAGTAATTTTCTGCAAAGCCTGAAACTCGACCAGATAACAGTTAATTTTATCTTCCCAAGTAAGTTATTATGAAGCCTGGAATACGACTAGATAAAAGTCAACTTTATTATCCCCAACAAGTTTCTGTAATGCCTGGATTTCGACCAGATAATAGCTAACTTTTGTTCTCCCCAATCAAGAAATAACTTTATTACCAAGGTCAAAAATTCAAAAGGTCCAAGATCAATTCAATCAACTTATTTCAACGACAAGGGGTGATGTTCGAAGACATAAGGGCAATAACAGAGTTGGAACCCAATAAGATCACTTCCACATGGCTATTATGTGTGTTTTCACTTTGTATTCCTTTCATTCTTTCGATGATTTCCTCTTACTAGGATCTCTGTCTCCTTGTACAAAAATGCCTATTTATAGGCAAACATCAATACAAATATACTTTGAAGTGCAAACTTTTAGTTTTTTCTGTTTTGAGTGCAAAAGTGTCTAATGACTAAAATTGAATGAACATATGCATACGAACATGATTAAACTGTTAACAAATGTATAAATAAAAATAGTAACAAGCATCTCCTTAAGGATTTGGGATATCCCCACAGAGACACTTAAATAAGGTTATCTCCATATAGATACTTCAATAAGGTTATCCCCACAGAGACGGATTCATGCAATCCATAACCAGGTTTCCAATCTCTCAAAAAACTACAAGTTCCCCAACTGAGTTGGTCTTTGAAAGAAGCCTCATGGAGTTCTATCGAAAGAGGTCACTTCTGTAGAAGGTCGTCAAAATATTCTCTTTAACCGGGTTTATTTCCCCAACAAACTAATAATCCCCCAGCTTGAGTTGGTCTCTCAGACTTTTACAAATCAATGGACAAAACCCCTAAATCCCCGGTAGAGTCATTACATTCCCCAACAGAGTCGTTACTATCCCAGTCAATTTTCTGTGACTCCTAGAATTCGGCCAGATAACGGTTTAATTTCAACCTCAAGCAAGTTACTGTGAAGCATGCAATCCCACCAGATAATAGTTAACTTCATCCTTTCAAGCAAGTTATTGCGAAGCCTGGAATCGTACCAGATAACAATTAACTTCATCCTTTTAAGCAAGTTACTGCGAAGCCTGGAATTAGAAAAGATGACAATTAACTTCATTATTTCATCTAAGTTGTTGCGAAGCCTGGAATCCGACTAGATAACAATTTATCTTCAATTCGCTGCGAAGCCTGGAATCTGACCAGATAACAGTTAACTTCAGCAAGATACTGCGAAGCTTGGAATCCGACTAGATAACAGTTAACTTCATCCTTTCAAGCAAGTTACTGTAATGCCTTGAATCTGACCAGATAAAAATTAACTTCATTATTTCATCTAAGTTGCTGCAAATCCTGGAATCCGACTAGATAACAATTTAACTTCAGTTTTCTGTGAAACCTGGAATCCTACCAGATAATGGTTAATTTCATCTAAGTTTCTACGAAGCCTGGAATCTGACCAGATAACAGTTTAACTTCAATTTTCTGCGAAGCTTGGAATCCGACAAGATAACAGTTTAACCTCTTCCAATTTTCTGTGAAGCCTAGAATCCGACTAGATAATAGTTAATTTCATCTATCCCAGTAAGTTACTGTGAGGCCTGTAATTTGACCAGTTAACAGTTAAACTTCATCTTTCCAAGCAAATTTTCTGCGAAGCCTGGAATCCGACCAGATAATATTTAATTTCATTTAAGTTGCTGCGAAGCCTGGTATCTGATCAAATAACATTTTAACTTCAATTTTCTACGAAGCCTTGAATCAGACCAAATAACAGGTAATTTCATCCTTCCAAGAAAATTTTCTACGAAGCCTAAAATCTGACCAGATAACAGTTAATTTCATCTAAGTTGCAGCGAGGCCTGGTATCCGACCAGTTAACAGTCTAACTTCAATTTTCTATGAAGCCTAAAATCCGACCAGATAACAGTTAATTTCATTCTTTCATCAGTTAATGCGAAGCCTGGAATCTGACCAGATAACAGTTTAACTTCAATTTTCTACGATGCCTGGAATCTGACTAGATAATAGTTAATTTCATCCTTTCATCAGTTACTGTGAAGCCTGGAATCCCACCAGATAACAGTTTAACTTAAATTTTCTGCGAAGCCTGGAATTCGACCAGATAACAGTTAATTTCATCAGTTACTAAGAAGTCGGGAATCCGACCAGATAACAGTTTAACTTCAAGTTGTTGTGAAGCCTGGAATCCGACCATATAATAGTTAAACTTTATTCTTCCAAGTAATTTTCTACGAAGCCTGGAATCCGACCAGATAACAGTTAAACATCATTCTTCCAAGTAATTTTTTGCAAAGCCTGGAACCCGACCATATAACAATTAATTTCATCTTCCCCAGTAAGTTGTTGTGAAACCTGGAATACAACTAGATAACAGTTAACTTTATTATCCCCAACAAGTTTCTGTGAAGCCTAGAATTCGACCAAATAATAGCTAACTTTTGTTCTCCCCAATCAAGAAATTGCTTTATTACCAAGGTCAAAAGTTCAAAAGGTCCAAGATCAATTCAATCAACTTCTTTCAACAGCAAGGGATTGTGTTCGAAGACATAGGGGAAATAGCGGAGTTGGAACCCAATAAGATCACTTCCACATGGCTATTATGTGTGTTTTCACTTTGTATTCCTTTCATTCTTTCGATGATTTCCTCTTACTAGGATCTCTGTCTCCTTGTACAAAAATGCCTATTTATAGGCAAACATCAATACAAATATACTTTGAAGTGCAAACTTTTTGTTTTTTCTGTTTTGAGTGCAAAAGTGTCTAATGACTAAAATTGAATGAACATATGCATACGAACATGGTTAAACTGTTAACAAATGTATACATAAAAATAGTAACAAGCATCTCCTTAAGGATTTGGGATATCCCCACAGAGACACTTCAATAAGGTTATCTCCACATAGATAATTCAATAAGGTTATCCCCACAGAGACAGATTCATGCAATCCATAACCAGGTTTCCAATCTCTCAAAAAACTATAAGATCCCCAACTGAGTTGGTCTTTGAAAGAAGCCTTATGGAGTTCTACCTAAAGAGGTCACTTCCCAAGAAGGTCGTCAAAATATTCTCTTTAACCGGGTTTATTTCCCCAACAAACTACACATCCCCCAACTTGAGTTGGTCTCTCAGACTATTACAAATCAATGGACAAAACCCCTAAATCCATGGTAGAGTCATTACATTCCCCAACAGAGTCGTTACTATTCCAGTCAATTTTCTGCGAATCCTAGAATTCGGCCAGATAACAATTTAATTTCAACATCAAGCAAGTTATTGTGAAGCATGGAATCCTACCAGATAATAGTTAACTTAATTCTTTCAAGCAAGTTATTACGAAGCCTGGAATCCGACCAGATAATAATTAACTTCATCCTTTCAAGCAAGTTACTGCGAAGCCTAGAATCCGACCAGATGACAATTAACTTCATTATTTCATCTAAGTTGCTGTGAAGCCTGGAATCCAACTAGATAACAGTTTAACTTCAATTTGCTGTGAAGCCTGGAATCTGACCAGATAACAATTAACTTCAGCAAGTTATTGCGAAGCCTGGAATCCGACCAGATAACAGTTAACTTCATCCTTTCAAGCAAGTTACTGTGAAGCCTGGAATACGACCAGATAACAATTAACTTCATTATTTCATCTAAGTTGTTGTGAAGCCTGAAATCCGACCAGATAACAGTTTAACGTCAATTTTCTGTGAAGCTTGGAATCCGACCAGATAACAGTTAATTTCATCTAAGTTTCTGCGAAGACTGGAATCTGACCAGATAACAGTTTAACTTCAATTTTTTGCGAGGCCTGGAATCCGATTAGATATCAGTTTAACCTCATCCAATTTTCTACGAAGCCTGGAATCTGACCAGATAACTGTTAATTTCATCTATCCCAGTAAGTTACTGCGAGGCCTGGAATTTGACCAATTAATAATTAAACTTCATCTTTCCAAGTAAATTTTCTACGAAGCTTGGAATCCGACCAGATAATATTTAATTTCATCTAAGTTGTTGCGAAGCCTGGTATCCGACCATATAACAGGTTAACTTCAATTTTCTGTGAAGCCTGGAATCCGACCAGATAACAGGTAATTTCATCCTTCCAAGAAAATTTTCTACGAAGCTTGAAGTCTAACCAGATAGCAGTTAATTTCATCTAAGTTGCTGCGTGGCCTGGTATCTGACCCGTTAATAGTCTAACTTTAATTTTCTGCGAAGCCTGGAATCCGACCAGATAACAGTTAATTTCATTCTTTCATCAGTTACTGCGAAGCCTACTATCTGACCAGATAACAGTTTAACTTTAATTTTTTGCGAAGCCTGGAATCTGACCAGATAATAGTTAATTTCATCCTTTCATCAGTTACTGCGAAGCCTAGAATCCTACCAGATAACAGTTTAACTTCAATTTTTTGCGAAGCTTAGAATCCGACCAGATAATAGTTAATTTCCTCAATTACTAAGAAGCATGGAATTCGACCAGATAGCCGTTTAACTTCAAGTTGTTATGAAGCCTGGAATCTGACCAGATAAAAGTTAAACTTCATTCTTCCAAGTAATTTTCTACGAAGCCTGGAATCCGACCAGATAATAGTTAAACATTATTCTTCCAAGTAATTTTCTACAAAGCCTGGAACCCGACCAGATAACAGTTAATTTCATCATCCCCAGTAAGTTATTGTGAAGCCTGGAATACGATTAGATAGCAATCAACTTTATTATCCTCAGCAAGTTTCTGCGAATCCTGGATTTCGACCAAATAATAGCTAAATTTTATTCTCCCCAGTCAAGAAATAACTCCCTAGTAGAGCAATGGAAAACTCCTAAACTTTATTCCCCAACCAGAAATCAACACTCCTCACATAGTTTCCTCAAGCAAAGAGCCAAAATCAATGTTCCCCAGCGGATTTCTCCTCAAACAACAAAATAGGAATTCCCAGCGGAAGGATTCTAAACAAGTTTTGAAGATGTGCATACTCTTTGTACTCTTCATCCCCAACAGCAATCTGGGATTTAACTTCCCAAAGCTCCCCAGCCTTTGTCAATGATTTATTTTCCAAGAAAAAGATACACTTCAAAAATATTTCACATTCCTATATCATATTACATACATGACAAATGCATATAACAAAATCTCAATTATTTTGAGAACATCATTGTGCCATGCATACATCTGCATGCAACTAACCCTCTTCCTTGCAGGAAAAGTCAACAAATCAACAGTCCTCTTCTGGAATGTATTTACTTCTACCATTTAATAATAGGAAATCAAAAGGCTTCTTCTGGTTAGATTTGTTTCCCCAGTGAATTCACCATCACAAGACCTCTTCTGTTTCTACAAACATTCACTCTGGATCGCATATATAAGCCCATCTCCAACAAACTCTTCCTCATTTCTCTAAATGGAATCTTTAAGCCCATCCCGATATAATCAACTAACACATCATCGAGTGCACATTTCTGGGTACTCTAGTGTTCAATCATCTTTGACCTTCAAGTAACGAATGACTTTGCCAATCTACCTCTTCAGGTTTAAGAAGATTGAACAGGGGCAGATGTTGTATCCTAAAATTTTCCCTCTATTTTCTCAATACATTTCATAAAGGATCACCAATGCTCAAGGATTCTCTAGGAATTTATAAAAAAAATCACCTTCAAAATACTGAGACCACAAATTAGGGTTTTGACTGAGAACGACTGATCACTGGCTTTTGACCTAATACACAATCTATTGGTTTGAAACATAGTATCAAGGATTCAAATGCATAATTTTGACCTAATTTAATATATCAATTCATTTCTCAAGATCAATTGATTGATAGTTGAAATTTAGTCAACTGATGAAAAGTCAACTGATACACCAAAAGTCAAACTTTGAATTTTTGGTCAACATTAAGTTTTAAAGATCAAAATTCATCAAGACATTCAAGAATATCAAGCTTGATCATCAAGAAGTCAAGAAAGTCAAAAGTTAATTTGAAAAGTCAAACTTTTCAAGACTTAGAAATTTTTCTAAGTGTTTTCTACATGATAATTTCACTACTTCAGGCCAATTTTTCACCAAGATGCATGATGATTCAAAGAAAAATTTCAACATGAAATTTGTAGATCTTAATGAATTATAAAACTTTATATTTGAGGGTTGATGTCCAAAAAACGCTTAGATTTGAAGATATGAGCCCATGAAGTCATGACATTTTCATCTAACACTTAGAGAAATTTCCAACAGATTTTGGTCAGGATTTTATCCCAACTTCTTGGCATTTTTTCACATAGTTCCAAGATGATTTGGTCAAAATGGCCAACATGAAATTTATAGAGGATGTTTCAAGTTTCCAAAATATCCAAGAGCATGAATTTATCATACTTGAGCTAGGAGATTCAAGGGCCTGAAGTTGGGCATCCATTCTTGAATTGCAAGTCATTTGTTGAAGAACAAATAATCCAATTTGCATGATGTGCTGCATAATCTTACTTTTCAGGCCTTGTGACTTGAAAATATATCCATAATAATATATTTACACAATTTATTGAACCATTATCCAAGTGATTCAAGTATTATTCATTGCATGATTCCATTTATAACAAAAAGGCACCATTGCCATTCACATAAAGCATGCTTTATGAAATTGTCAACTCCTTGAGCCTCTCAGTTATTTTCTCTGCACATAGACAATGTGAAAGTGAGAAGCAGCATGCCTAAAATCCTCTAGCCCCTTCAGATCCCTTTTGTACCATGGATTGGGACATCAAATTTCACATAACATGGTTGTTTCATCTCAACCAAACCAGAATTCCATAGTTTATGAAACAAACTATCTCATTCTCTCAAACCTTCTCTATAAATAGGGAGGACATTTTAAAGCTAAAGAGATGTTTTGGTTGTGTAGACAAGCCCTCAAAATCCCATAGTCTCAAAAAACCACAACTGTCCACAAAACCTCCATTCTTGAGCTTTGAAGTCCAAATCTTTGGACCTCTCACACCTTGCAATTTCTGTCCAAACAAACCATCTAAACACTCCACATATATCATATAGGAGTTGTTAAAACACAAGAAAAACTTTTGTAACATCACTATCACCATTTCCAAAGCTCCAAAATAGCCAACACATCAGTTCAAACTCAAAACACAAATTTCAGCGTCAAGGTAAGTTTTCTTGACTTTGAACTCTTCATATAAAGCATCATTAATGGTGCATTTGTGAAGAGAAAATGTAGATATCATTTCCTTGAAGATAACCATATACTTGCTTTTCATTTTCACTAACCCTGTGTTTAGAACTGGCCCATATGTGTAGCAGAACAATGTAAGAAGTAAAAAAATAGCAGTATGATTCGATACGTAACACTATGAGTCGACACATGCTATGTACAAAACAGGTTATGAGTCGACACAAAACACAAATGTGTCGACACAAACAAGAAATGAGTTGACACATAACATTATGTGTTGACTCATACTGAACAGGTTTTGACTTGCAGGAGCAAGAAAATGACATGTGTCGATGCAAAGTTGATATGTGTCGATGCAAAACAGGAAAATGAGCCAATACATGCCATTACGTGTCAATACATGCTGAGTTTGATTTTTATTTTCCAAAATATTTTATTTATCATTTATAACTTTAATATATTCCTATTGTTATTTCTTTTTAAACCAAAATCCAAAAAAAAAATACTTTCTTATTAAAATCAATTTCTTTACTTAAAATTAATTTAATATTTAGACTTAGTTTTATCTTTTCATTATTTAAAATTAATTTAGAACTTAGGGCTTTTGATTTTTTTTATATACTAATTTAATTTAGTTAAAACCTTCCCACAAAAACCCTAAAAAACGCTTTCTTGATTTATTTTATTTTATTTTTAATTTAACTTAGGTTTAATTTCTTTAAAATTAATTTAGACTAGTTAATTATTTTCTTTTGATTTAATTAGGTCAAATCCTTTTTCTTAACAAAACCACAAATCAACTATCTTTTTCATTTACTTTCTTGTACATTTATTTATTCTAGTACGTTATCGTTCAATTCAATATGGTTGTAATATTAACTTAGGTTTAAATTACTTGTCATCCCCCCATTTGTAAATTTGTACCCCCATCTTCAAATGATGTAATAGCGTAGAATCTTTATATTCTGCAATTTATCGCTTTCAAATATAAATGCTAGTAATTAGGGTGTCTATGGCAAGACATAAAATCAACAAGTAGAAAATCCTAATTCAAGAACAAAATGCATGAAAACAAACACTTTTCACACTTGCACCTCTAGGGTAACCCACACTTGTTGCTTCGGATAAAAATAGTCACGTCCCTCGAGCGTGGGATACTTTAGCAATGACCCTCAAATAGAATATTGTAGTTCCTCAATGACCCTTCGATTTTGCCTTCAGTAAATGATCTTAGACCCTTACAAAAATTGCTAAGGTATCCTACAATGTTGCCTTCTATGACCATACAACGACACACACCCGTCCCTTCACATCCAATGATAGGGATTCTTATCAAATAAATGGTAAGATAGAAATATCTAAAGGAGAAGGAAAAAAACAAAGATTTTTGAGTAGGTAGAACGCTCGTAGTTGCTTGCTCACAACCATTTTTCAAAACAACATCATTTCAAACACACCAACACTTTCAAATGAAATATTTTCAAAAGTCAACACTTTGTATGCATTCTTATAGAGACGAGAATCATTACAAAGTTCTCCTAAACGATGGCACTTTTCAAAAATACTTTCAAAAACAATCACAAACACATTTCAAACAAAGCATTTCAAAAGTGATCAAGCAACTAAGAGCCTATAGATTACTATGGATGAAAAGGGTTCCAATACCTTCCCTTTTTGTAACCTACCCCCTGAACTCAAGAAAATATATCTAAAGGTCTTTCCTGTTCTTTTCACCCATTCCTTTATTGGATAAAAGAAAATCTGATGGTGACTCTTGCTATCCGTAACAATTGCGATAAAACCCAAAACACCCAATTCAGTTCTCCCACCGTAATACAGAAACAAAAGTACTTTCATTAGTAATAATCATCCTCTAAAGAGAATATATTTCAGATATTGAAAGATATTTGAACTAAGAAAGAAACTATTGGAAGTACTAACATCTTCACGACTATTGTTTCTCCTTGATGATTATTATCTTTGTCATATCTGGCTTGACGGTATTGATACAGACAAGTTGTCTCCTTTTGGTATGAATGCATGAATATGGGGCTTAGTGACTTGATTTTATGAAAGGTACCCTTAGAAGGCAGGCTTCTAGTTTTTGCCTACGGATATTCTACCCTACCCATAAGGTGGTTTCCTTAAGGGTATCATGAATAAAACTAGAGGGAAATGCACAAGTGCCTTCCTTAAGTGGAGCCTCATTATAGACCGAAACTTTCGTCTCTAAGGCCGTACAAGGTATCACCATGAGATTTTGGCTAGGGGTTATACAAAGAGTTATAGGTTTCATTTCAAAGTCCTATCCCCCAAGAGGATATCTCTTGAGACGTATTCCTTTCGTGGAATTCCATTGACTCTAGGCTAAATCATCACATAAACTCATAGGGCTAAGGTATCCCCTTGGCTAATAGACGAACCTTCTTTCTAAGGTTTTTGAATTTTTTTTAAAAAATTAAAAATCCCGCCACAATATGATAATATAACAATGAAAAAGTAATAATAACTAAATAAACCGAATAAATACAATAAGCAAATATAGAAAACATAAAAAATATAAAACCCTATCAAAACCCTAAATCCAAAGAATAGGCTAATAAACCCTAGGGTTGAGTCCCCAATAGAGTCGCCAACTATTGTAACCAGTTTTAAATTGAGAGTTTCCACCCTTTATTTTTATCCTAAGGAAGGGAATATAAAATATAACCTTGACATGGACAAAGATTCTAAAGGATATTAGGGTTTAGAAGCGCGATCTTTAGGAAATAGCATTTTAGTATTTTATTTGGGGAACTCATCATGATTTTAGTCGTATGCCTACGTATTCTCTTATGAGGAATCAAGGTCCCAATTTGTAGTTCATAGTTTGTTGGTGTTGTACCCCAAAATTTGCCCTCCCATATTCTTCAAAGTTTTGACAAGCATCATCTCAATTTGCTCAAGTCTACTCAAGGGTTGCACAGTCAAACCATCCTCCTAAGCCAGTCAAAATTAGGGTTTTGGTTCTTGCAAGGAAGTTGAGGTTTTCAAGGGCTCAATCAAGTCCCATAGGCCTATACACATTGTCAAGCATCCACATGCCAAGTTCCAAGACTCACAGCATCAAGTTGCACAGTCAAAAGCCCTAATTGCTTCACAATCAACTGTAGTGGTAAAATGGTTATTTGGCAGTCAAAAGTCAAAATTTTTGGTAAACATCTTATTTTGAAGCCACAATCATCATTTGATCAATTCTTAATCATGATTCCACAAGCATGGCTTAAAAATCATCAAGATGCAAAAGTTTCCATTTTTGGACAGCTGAAAAGTCAACTGTAACTTGACCAAGGCATAAATTTTTCATGGTTCATTAGAAAAATCTCATCCAATGCTCATTTTGAAGGGGATGACATTTCCTACAACTCATCTTCACATTCCAAGTCCAAGAAATGCTCTCACAAAAAGTTATCAATTTGTACATTATAGGTCATTTTCAAAAGTCAACAAAAAGGCATTTTAAGTCAAAGACCATAACTTGAGATTGTTAAATCCAAATGACATGGGACCAAATGCATTGGTTAGAGGACTTCAATACCTTTCCAAAATGTCCAAGAACATGTTCATATGATCAAAATTGAGCAAGATATGCATTGGAGAAGTTGGGAAATTTTTATGAAATAGCAAAAGTCAACTATCCTTAAAACTTCAATTTTTGACAAAAGGGCCCACTTTCTTCCACTTGATTCAGCCTTGTCATGCCACCCACGTGTCCCATGATTAATTTCAAGATCAAACATTTATTTTTCCATTTTATTTAATTTTTGTTGATTTAATTCATTTTAAATCCATAATAACTCAAATAAAATCAAAAAAATTAATGGAATAGTATCTTGTGGTTTGAATAGCTTTCATGTATCATTTGCCAGCTACCAAATATGTGCTAGGGCCATTTTGAGCATAAAATCCAAGTTTTGCTTTAAAGATGGAATATCCTTTAATGGTGGTCAAACAAAATCCAAAATTTAATTGCACAAGGTTAAGGCTCATCATATCACTTAATTCTCATTCATACCTACATATGCAAGTGTGACAAACCTAAGACAAGACCTAGAGATCACTGAAACGGCCAGAACAAAAAACTCAAAATTTGTCAAAAAGTGAGAGATCAAAAACTGTGTTACAGGCATTTCCAGATCAAAGCAAGCACGTGGCCTTCTTCCTTGCCACCCCCTGAAGCCAAAACAACCACAAACGCGTCCTAAGGTCCACTGAATAGTGCTGTATGTTCTCAAAAACTCACCCCTGTACACGATACCTCAACTCTCCATTCTTGCATTTTTTCTTAAAAATATTGGCATAATCATGTTGCTGGCTTGATTTCTAACGTAACTACATTATTCAATTTCGTTTTTGGGCTTTGTATGATGATACCCGCGTCTAGGGTTTGTATTGTTTGTTTTTAGGCATGTTGTTTCCAGGAACAGTCAGGACAAATCATAAGCATGGATGGACTTAGGAGATAGAGACGAGACTGACCATGGTCTTGGAGTGAGTTTTGGAAGCCTAGGGACAATTTTAGGACAGGCCTGTGAAATCTCATGCGGATAGAAACCGCAGGTAAAAAACCAGTATCAGAGGAAGAAGACGCTGACACGTCCCCCTCTCATTCGTCCGTTTAAAATAACGCGCGTTTATTTGTTTTTTTTCAGGGCATTATTTGGTTCATCAATATATTATTTGTTTATTCTTATTGTTTCAATTGAACAAGACAGCTCAGCTGGCCAAGGCGCTTGTGCATAGTCCCTTGGGACCTGGGTTCGAACCCCAGGTCCCCCCAAAATCATTATTTCTTGTTTTTCTTCACATAATTGTGTGCAGGCTTCAAAGAATAGGCCCATCATGTACCTTACTCATCCAGCGTGCCAAGTGTCTTCAATAGCCATCCAAAGGCCATGAGAGGAGGAATACCATGTTCTTCAGTCAAAGCACGTGCAGGCAATTCCCAAAGTCAACCAAGGCTTAAGCTTATTGGGCTTGAAATCTGCTAACAAAACCTCCTTTGGGCCCAACACCCCCTGGTTTTGTTACTCTTTTTATTTTCCTTTTTTTTCTTTTATAATTTCTTTTTATTAATTATTAGTATTATTATTATTAATTCATAAATTAATTGTTTTTCATAATAAATTCAGATAATATAAAAATTGTAAATATTTTTATTAATTATTAATTTCACTTTATTAATTATTTTTGTAAATAAAATACTAACAAATTAATTAGTTTAATTAGTTAATTTTAACCTTTTTTACAATAAATAAAAACAATTTAGAATTAGGGTTTCTTTTGACTTTTAATTTCTTTTATTTTTATTTTTATTTCATTAAAAACATAAAAAACACAAAAACATTCTTTTAATTAATTAATTGATTAGTAAATTAGGTTTAATTTCACTTAATTGCAAAAAAAAAGGACAAATCTCATTCTCTCTAAAAAAAAAGGGTCAAAATCCTAGGACGTTCCTGATTCAATCTTTCGCGCGTATTTTTTTTTTAATTCATTATTTTGTATCTGCTCAGGAAATGTAATAATTAATTAGAACTTTATCGCTTTCTTTTAAATTCTCGCATTTTATTTTCCAAACGGGTTTTTGTTTTTTGGCGATGTATATACCCGCGCCTTGTAATAGCTAGATTTACCTTTCCGTACTTTATTTTCTGCAAATCATTTAACTGTTAATATGCCTGCAAGAATGTATGACAAATAAAACCAATTCGTAGCTCACAAATAACATGTAAAGACAATTTAACTGAAAAACAATACACATGCACATGCCACTCTTAAGGTACGCCTCACTGGTTGCCTCGAACGTGGTCGTCAAGTATAGGGTGTCTTAGAGGTCGCCCTCCTGTCTAAAGATCCAGTTGCCTCGAAATGGTTGCCTCGGATAAAAAGGATCTAGGACATTAGGGTTATTTCTAAGGTGTCCTACCATTGCTTTGGTGACCACATTGTCCCTTAATCGAATTGACCCGAATAACTCCAACGATGGTGCTACCTACCTCTCAATGGTGGGATAGAACTATCTAAAGGACTCTTACACAACCTAATTCCTTAGAGTAGGTAGATCTCATGGGTACTTGCTCTTTTCAAACAAACAAAAACAACTTTTCACACTCACACTTTCTAAAAGTTTTCAAACAAATTTTTCATACACTCTTGAGGACAGATACAAGAGTTACTTAGAAATTCTTCAAATGAAACTTTTTCAAAACCCACACACACTTGAAAAGCAAACAAATTTTGAAAACATAAGAGCAAGAACCTAAGAGCCCATGGATAACCATGGATAGAAAGGGTGCTAACACCTCCCCTTTCTATAAATCTACCTCCCGAACCGAGAGACATCTCGAATAAGGAATTATGCTGTGCTTTTGTCCTTTCCATGTTGGAGAACATAAAAGACGGTGGCGACTCTTGCTTACCGCGACATTTCGCGAACCAACTTAAAAAACAGTCAGTTCTATTTCCACCGATCACATTTGGTATTTTTTATCGATTACAAAGATATTTGAATTCCCCTTGTACTTAGTCTGGGTGTGTGAATAGCAGAGTTGTTAGACGAAGTGTGCAATCGATTAAAATATTTCATAATCCTTTTTGAAAATTGATTATTGAATTTAATTTTTTATGAAAATGATTTGGTGTTGGTTAAATGTTTTTTAATGTATGAATATAAAAATATCTTATTAAATGCATGATTAAAATAACTTATTTTAATGCAATAAATAAATAAACATTTTGATGAGTTGAAAAATAATATTTGATTTTATAGTAACTAATATTAAAATATAATATTATGATTTATAAATATATTAAAATCTAAAAAAATTATAATAAAATAATAAAAGAAAATAAGAAAAAATGCATAGGGGGTGCAAAATAAGTTGGGTTAGTAAAAATAGGGGGTATGAGTAGCAGGGCCCTGAATTCAGATAGTGAATTCAGGCCCAACGCAGGGGGGCAGGTTCGAATTTGAACTATGAAGTAAAAAATGGGGGTGTGAGGGAGCAAGGGTCCAAGTCCAGATATTGGACTTGGCCCAACAATCTGAGGTGTGTGATTTTATGTGTGTTAGTAAAACAAAACAGAAGGGAGGTGTGATTAGCAACGGGCCTGGCCCAAAGAATGTTTGGGGGTCCATGCGGTCGGTCGCATGGTGCTATGATATGCGCACATCTCTGGATATTTGATGGTGATCATGTGGTCGTGATTGAAAGTGCATGGTGAAGCGCGAAGCACAAGAATATAAGGAACCATATATTTTTGTTTTACATTTTATTTCATCATTTCCCTTTTGCTCTTCATCTCTCTCTCTCTCTCTCTCTCTCTCTCTAAACCACTCTCTTTTCTCTCTCCTCTAAACACAACATTGAAAACCCTAACCTAACCCCGACGACGGCGACCCCCTTCCCTTACCCCAAATCAAACCTCACTAAAACCCAAATCATGAAAGAAAATAACAAACAGAAAAGCTGAGTTTTCGAGGCCTTACCTATTTATCACCCGCGTCTGTTCCGATGAGTGATCTTTTCAGTAATCTCCTTTGTCTGTTTGGCAGGAGAGGGTGGCGGCGAGGATGATGAAAGAGATGGATTGAAGATGATGATGATGCGATACTGCGAATTGAAAGAGGATCTTAGGGTTTCAGAAACTGAAACCCTGGATCTATGTGGTGAGGAGGATTCAAGGGGACAAGCTCTTCGTCTCTGTAGTTTCTCTCCCTTTTTAAAATTTCCCCTCTCCTCAATTTCTTCCCCCCTCCTATCTTAGAACCCTAGGTTCTTATAGTGTTAGACTTAGATGATTTTAGGAATGTTTTTGTGAGTGATCGTTACTTAGAGTTGATTTAGGGAAATTAGGTTAGATTAGAGATTTGTTTTGATTCTGTTTGTAATTTGTAGTGACAAGTTTCTGCTTCTGTATTAGGTTAAGATTTGATTTGATTATGTAATTGATTTCAATCTTTGTATTTGATTTTTTATGTATGATGTTAGTTAAGATTTGATTGTGTTTGGATCTGTTGTAAAGTTAAAACATGCATTTTCAATGATTTGTATAGTAAGTGTTTAGAAATAAAATAAGCATTTTTTCTTTCCTTAATTTGTACATTAATCGTTAAAACACTAAATCATATGTTTTCTTTTGGTTCGAACAATAATGTTTTTTTTTGGACTGTAAGTGTTTCTTTGATTTGGGCTTGAATTGGGACTGTGAAAAGGGCTGGACTGAAAAAGTTCTTTAATTAAACGTTTTTTTTCTAATTAATACAACAAATATATTTTTTTAATTAAACTTATAATAGTAACTTTAATAATATCAGTAATAATTTATGTAAAATAAAAATATTTTTCTCAAAACAAAACCTGAAATGGGCCACCTTATTTATTTGTTTGGGCCTTAAAAGAAAAAAAATTGCTTTATAGGACTCTCTGATAGATATGCCCCCTCTTCTTCAAAACAGGCCCCAACACTTTTGGTGGGCCGGTCCGATTAATTACTACACCCCTCAACTAATAGCATACCCCCTTTTCTATTCATTCATAAATGGGTCAATATATATTTTTACCTATCACACCCTTCTTGCGAGAGAAAGCGTATGGGCCCTTAATTCTACATGGGCCTTTTTGATTTAGAAAGGTCCAAAAACTCTTAATAATATAAACCTTTCAAGATATAAATTGGGCTGAAAATGGAATAAAAACCTAGCTTAAACGCACTGGGCTTTTTAAAGCAAAATATGAGCTAAAGAGTCTATACACCTCCTCTCTAAAAAACCTAATGGACCATCAACTTTTCACGAGCTTTCCTGATTTAGAAAAGTCCATTAGTTCTCTAAAAGGATAAAACCCCCTTTTATAAACTTAAACCCCAAGCAAATGATAACTATGAAATTTAATAAGTAATAAAATATTTAGAAACTAGTAGGGCAAATTTGGGGTATGACAGTTGCCCCTATTTAATTACTATTCGATTGAATAGTGCGAGAATATGCAAGTCTCGCATGTTCTGATCGGAAGTTTAATAAATTTTGGAAGACCCCAAAATTTGTCCGAAAAATTATAATGATATGCTGTACAGCGTCCCCATGGGTATGAAGAGTAGGAATAGATGATGATGTATCATTTTACCAGCGTTTGAACCAAAGTTTCATTTTAACGTAGCTACAACGACGCAGATAACTCGTCAGTATCTAAGAGATTGTAGATTCTTTTGCATACTCACCATGACCTTGGAGGTAAATGATACAAGTTTTGAAAAAGCTGACTTAGTAATGCTTGGAGACTAATATAGTAAGTGTGTGACGTAGATTTTGTCTATTCATCGCAACCTAGGGGATGAATAAAACAAAGTTTGATAACACATTGCTTCAGGGTGACTGGCGCAATGAGTTATATCGCAGATTTTATCCTGTTTACTACAACCTAGGGAGTAAACATTTCGAGGATGAATTCACGTATTCATTGCAACCTAGGGAATGAATAATAGGAATCTGACAATTCACACATCTATCATAAACTAGGGGGTAGGTGCTTGAAAAAGCTTGATAACACATCGCCGCATGGAGACTGACGCAATAAACTATATCGCAGATCAAAAAGCTTTTTTTTGATGATCAAATCTTTAGATAGCTAGATCAAAGAAGAGATTGGATTTTTACTGGTTGTGTATTTTCTCAACCAAGGCAAATGCTTGTTTCATTGAATTGACAAAGGGCCCCAAGATATTGGTTTTGCCCAAAGTGTGTTTGTAAAAATGCCATGTATGTTGCATATGCGTAATGTCCTAGATAGATATGGAACCCAAAATGTATATGCACTGAATATTTTTTATGTTCATGATACTTTGATATGGTTATGTGCACGTCATGCTTGATGTGAGGCTGTTAACGGGAAATCTATTGCCGAGAGCTTTTGGAAAATCATCTACCGAGATCAACCAGGGGAATCTACTATCGAGATTCGATCGATAACTACCTTCTAACGAGGTCTTATGGAAAATCAGTTGTCGAGATTAACTAGGGGAATCTACTACCGAGATTAAATGTATAATTACCTTTTGCTATGGTCTTCTGGAAAATCATCTGCCGATATTAACCAAGGGAATCTTCTGTCGAGATTCAACATAGAATTACCTTCTTCTGAGGTCTTCCAGAAAATCATCTGCCGAGATTAACCAGGAGAATTTAATGTTGAGATTCAACATAGAATTACCTTCTACCGTGGTATTCTGGAAAATCATCTGCCGAGATTAACCATGGGAATCTTCTTTCGAGATTCAACATATAATTACCTTCTGCCGAGGTCTTTTGGAAAATCATTTGCCGAGATTAAACAAGAAAATCTACTACTGAGATTCAATGTATAATTACCTTTTGTCGAGGTCTTCTGGATAATCATTTTCCGAGATTAAACAGGAGAATCTACTATCGAGATTTAATGTAGAATTACCTTCTCTCGAGGTCTTCTGGAAAATCATCTTTCGAGATTAACCAGGAGAATCTACTGTCGAGATTCGATTATGAACTACCTTCTGCCGAGGTCTTCTAGAAAATTAATTGTCGAGATTAACAAGGGGAATCTTCTGTCGAGATTCAATGTAGAGTAGATAACTTTATTTGTTAGGGATGATTATTTTCACATGCAACATGGTTTACACTATGCGTTATGCTTTATGATTATGACTCGAATGCTTTTTGAATAGTTCCCTTGTTGTGGGCGAAGAAATGATTAAGACTCAGAGAGGTTACTAGTGCAACAAGAATGATTATTAAAAAGTTGTAGGGTATTGTTGTAACCCAAAATTTTCCCTCTTATTTCTCAAGATTTCTCACCAAAGATCTCAAATACTCAAGGGTTCTCAAGGGTTTGATTAGACAAGCTCATCTCCTAAGCACTGGATCCAAAATTAGGTTTTTGGTTTTATCATGGAAATTTGGACTTTTTATTCCTCAAATGTTTTTCATGGTTCATTATAGGTCTCTAAGAATTCTCATACCAAGTTTCAAGTCTTGCACCACAAATTTGCTCAGTCAATTGCTCATATGACTGAAAATCAACTGTGTTGGGTAAAAAGTCAACAGTTGTCAACCTAAAGTCAAAATTCATGATTTTTGGCCAACATCAACATTTTGAAATCATATTCATCAATTGATAAAGTGTTGATATAAATTCCTCAAGAAAAACATTCAAATCATCAAAGGGGAAAATTTGTCAAAATTAGGGTTTTGACTGAGAAGGACTGATCAGTGACTTTTGACCTAGTACATGACCTAATGGCTTGAAACATGATCTCAAGGTCTCAAACACAACATGTTAACCTAATTTCATGGCTTAAATCATTTATTAATATCAATGGATTGATAGTTGAAATTTGATCAACTGATGAAAAGTCAACTGATACACAAAAAGTCAAACTTTGACTTTTTGGTCAACATTAAATTTCAAAGATCAAACTCATCAAGAAATTCAAAAATATCAAACTTGATCATCAAGAATCAACAAATTCAAAAAGTCAACAAAAATTCAAAATTTCAAAGACTTCAAAAAAATCTAAGTGTTTTTAACCCTGATGATTTCAATACTTCATGACAAATTTTCACCAAAACGCAAGATGATTCAAGGAAAACTTTCAACATAAAAGTTGTAGATGTTGATGAAATCTACAACTTTGTCCCTTAGGTTTGATGTCTAAAAAGTGTTTATATTTGAAGATATAAGCTCATAAAGTCATGACATTTTTCATAACACACTTAGTGAAAATTTTAGCAAGTTTAGGCAGATTTTTGACCTAACTTCTTGACCAATTTTCACCTAGTTTCAAGATGATTTAGCCAAAGTGGTCAACATGAAGGTTGTAGACAATGTTTCAAGATTTCAAAAATATCCAAGAACTAAAACAGATCATTCTTGAGCTAAGAGAATCAAAGATAAGAAGTTTGGCATCCCATTCTTGAATTACAAGTCATTTTCTCGATGAACACATAATCCAATCTCAATCTTATGCTGCATAATATTTCTTTGCATGCCCTCTAACTTGCGTATCTATCCATAATTAACGGATTACATAAACTTTTGAGCTATGATCTAAGTGGTTTAAGCATTGTCCAAATTAATTTGCCATTTTGGGGGGAAAGTTAACATTGCCATTCTTGAAAAGAAAGCTTTATGCACAAAGTAAATTCTTGAGCCTCTCCCTTGTTCCCTCTTATCACACTCCATCTACAAGGTCAGAAGCAATGTGATTAAAGTGTTTAACCACTCTATGATCAAAGGTACAAGGCATTGAAACTTGATTTCTCAAGAAAATCACATGTTGAGCTTAACATGTAATTTTGAATTTTGATCAACTTGAGCTTCTCCAACCTTTCCCTATAAATAGAGACACTATTTTGCAAGCTATTAGAATAATTCACAAGCCTTGAAACTCCCTCAAACTCCCTAAAATCAGAAATTGCACCAAACACACCATAACTTGCCATTTGTGACTTTGAATTCCAAATACACAAACCACTCATGCGTTTTCCATTTCAATCATTCAAACATCATCCTTACACCATATAGAAGTGATACAAATACTTGAATCACTTCTGTAACACCTCTACCACCATCCACCATTTTCAAAACTTAACTCTGCACATTAACTTCTACAGGAAGATTTAGCCATTCTAAATCCAAAGTAAGCATTGCAATAGCTTCCTATGAGTCTAATTAAGCTATTCAGATCATCACAACACCTCTAGAAGTGCTCAAACTTCAAATATGATTTCTAGTTTTGAGGTAAGTTTTCTCAACTTTGAACTCATCATACAAGCATCATTAATAGTTATTTTGTAAAGAAAAAATGTAGACATCTTTGCCCTGAAGCTAACCATGCCTTTAGTTTTCATTTATATTGCCTGAGTGATGCGAATTTTGAAGTTGAAGTTACAGAAAAATTAGGTTTGAATTCGGTACCAAGCAAAATTCATGCTCATCTTTAATCTATATCTTTATTTATTTATATGGTTTAAATCGTGATAAAATTTCTAACAAGTTTGATATTTACATTTTCTGATTTGGTTGAGAAATCAACACATTTGAAATTCAAAAATGTTGTTCTGCTGGCTGGCGCGAGGAAGAAGATGAAGAACAACCATAAACAAGTTCAAAATATATTAAGTGATTGTTTCCTTAACTACCAGATGTATCACCACCCTAGTGGTTAAAACATGTTCCTTTCACCTATGGGACTTGGGTTCGAGCCCCAGCGTCCCATTTTGTGATTTTTTTCTCATAATTTTTTTGATATTTTTTGTTCCAAGCGCGCCTGGGCCTCCTAGGTTTGGGCCTTATTTTCTGTTTTTTGTTCTTCCTCACCCCTCCTTCCTCACAACACCACTGGCCCATTATCATTTTTTGTTTTTTTATTATTTATGATTAAAGCAAACAAAAAAACTATCTTTTGGGCCTAACATTTTCTACACCCCCTATTTTCTTTTACAACACTGACCCAACTAATTTTCTCTTTTATTTTATTTTTCTCTCTATTTATTTATTTAACAAAAATACAAAAAATATTATTTTCTTAAATAATTAAATTAAAAATAGTTTAATACTTTATTTCATTTTGTTAATTAAATTATATTTTTATTACTTCTTTTTACATTATAAAACATTTATTTTCCAAACTAACATTAACAAATTTATTTTCTAAAAATAATTAAATTTGATTTAGGTTTTATTTTGATTAACTTAGATTTTAGGTTTTTATTAAATAATTAATTAACTTCTTTTGTATATAAAATTAACTAGTTTAATTAGGTTAACATTAAATATTTTTCTATCAAAAATCCTAAAAGCAATTTCTACCTCATCTTTACATTTTTGTGCATAATTATTGCTTTAATTCCTATTCAATGGTTTGTAATAGTAATTAGGGCTTTATTGCTTTTCTCCCATTCACAAATTTTACCCCCCATTCCCAAAGCATTTTAATAACGTAAGACATTTAATTTCCGCAATTTACCGCTTTCCTTATTATTGCTAGTAATTAGGGTTTGCATGACAAGATTAAAACTAACCATAGAAAACCCTAATTAAAGACAATATACATGAAATCAAACACACTCTGCATACATGAACCTCTAGGGTAATCCACACTTGTTGCCTCGGATAAAAATAATCATGTCCCTCGAACGTGAGATGTTTTAGCAAAGACCCTCAATTAAAACATTGTAGTCCCTCGATGACCCTTCAATGTTGCCTTCGGTAAATGATCTTAGTCCCTTACGTTAATTTCTAAAAACATCTTACAAATTTCCTTTTACGACTGTACGATGACCCTCGCCTGTCTCTCATATCCAATGATATGGCTCTCTACCCATCAATGGTAAAATAGCACTATCTAAAGAAGGAGGAAAAGAACAAAGACTTTTTGAGTAGGTAGATTGCCCGTAATTGCTTGCTTACAGACAAAACCATTTACACCTCACACTTTCAAAACATTTGTAAAAACAAACATTTTGTATACATTCTTAACGATACGAGAATCATTAAAAAATTTCTTTACATTGGCATTTTCGAAACATCTTTCAAACATTCCTTTTCAACAAATATTTTCAAACCCAACACTTGGTATACATTCTCAATGATATGAGAATCATTGCAAAGTTTACTGAACTAAGGCATTTTTAAAATATTTTTAAACTTACACACACACAAAAGCATTTCAAAGTGAGCTAGGAATTAAGAGCCCGTAGATAACTACAGATGAAAAGGCTGCTAACACCTTCCGTTTTCATAACCTACCCTCCGAACTCAATAAAATTATCAAAAGGTATTTCCTATTCTTTTCACCCTTTCCTTTATGGGATAAAAGAAAAGTCAGTGATGACTCTTGCTATCCGCAACATTTACGATCAAACGCAAAACACCAAGTAAATTCTCCTATCGTATCACAGGTATTATGCTGACATGACTTCCCGGTACTCTTTTTGAACTTGAAGCTTGTGGATGTAGAAGAGAGGTCCCTTGGGGATTGTGAAAGTATGAAGATGGCTTGCCTTTTATGGCCCGTCTTACCCCAACATTTCAATTTTGAAACACCATGCCCTTGAATAACTGAACCTTGGAATGATTTTCCCTTGATGAACCATTTAGAACCAGTTTCCAAGTCTCGCAATGGTCTATCCCAACATTTGAATTTTGAAAGGCATGCCCCTATCTTTAGGATTTGGAGGAGTGTCCTACGAAGGAACTTGGATCTCGCCATTCTGTGTTATAGGTTTTGATATAGGTTACCCCAAGTGTCTTACTCTTGAAAAGCAATCCCTTTATCCACTAGTGTTTTGAGAAGTGATCCAAGTTGACCAAATCTTAGAATGAGTTCCCCTAGTCAATAGGATCCTCAAATGATGTGCCCCTATGATCATTAGGATTTACCCCTATTTATAAGGGTCCTCTTACATGCTTTTACCCTAGTTAGAAGCTTCTTGGAAATGTTGCCTTTGATTAGACTATTTTGGAAATCTCCTTGATGCTAAATATTGACTCGTAAGTAAAATTGTTCCCTTTGAAGAGTAATCCTAACGTGATGCACATGCAAGTTCTTAAAATCGAAATTGATTATTGAAAAGAAATGGATGATTAGAGATGAAAAAGTGGTAACGTGTTTTAGATATAATTTAACAAACATTAAGAGTCAGTTTAAAGAAAATATTGATGAGTATGTGTTGTACCCCAAAATTTTCCCTCTCTTTTCTCAAGACATTTCTCACAAAGATCTTCAATGGTTCACGCTTGCACAAGTATTGACTAGGTCAAGCCATCTCCTCAACACTGATACCTCAATTTAGGGTTTTGGTTTTCTCAAAGACAATTGTACTTCTAATGTATAAAATGACTTTCATATACCATTATAAGCCTCCAATAATATTCATGTCGAGTTTCAAGTCTTAATTCACAATTTTGCTCAGTCAATTGATCAGATGATTGAAAAATCAACTATATTGGGTAAAAAGTCAATTGTGGTCAACCTACAGTAAAACTAAATATTTATTTTACCAATATCAACATTTTGAAGTTATATGTATCAATTTATCATGTTTTGATCACAATTCCCCAAGAAAAATATTCAAATCATCAAAAGGGCAAAATGGTCAAAATTAGGGTTTTGACTGTATTTGACTGATCAAGGGTTTTTGACCTAATGCATGACTTAAAGGTTTGAAACATGATCTCAAGGTTTAAAACACAACGTCTTGACCTAATTTCATGGCTTAAAATGTTTCTCAAAGATAAATTGATTGATAATTGAAATTCAGTCAACTGATGAAAAGTCAACTGATACACCAAAAGTCAAACTTTGACTTTTTGATCAAAATTGAGTTTCAAAGATAATAATTCATAAAGGCATTCAAAAATATGAAGCTTGTTCATCAAGAAATCAAGAAAGACAAAAGTCTTTGAAAAAGTCAAAGTTTTCGACTTAGAAAATTTTCTAAGTGTTTTAAGTCTTATTTTTTCAAGACTTCATGCCAACTTTTCACCAAGATCCAAGATGATATAAAGAAACTATCCAAAATGAAAGTTGTAGATCTTGATGAGATCTACATCTTTTATTTACTGATCAAGTCCTAGAAATTGTTGGATTTTGAATTATGAATCCATAAAGTCATGCACTTTTTCTTAAACACTTAGTGAAATTTTGACCTAGTTTAGTTAGATTTTTTATCTAACTTCTTGGCCAATTTTCACCAAGATCCAAGAGGATTTTGTCAAAATGGCCAACATGAAAGTTGTAGATAATATTCCAAGATTTTCAAAATGTCAAAGAACTCAATGAGATCATTTTTGATCTAAGAGAATCGAAGGCAGGAAGTTGGACATTCATTCTTGAATTATAGGTCATTTTTTTGATGAACAAGAATTCAAATCTCAAGCTTATGCTGCAAAATATTGTTTTTCAGGCTTCTAACTTTTAAATAACTCCATAATTAATTATTTACACAATTGATTGAGGTATGGTCCAAGTGATTAAGCCAGTATCCAAAGCAATTTTCCATATTTGGAAGAAAGTCACCATTCCATACTTGTAAAGAAAGCTTTATCACAAAGTCAATGCATTTAGCTCCTAACTTGTTTGTTCTAATTACACTCCATCTACAAAGTTAGAAGCATTGTGTTTAAAGTCATTAACAACTCTATGATCAAAGGTACAACATATTGAAACTTATTTTCCAGTTTTCTTCAAAAGTAAGCCACCTAGCCAAAACCCTACAACTCAGAAATACCTTGTGCAAAACATATCTAACCTTTTCCATACAAATATACAAGTCTATTGAAAGCAAAGACATGAGCTCAAGCACCCTAAAACTTCCCAAGCATTCTGCAACACAAAATTTGCCATAACATGACATTTTTTAGCTTCAAACCACCAAATCAAAATCTACTTGTGCATTTCCATTTCTAATCATCAAAACACTTAATATACCTCATATACAAGCCATCCCAACACATGTTTCTTTACTGTAAATCCATCTTTATCATCTACCATTTTCAAAAATCAAGCTTGCAGTTTGACTTGAGTAGGGAGATTCGGGGACTTTCAAAGCAAAGTAAGGATTGCAACAGACTCAGGGAGGTCCAAGAAAGCTAAACGGATCATTAGGACACCTCAAAGGTTGATCAAACTCCATACACGATTCTCACTTCAAGGTAAGTTTTTCTCAATTGTGATATCTTGAACAAGCATCTTTTGTACATACATTCTGAAGTAGAAATGTAGATGTCATTGCTCTAAAGCTAACCATGTCCATAGTTTTCCTTTATATTGATTGTGCATTGAGAATTTTGGTTTTGAACTTTCTGAAAAAATTAGGGTTCAGTTTGGTACCAACAGAAATTCATTCTTATCTTTGAGTGTTAGTTTAAGTTAGTTACATGGTTGGATTCGTAGTGGAAAAATGCACAAGTTTCATGTTTACACTTTTGAAAATGGTTGAGAATTGATGAAGTTACAATTTTCAAAATTGTTGGCACAAGGAAGAAGATGAAGTTGGCCTCCTGACTTGTTTTATTTTATATGATTATGGTTTTATATTAATAAACGGATGTATAGCCACCCCAGTGGTAAAGCGCGCTACTGTTAACCTTTGGGACTTGGGTTCGAGCCCCAGTGGAACCCTTTTGTATTTTATCACATATTTTTTACAGATTCAACGCGTTTTCTTTCCTGGGGTCCATCATGCGCTTTCATGTCATTACCACGTGATTATCATCTGACGAAATCCAGCACACCATAAGGGAAGGTCCATGATACACCACAATAGGCTGTCCATACTGAATACAAAACAGGCGCTGGACATGTTTGTTTTGGGCTTGATTCATTTGTAACTCTCACCCCCTTTTTACTTTTCATACACAGGCCCATACATTATTTTATTGTTCTGACTCCAAAACAAAAAACCACATTTTGGGCCTAACGCCCTTTTTATTATTTTCAACCACCATTTTTCATTTTTACACCCGCTGACTTTAACTTTATATTTTTATTTTCTTTTGTTTTATTTATTATTTTTATTATTATTTATATTATTATCATTATTATTTTTATTAATCAAAAATACCAAAAAAATGTTATATTTATTATTTATATATTTTAAGTTTATTTTTATTTTAAACAAAAGACCAAAAATATTTTCCTAATGAACTTAATTTCTTTTCCTAATTTAATCAATTTAAACTTAGATTTATTTTAATTTTCTTTGTGTATTAATTAGTTTAGAATTTAGGATTTTTAGTTAATCTCTTTTTATTAAGTTTAAGTAGGTTAAAATTATTTTTATAAAACCCTAAGAACTTGTTTTTTCTTAATTAATTTAGTTTCTTTTCTTAATTCAATTTAGGTTAGTTTTATTTGAATTAATTACTTATTTCTTTTTATTTAGATTAATTAGAATTAAAACCTTTCAAAAAACTCAAACAAAAAACAATTTCTTTTTTCCTTCTATATTACCATACATTCTTGTACATTACTTGTTCATATTCAATATGGTTTTTGTGACGCGGTGGGAGAACTGACTTGAGGTTTTGCGTTTGTGTTCGCAAATGTTGCGGTTTAGCAAGAGTCGCCACCGAATTTTATTTTATCCAAAAGGAAAGGTAAAAAAGCACAGGAAAGACCTTTGAGATTGTTTTTGAGTTCGGGGGGTAGATTATGAAAAGGGAAGGTGCTAGCACCCTTTTCATCCATGGTTTTCCATGGGCTATTAGTTACTTATTTTAGATCACTTGCTTTGCTTTTTCAATTGTTTGAAATGGTGCTTTGTGGGGTTTTGAATGTATTTTGAAAAGAGGCCATCGTTTAGGAAATCTTTGTAATGATTCTTGTTTGTAAGAATGTATACAAAGATGTTTGTCTTTTGAAAAATGTTTCAATGTTTGAAAGTTGTTTGGAAATGTTTTTAAATGTGTTGTGTGTTTTTTTGAAAATAGCAAGGATGGTTTTCAAATTTGATCAAGTAACTAAAAGCTTATCTACCTACTCAAAAGTCTTTCCTACACATTTTTATTCCTTTGACATTGTTGTTTTATCATTGCATTTGGTAAACAATCCTATCTTTGGATGTTAAACGGGACGGACGTGGGTCGTCGTATGACCATGATAATAATATTGCCAAGTATCTTTAGCAAGTTTTGAGGGACTTAAGATCATCTTTGTTTAGGCAACCAAGATAGCGTCATCGAGGGACTATGATCTTTTTGTTTTGATTGATTTTGTTTTGCCAAGATACCTAGCATGCATACCATGGCCATTTTAAGGCAACAAAGTGGATGAAACCCTTGGGGTGCTTGTGTGCAATGTGTTGTCATTTTTCATGTATTTTTGTCTTGCATTAGGTCATGCTATTTGTTTTGATTTTTGGTTTTTGTATACAAAATCCTAGTTTACTATCATGGTATATGAAAGCAATAAATTGCGTGAAGTAAATCTAAACTATTACAACAATATTATGGGGATGGGGATACAAGTTTTGAATAGGGGGATATTGCTCAAAATAAAACCCTAAAACTATTACAACCAAATTGAATTTATTGTACAAATAAATAAATAAGCAAATATTTAAATATGCAATAAAATATATGTATGCAAAAATGTTTTTTGGTATTAATTTTATGTATGTAAAAATTAGTTTATTTAAGTCTCAAAAATAAAAAAAATAAAATGATTATTTTTGAAAGGGTGAAAACCCTAATTTTTTATTAAAAGAAAAAATATATGTTTTCTAATATTCTTGTCCATTTTTGTTTAAGAAAAATAATAATAATATTATGTATAAATATTAAAAATTATGTGACAAAATAACATTTTATGTGTATAATATAATAAAATAAAATATTTAGGTATTTTAATATTATTTACAAGCTTATTTAAGAAAATAAATTCTATTTAACCTAATGAACTATTTTTATGCCATAAAAATAATAAAATAAAATGCAAAATTTAAGAAAATATTTTTATGATTTTATAATGTTCAGAAAAAATAATAAAAGTCAAAAATATAAAAATAACAAGAAAATATGAAAAATAACAAAATATGAATCAAGGGGGTGCAAAAGTAAATGGGGGGGGGTGCAAAAAGTCAGAAAATCAAGGCCCAAGCACGCCAAGCCCAAACACTTCGTCCCTGACCTCTGTCTCCTCCAAAACGCGCGTATCTGCCTTCAAATCCTGTTCTTGCTATTCTTTGCATAAGATCAAAAACTTATAACATGAAATATGTAGCTCATGATCACACGATTTCAATGATATAAAGAACATGACCTAACTCTCAAAGATCAAAGAGAATTTTAATGGCCCTAATATTTGACCTAGTTTTTTCAGCATGTTCAACATCCAAATACTCTTAGCTCAGTTAATATAAATGGAATCTACACATATGTACAGCTTAAGCATGTTGAGGACTACATTTTTGCTTCACAAACCTAAGTTTAAGGATGCCTAAATAAGGAGTTAGAAACTTGACAAATACCTTGTTCAGTTGAGTTTGGATATGGCAATATGGAGACTTTGAGTGAGGCCTAAAGTTCTTGTGAGCTTGCTTGAAGTTCCCTCAAGCTTCTCCAATGCTCAACTTGCCTTGAAGTTGCTTGAAACTCCCTGTAGAAGTCAACCTGCAAACGTAGAAAATGGAAATGGTGAATCTCGAAACAGGGCTCACAGTTGCTGGACAAGGGCCTGGATAGTTCAGGTAGGAGATATGGAATGTGTTTGAAGTGATTCAAAGCAAAACGCACGAGGCAATATGGAAATGGCTTGTGATTTGCAGAGATTGCCCTGTTTTGGGCAGAAATGGTGTTTTTTGTGTTTTGGAGTGTTTGAGAGGTTGGCAATTCGTGTATTCTGCTTGTTACAATGTTCTGAGGTTGTTTGAAATGATACAAAGTCTTGTTTTTATCAGATGGAAGAGTTTACTTGACTTTTGCAAGTTTCTTGCTTTTGAAGAAAAGTTGAGATGACAATGCCCAAAAGCTTGTACTTGCTAGTTCTTTAGCTGCACATAGTTGGTAAAATTTGCCTGATAATTGAGGATCTTGTTTGCAAAAATAGATTAGGTCCATGGCTCGAGATAAACAAAATTGTAAAAAGCATGCTTTATCAAAATGGTATTATGCACTTTATGCCATTTTTGGATTAATTCAATGTACAAAGCTTTAAAGATCAGAACAAGACCATTATCCATTGTGTTTGCATTAAATTAAGGAGTGTAGAAAGGATTAGAACCTGTAAAACCAAGTACAAGCAAGTTTGAAACTGATTTGCAACTTGTACCAATGTGAAAAATGCCTTGGACAAAAGTGATAATTTGCCATTTTCATTTCTTCGATTCTCCCTAACCATAAATGATCTTGGAGAGTTCTTGGACATTTTGGAAAGCTTGTAACATGCTCTATAATCCATATTTGAAATGCATTTTGATATTCCTCTTGGAACTAGGTGAAAAGTTTCCATGAATTTAGGTAAAAAATCTGCCTAAACTAGGGCAAAATTTCACTAAGTTAAAAAGTTTATGGACCCTTATTTACAAAATCATAACCTGAGATCCAAGCATCTTTTGGGAAAACTTTGTGAATCAAAGTTGTAGATTTTGTGGAGGAATACAACTTTCATGTTGGAAGTTTTCTTTTAATCTAATTTCATCATGGTGAAAAAGTTGGGAAAAGTTGGGAAAAAATAAGAAATTTTCATAACTTAGAAAAATTCTAAGTTATGAAAATTTTCAAACTTAAACCCTAAATTCCAAATTTAAGTTTCTTGGTGAACTAGTTTCACATTTTGACATGTTTTGATGAATTATGACCTTTGACACTTGATTTTGACCAAAAAGTCAAAGTTTGACTTTTCAATGTACAGTTGATTTTTGATCCATTGATTGGAAAATTCATCTATCAATCCAATGCTTTTGAGATCTTTTGAACTATATGATTAGGTCAAGATGATTCCATTTAGTCCTTGAAATAATGCTTGAACCCAATTTGCCATTGGCTAGATGAAAAATCAGAAATTGCCTTTCTCTAGTCAAAACCCTAATTTTGACCATTTTGCCCTTTTGATGATCTGATCAAATTTCTTGAGGAGTTGTGGTCCAAACTTGATCAAATGGTACATAGGAGCCCATAATGTTGTTGTGGATAAATAATTATGAGGTTTGACTGTAAATTGGCCATGGTTGACTTTTTCCCCAATACAACTGATTTTTAGGTTAACTGTCCAATTGACTAGGCAAAAATGTGATTTAAGGCTTGAAACTTGGTATGAGCAATCTTATAGGTCGAACATAAAGTATGAAAGTCACATGAGGCATTCCAAGTCCAAAAATCCCTGTGTAAACTTAAACCCTAATTTCAGGTTATTAATGCAAGGAGAGGTCTTGAGCCGAGCAAACCCTAATCTGGTTTTGAGTTCAAGAAGTCCTGTGAGGAGAATCTTGATAAAATGAGAGGGCAAATTTTGGGGTACAACAACTGTCCCTGTTCAATCTTCTTGAACCTGAAGAGTTAGATTGGCGAGTTTGCCGTTCGTGACTCGAAGGTAAAAGATGATTGGACACTAGAGTGCCTGTAAATTTGCACTCGTCAAAGTGTAGTTGAGGAAATGAGCTTAAAGATGCCATTTGGAGAGGTGATATAATCTTGTTGGAGATGGGCTTTTAGATGCCATCCAAGAATACTTGTTGTAAATCAGGAGAATGAACATCAGAATGGTATCCGTAACGTATCTGAGTTGTATCTGGAGATTTGAATATGAATAAGTGATAGAATGGCTTCCGTGTCTGGAGCGTATCTGGATTGTATTTTGAATAGGTGATAGAATGACTTCCATGTTTGGAGTATATATGAGCTGGGGAAAAAGTCAGAATAAGTGACAGAATGGCAACCGTGTCTGGGGCGTATCTGGACTGTATCCGAATAAAAGATCTGCAAGTTGAATCTGAATGAGTATCAGGATGGCATCCGTGTCTGGTGCGTATCTGAACTGTATCATGAGGTTGAGGTCTGAATGAGTAACAAAATGACTTCCGTGTCTGGAGTGTATCCGTACTGTATCTTGACTTTGAATTCTGAATGAGTAACATAATGACTTTCGTGTCTGGAGTGTATCCGTACTGTATCTGAATAAGAGATCTGAATGAGTAACAGAATGACTTTCGTGTCTGGAGTGTATCCGTACTGTATCTGAAATCTTTGAATATTTGTTAAAGATAGTTGTTAATCTTATCCTGAAAAGGGTAAAATGTTAGCTGAAACACAAAGTTATGTTGCATGAAATGTATGATGCAATAAAATGTGTTTTATCAATGTTTATGATATATGAGTGTAATGTATGTGCATGTAAGCTGATTCGCTGTCTTGCTGGGGGAAAATAAATCCTTGACCGTTGCTGGAGATTAAAAATCCTTGAAAACTTTTGTGGGGATATGAGGATCTTTCATGTCTTGAAAGTTGGAGTATTGACAAAATCTGTTGTGAGAGTAATGTCAAAATGCTTGAGAAATCTGCTTGGGGAATCCAGAGAACTTTGAAGACTTCTACTGGGGGTTAAATAACGGGAATCCTTACTCGGCTGGGGAATAGGGAAAACTAGGATAGTTTCTGCGGGGAACTAAGAATGAGAATCTTCATTCTGTTGAGGAGTAATGAAAAGTTTGGTGACTTCACTAGGGAAATGAGAATCTTCAATCTGCTGGGGAGTGAAAACTCTGTGGGGAAGAAGGCTTCCTGCTGGAGAGTAAGTTCAGGAGTTTGGGTTGTATGCCAATCTACTGGGGAATTATTCGAGGTTGTTGTCTGGTTAGCTGTCAGGCTTCAAAGCAACTTGCTGGGAAATTATCAGGTTTTAAGATAACTTGCAGGGGAATTTGAGGAAACTGGAGGATTTCCAATGGGGTTTAAAGGTTGAAGTTTTAGCTCGGCTGGGGAAGAAAGTTTCATCACCGCTGAGGATCTGTAGTTCAAAGTTTTGGCTCCGCTGGGGATCTGGGAGTTTGAAATTTTAACTCTGATGGGGATTTTGAAATTTAGCCCCGCCGGGGATCTAGATGATGTACTGTAGGGATTGCCCCTGGAATAGCCTAAAGACGTTTTCCTATACTTTCAACCTGTTAGTAATTAATCTTTTCCAAATCATTTATTTGTGAACAGTGATTATATTCAAATGCATATGCTCATTAATAAATCATTGGACGTTTTCAAATAAAACACAAGTGAAAAAGGAAAAGAAAAATAATTTTATGCACTTTGAAGTATCTTTGTATTAACTTTGTGTAAGTATTTTGTACAAAGGAGACAGACATCCAAGTAAGAGAACGTTGTCATAAAAATGAGAAAAATTTATACAAAGAAAGATGGCTATGTGTAAAAATTCCATGGGGTTCCCATTCTGCTATAGCCTTCGTAACTCTAAATATCTTGTCCATTCATTGTTTCGTCCGAAGATGAATGAGTTGATCAGAAGCCCGGAGCTTGTCCGTGAAGAGATTTTCCTTAAAGTGATTCGACGAGACATAACCATACGCTTTAACTCCCTAACTTTTGCCTGGACCGCCCTTTCGGGTTTTCAGTCCACCAGGAAACTCTTTTTTGCCCAAGTTTCCCTTTCGGGTTTTCAACTTGCTGGGTGTACAGATTTTTTTGTTTATCCCTAATTTTTGCCTGAAACGCCCTTTCGGGTTTTCGATTCACAAGGATGCCCTTTTTTGCCTAGGTGTGTCAACCTAGCGGGTCATTTATGCGTAGTATCTTTTGACTATGTCTGCGTTCGTAGGGTGCGGCAGGTCGTCGCCGTCCATGGTGGTTAAGATCATCGCCCCACCAGAAAAGATGTTTTTGATCACAAATGGTCCTTCATAGGTAGGAGTCCATTTTCCCCTGGGATCACTTTGCGGAAAAATGATGCGCTTGATTACAAGATCCCCGACTTGATATGTCTGGCATCTGACTTTCTTGTTGAATGCCTTGATCATCCGTTTTTGATACGTCTGACTATGACAAACAACAGTAAGTCTCTTCTCGTCAATCAAGTTAAGTTGATTAAGCCGGGTATGAATCCAATCGTCTTCACTTAAACCAACATCTTTCATGATTCTCAAGGAGGGAATCTGAACCTCGATAGGAAAAACAACTTCCACGCCGTTAACCAAAGAATAGGGTGTTGCCCCAGTTGATGTGTGTGCCGTGGTACGGTACCCGTGGAGAGAAAACGGTAACATCTCATGCCAGTCCTTGTAGGTGGCTGTCATATTTTGTATGATCTTCTTGATATTTTTGTTCGCAGCTTCGACAACACCGTTCATCTTTGGTCGATAGGGAGATGAATTGTGATGTTGAATCTGGAACTGCTCGCACAAGGCGGTGATCATAGTGTTGTTAAGGTTAGTACCATTGTCAGTGATGATCCTTTCGGGGATACCATACTGGCATATAAGGTTCTTCTTGATGAAGCGGGCAACCACATTCTTAGTGACGGATGCAAAGGAAGCTGCTTCGACCCACATGGTGAAATAGTCAATGGCCACCAGAATGAAGCGATGTCCATTGGATGCTGTAGGCTTTATCGCTCCAATCATGTCGATTACCCACATAGCGAATGGCCAAGGAGCTGTTAGGACATTGAGAGGAACTGGAGGTATATGTACCTTGTCCGCATAGATTTAACATTTGTGACAAGTCCTGGAATGTTGATAGCAGTCAGCTTCCATGGTAGACCAGTAATAGCCTGCCCGTAGAATCTTCTTAGCCATCGTATGCCCGCTAGAGTGAGTGCCAAAGGTACCATTGTGCAGTTCAGCCATGATCTGCTCAACTTCAATCTTGTCCACACAATGGAGCAGAATGCAATCATGATTACGCTTGTACAGGATACCATTGCTCAGAAAGAACTTGGTAGAGAATCTCCTCAAGAACTTTTTATCATTTACTGAAGCTCCTTCTGGGTATTCTTGATCCTCGAGATACCTTTTGACTTCATGAAACCAAGGTCGATCCACTACTTCTTCGGTATTAATCTCGTGACAGTGTGCAGGTTCGTCCATCCGTTCAATGGTGATTTGGGGAGCCTCATTATCCCAGTTAAGTTTAAACATGGATGACATTGTAGCTAGAGCATCTGCTAGCTGATTTTCTTCTCGCGGGAAGTGCTCAAAGGTAATCTGCTCAAAATGTGGTAACAATGTCAAGACATGTTCTTTGTAAGGGATGAGGTTTGGATTCTTAGTATCCCACTCTCCTTTGATCTGACTAATGACCAAAGCTGAGTCTCCAAACACAACCAAAGATTTGATTCCCAGGTCTATTGCAACCTTGAGACCAAAGATACAAGCTTTATACTCGGCCATGTTGTCGGTGCAGTTAAAGCAAAGTCTGGCAGTGAAAGGTGTATGGCATCCTTTTGGAGATATGAGCATAACACTGATACCGTTGCCAAGTGCATTGGAGGCCCCATCAAAGTACAAGGTCCATCAGGATCCTTGTTCAGGTCTGTCATATGGTCTGAAACCTTCAATGTTGTCCAATGTCATGATGTCCTCGTCGGGGAAGTCAAACTTCATGGAATGGTAATCTTCGACAGCTTGATGAGCCAGATGATTGGCTAGCACACTCCCCTTTATAGATTTTTGAGTCGTGTACTGTATATCGTATTCCGTTAGGATCATCTACCATCTAGATATTCTTCCAGATAAAGCAGGCTTCTCAAAGATGTACTTGATCGGATCCATCTTAGATATCAGCAAAGTTGTATGAGTCAACATATACTGCCTTAGCCGGCGAGCAGCCCATACCAAAGCTCATCAAGTTTTCTCGAGCAGTGAGTATCGGGTCTCACAGTCGGTAAACTTTTTGCTAAGGTAATAAATGGCATGCTCTTTTCGGCCAGACTCGTCATGTTGGCCTAGTACGCACCCCATTGAATTTTCTAGGATAGTCATATACATGATTAGCGGTCTTCCTTCGATGGGTGGCATCAAGATATGAGGTTCAAGCAAATACTCCTTGATTTTATCGAAATCAACTTGACAATCATCATTCCACTTAACTACCTGATCTTTCTTCAACAACTTGAAGATTGGTTCACAAGTAGATGTTAGGTGAGAAATGAACCTAGCAATGTAGTTTAGGCGTCCCAAGAAACCTCTGACCTCCTTCTCAGTGCGAGGAGCAGGCATTTCTTGTATAGCTTTGACTTTGGCAGGATCAACCTTGATGCCTTTGTTGCTGACAATGAAACCCAAGAGTTTACTGGACCGGACTCCGAAAGTGCACTTGTTAGGGTTCAGTCTGAGCTTGTACTCTTTCAACCTGACAAACAGCTTTTGCAAGTGGTCGAGGTGTTCTTCTTCCGTTTGTGATCGGGCTATCATGTCATCTACGTAGACCTCTATCTCATGATGTATCATGTCATGAAACAAAGCTACCATGGCGCGTTGATAGGTTGCCCCATAATTCTTCAGTCCGAATGGCATCACTTTGTAGCAGAACGTATCCTATTGTGTAACAAAAGTAGTTTTCTCCATGTCTTCAGGTGCCATTTTGATCTGGTTGTAACCTGAAAATCCGTCCATGAAAGAAAATACCTTGTGCTGAGTTGTATTGTCAACCAGGATGTCAATGTGCGGAAGTGGAAAGTCATATTTAGGGCAGGCCCTATTTAAGTCTCTATAATCAATGTACATTCTCACTTTGCCGTCCTTCTTAGGCACGGGCACAATGTTAGCAACCCATTGTGGATAGGAAGTAACAGCAAGAAATCCAGCATTGAATTGCTTCATAACTTCTGCTTTGATCTTTTCTGACATGTCGGGCCTCATGCGGCGGACTTTCTGTTTAACTGGTGGACAATCTTCTCTTGTGGGTAGACGGTGTACCACAATGTCTGTATCAAGTCCCGGCATGTCTTCGTAAGACCAGGCGAAGATCTCAACATATTCATGCAACAATTGAATTAAACGCTCCTTAACACTTGGCTCTAGGTTGGCACCCACTTTGACTTCTTTTCTGTCTTCCTTAGTACCCAAGTTGATTGTCTCTAACAGCTCCTCATGAGGTAGAATAGCCCTTTCTTCCTGTTGTAGCAGTCTAGCCAATTCTCCCGGCACCTCACAATCTTCCTCACCTTCGTATTCGGCATGGTAGACCAGATCTTCAGAGTCACTGAAGGCCATAGCAGAATTGTTACCCATGGAATCCGGAATGGAAGGGTATCTGCATTTGTAAGTGTGGGTGTGTGTAAGGGATAGCCACCTTTAAACAAATAAAATGTAAAAAGAAAGACAATGAACACAAAAGTTTATATGTGAAAACGTCCATGATTCATTAAAATGGCATATGAAGATGAACAAATAAAACCCTTACAAATGGACCTATGTGCCTCGGGTAAGGCACAAGGTTAAAAGTGTACGAATTGTTTGGGAATTATTACAAACCAACAGAAATGTTTGAAAGATAAATTACTGCGGTATGAAATTAATCAGAATAAAGTCTTTTGCTTCCCAGTTGCACAGTCCTCCGTCAACAGTTGGAAAAATCCAGTCTTCACGGATGCTCTCCTCTTCACTATCATCCAAAGCATTGACTCCATGATGGGTGATCTTCACTGGTGGCCCTCCAGCACGGGTGCGGCGTACAGCCTTTTGAGCAGAAGAAGTGAACCCGAAGCCGAATTTATCTGATTTGAAAGGAAAGTCGGGAAGCTGCCCCCAGATCGTGCTTCCTCCTTCTTCAATCACAACCTTTGCATCTTTGAGAGATGACATCCGAGGCGGAGGTCTGGTAATCATGGGTACATAAGACACTGTCTTGGTTTCCACAATCTCCTGAGCTACCTCTTCAAAATGCTGAAAAGGGGTTTCGATGAATTCGCCATCCAATTCTACATAGCGGAAAGAATTTAGACGGCTTATCATGTATTCCTCTTCGCCATGAACGGTTATGATTTTCCCCTGGACAGGGTACTTGAGTATTTGATGCAGAGTAGAAGTGACGACTTCAGCATTGTGAATCCAGGGTCTTCCCAACAAGCAAGAATAGGAAGGACGGATGTCCATCATATAGAATGTGGAGTTGAAGGTTTCAGTTCCAACTTTAATTGGGATGTCCACCTCCCCGTGGACCATCCTTTTAGAACCATCAAATTCTCTGACAATTATATTGCTGTGCTTCAAGGTTAAACCTTCATAATCCAGTCTATCCAAGGCTTTCTTCGGCAAGACGTTCAGCGATGAACCAGTGTCTACTAGTACGTGTGCTAGGGTAGTCCCTTGCATTCCACCGAGACATGCAAAGCGTCATTATGTTTTCTCCCTTTGGATGTTAAATCAACATCGGAGAATCCTAGACCATTATCAGCGGTTAAGCTAGCTACACATTCCTGGAACTGATCCGCGGAGGTTTCTTGTGGCACGTGGACCGTCTTCAAAAACTTGACCAAAGCTTTAGCATGTGCTTCTGAACAAAGCAGCAGTGCCAACATAGAGATCTTTGAGGGGGTTTGCCCCAGTTGTTCCACAACATCATAATCCCTTTTCTTGATTATTTTCAAAATATCTTCCATTTATTTTTGAGAGGTCTCAGGGATGACTAATGGTTGAACCCTCGTCCTGACGGGATCTTCTTGGATCCCTTTCCCTCTATCATCAGCAGAGGGGACAACCACAAGAGTTACAAATTCTTCAATAATTGGAGTTCTCGCAGATATGTTGACCGGTACAGAGGTAACTTTAGGAGCAGCTGAGGGTCCAAAGATTGCCTTTGGAGGGGCAATCTCTGGAGAGAAAATTCTTCCACTGCAGGTGATTTTGCTCGTTCCAGCAATGTTTCCAATGTTGGAAGTCTCTTCATCAGAACTCTCTTCAGTTGATTCAATTTGTTTAATACCGTGGTAGTAGATTTCTCCACCATAGTTCCACGGTACTGATTTGTCGGACTTGTACGGGATGGGCCCGGGCATGGTTATCTTCAAAGGTGTAGTCTTCGGAGCGGATGTAATCTTAACAGGTCTTTTGGAGACCTTGGAAAGATTGGCGGATATGGTTATTATTGAAACATCATTGACAGGAGTCGGTGTAACATGAGTCTTTTCAAAAAGGATTTCTTGGTTATCCATTAGGCGTTGGATGCCTAACTTCAACAATGGACAATCGGTTGGTAAGGATGAACAAAGGCAACAATCTTCTTCACAACCTGGGAAAATCCTAGCCTTCAGCAAATTCAACTTGATTATCGGTAGCGGAGTTATCAAATCATCAATAGTAGCAACAAAAAGGTCTTCTTCAACAGCATGGGCATTGTGGCCATGCTTTGGCATTGAAGCATAGATTACATTCGGGTTTTCAGGGGCGTCGAATTCAACTTCTTTAGCGTCTATCAAATCCTGAATCTTATTCTTGAGGGCCCAACAACTGTTGGTGTCGTTCCCCGGGCTTTCTGAATGATAAGCACACTTGGCATTCGAATGGTAGTACGGAGAAGCAGTATTCGGATTCTTCGGGACCTCTTTCAAACTTGCAAGGTTTAACTTCAAGAGATGGGGTATAACCTGAGCAGGAGTCATGTTTATCCGGGTGAATTGCCGTACAGGCCTTTCCACCCTTGTTTGGTTGGTTATGGGTTGATTGTTTCTGGGCTGATCAACTGCAGACTTCTGAATCATTACGGCCCCCACCGATGGCTGGCGCTCAACCCTTCCTTGACCTCTTTGGGAGTAGACAATTGATACTTCCTTCTTTGCCGGAAAAGTCTTTTCGATGGCAGCGGAAGCAGATGCATCTTTTTGAATTTTCCCGCTTTTTATGTCGGCTTCAACTCTCTCACCAGTTAGAATCAACTCAGTGAACCCCGCAGAGGAGCTTCCAATCAGATGATTAAAGAAAGGCCCTGACAGAGTTCCCAAGAACATGTCTACTAGCTCCCTCTCAGATAGAGGTGGTTGCACTCGTCCCGCCAAGTCTCTCCATTTCTGGTCATACTCTTTGAAACCTTCATTTGAGACCATGCCCATACTCTGTAATTGAGTACGGGTTGGTGCTAAGTCTGCATTATATTGATACTGTTTGTAGAAGGCGGCCGCCAAATCTTCCTAATTATTCACGTCAGACCTCTCTAACTGGTAGAACCAATCTAACTGCGTCCCCAACAAACTGTCCTGGAAAAAGTGGACCCACAGGTCTTTGTCAGAAGAATATGGTTGGATTTTCCTGACACAAGATCTTAGGTGCATCTTAGGATAAGACAACCCATCGTACTTAGAAAATATAGGCACCTTAAACTTAGGAGGGATTACAATTCCAGATACCAACCCTAACTCTTCAAAGTCCAGCCCAGGCACTCTCTGTATCTCCATAGCTGCTAAACGCTCTTCCAAATTTTTGTATTTGTCATCGGCCAAAGGATACTGTTGTTCTGAGTAGTCCTCATCTTCCTCTTCTTCAGCTTCAGAATCTGAGGGCACGGCAGTCTCTTTAACCTTTCTCTCTCCTTCCTCAGAGGATGATGGAAAATCTAGGACGCTTCTGGCTTGACCTTCAAACCTTCTGCCCATGGTAGCCACACCAGCTCTCTTCTTCTTCTTTTTCTCTTTTTACTTTTCTAGTAGAGTCTTGAGCTCCTCCTGCCCCTTAGCCAAGGTCAAGAGTAGCTGTTGAAATTGTGAATTCTGGGCTTGTAAGTCTTTGACCGTTTGTTCAATATCCATCTTGCTGAAATAAACAGCAGAGAGATGAGGAAACTTGGTGTGAAGACCTGTTTATGCATATGATGAATGATATGTATTCATGTAATGCTTTCAAGGATTCAGAAATTCAAATTTGTTTTAAATAAAAAAAGAAACACACGTCATATTAATAATATAGAATTTGTTAGTACACCAATTCCCCATGGGAAAAATAATACAAAATTCTAAGGTAAAAAGACGTTGTGCATCCTCTTTGGTGCAATGTAAGTGTTGAGAGTCTGCTCTTCGTGAAGTTGACGAGTGAGTTCCAAAACCTTCTTCTCGCTTGCATAGAATTGGGCTTCAAAAGTATCGCGCTCTCCCTTGAGTTGTATCCAACTCCTTTGTAAATCTTCTAGTGATGTTGGCATTTCAGGATGTAGGAGGGTGTATGGAACCTCTCCTTCCATAACAAGCTCTATAATCACAGGAAGAATGTAGGGGTAAGGCATCATAAGACTTTGGGCGCGGGTTCGTACCCACTTGAGGTAAGGCTCAAGAGGGATGGAATTCTTCTGTCCCAGGGTCTTACTGTCCACCTTGTTGGGCATCCTCCAAGCTCGGATGAACCTTTGTCGGAGTCCTTAGTTGTTGTTGTCGAAGTCGAAAGCCAAGTCTGGAATCAGCATGTCATGTGGGCCATCCCTTCAGGCATAACCAAACTGTCTCAGAGCCAAGCATGGGTTGGAGGTAATTTCTCCCCTAATTCCAAGTAGAGGGACATTAGGGAATTCCCCACAACGATCGATGATGATAACATTTTCTCTGGATCGACAACACCAATGAACATCTGAATGTTTAAGAGTCATTAATCATTGTGACCACCTCAAACCTTGCTCATTCTTCAAGACTGATTGGGGAAGATGATAAATAAACCATCTTGCCAGTAGAGGAGTGCAACACATGAGAACACCTTTTTTCCTCATTGTTCAAGTGTGAAAAGAGTGCAAGATATCTCCAAGCAAAGTAGGCACCGGGTTGCGAGCCATGAAGATTTTGACAGCACTCACGTCTATGAGTTGGTCAGGGTTAGGGAACAAGACCATCCCATAGATGAGAAGAGATACAATCTCCTCAAAAGCTTTTAAGTCCAAAGAATTCCAGTAGCTTTGGGCCTTCTCAAACAGAAACTTTGACAAGAAGCCTTTGACACCACTTCTAGTTTCCCAATGTGTTGTGACATCAGATGAGTGCAAGTGTAAGGCTTGAGCAATCTCTTCTGGCTTTGTATCTCTTTCCGTACTGTTTAAGGGTAGTTGATTGAGAATAGGAATCCTCAAGAGTTGAGAAAATTCCTCTGAAGTAGGCACAAGTTGGTAATCAGGAAATGTGAAGCAATGATGCAAAGGGTCAAAGAACTGGAAGAGAACTTTCAGCATATCCTCCTCAGTGTTGGCAGTGACTAAGTTGAGAAGACGACCATGCCTCTCGGTGAATGGAGAATTCTCAGGAATCCTTGAAGCTAGCTCCTTGAGTTGAGGAGGAATTCTTACAAGGTTGATTTGGACAGTTTTCCTGCGAAGTGAATCCATAACCTACAAAACAGGAACAAAGATGAAAATCCAAAATCCTTGAAATGGTTAGTGGATGCATATGATGCTTCATGATGTTAATGATGTTATGCACAAGTATATATGTACAAGAAAATCACACAAGTTCCTAGTTTAGGCTTGCATGGGGTTTCATAGGTAAGTACCCTCTTGAAGTTTAGTTGGCTCAACCTGTCCTAGAAATAGTAACCGGGTTCTAAGGAGCTCAATATCACTGGATTGTTTTCTGTGTTCATTGTTTCAGTTTAGCCACTTTACTGGCGACCGAAATATTCCAAGAAAACAACCCTCAATGAGTGTAGTATCGAGTATCTACCAACTTCGGACTGTACCAAAGCCGGTCATCTCACTACATCCTAAAAGGCCAAGTTGGTCAAGTAAAGGTTCTAAAAGTCTATTAGTGCTTTATGACATCACTCAGCCGCCCTGTATTCTCTTTGATTGACTCAAAGGCTACCGGTACCCACATATATGTCGCACTAATATAGCTATTGCTTAGACCATGTCAGTATACCCCGCACAGTTTCCAAAATGTATTGCTATTTACCTATGAATGTTTCCCAAATCTGGGTAGAGGATTCAAACCCAAAACAATAGAACCAAAGTGCAAAGCATACAAGTCAAACAAGATAAGCATGTAAAGGTGATCTAAAACCTAAGGTAACCCCACTTATGAGTTTTCCCCAGCAGAGTCGCCAGTTCTGTGATGCAATGGGAGAACTGACTTGAGGTTTTGTGTTTGTGTTTGCAAATGTTGCGGTTTAGCAAGAGTCGCCACCGACTTTTATTTTATCCAAAAGGAAAGGTAAAAAAGCACAGGAAATACCTTTGAGATTGTTTTTGAGTTCGAGGGGTAGATTATGAAAAGGGAAGGTGCTAGCACCCTTTTCATCCATGGTTTTCCTTGGGCTCTTAGTTACTTGTTTTAGATCACTTGCTTTGCTTTTTCAATTGTTTGAAATGGTGCTTTGTGTGGTTTGAAAGTATTTTGAAAAGAGGCCATCGTTTAGGCAATCTTTGTAATGATTCTTGTTTGTAAGAATGTATACAAAGATGTTTGTATTTTGAAAAATGTTTCAATGTTTGAAAGTTGTTTGGAAATGTTTTGAAATGTGTTGTGTGTTTTTTTGAAAATGGCAAGGATGGTTTGTAAATTTGATCAAGTAACTAGAAGCTTATCTACCTACTCAAAAGTCTTTCCTACACATTTTTATTCCTTTGACATTGTTGTTTTACCATTGCATTTGGTAAACAATCCTATCTTTAGATGTTAAACGGGACGGGCGTGGGTCATCGTATGACCATGATAACAATATTGCCAAGTATCTTTAGCAAGTTTTGAGGTACTTAAGATCATCTTTGTTTAGGCAACACAGATAGCGTCATCGAGGGACTATGATCTTTTTGTTTTGATTGATTATGTTTTGCCAAGATACCTAGCATGCATACCATGGCCATTTTAAGGCAACAAAGTGGATGAAATCCTTGGGGTGCTTGTGTGCAATGTGTTGTTATTTTTCATGCATTTTTGTCTTGCATTAGGTCATGCTATTTGTTTTGATTTTTGGTTTTTGTATACAAAATCCTAGTTTACTATCATGGTATATGAAAGCAATAAATTGCGTGAAGTAAATCTAAACTATTACAACAATATTATGGGGAGGGGGATACAAGTTTTGAATGGGGGATATTGCTCAAAATAAAACCCTAAAACTATTACAACCAAATTGAATTTATTGTACAAATAAATAAATAAGAAAATATTTAAATATGCAATAAAATGTATGTATGCAAAAATATTTTTTTGTATTAATTTTATGTATGTAAAAATAAGTTTATTTAAGTCTCAAAAATAAAAAAAAATAAAATGATTATTTTTGAAAAGGTGAAAACCCTAATTTTTGATTAAAAGAAAAAATATGTGTTTTCTAATATTCTTGTCCACTTTTGTTTAAGAAAAATAATAATAATATTATGTATAAATATTAAAAATTAAAATATGTGACAAAATAACATTTTATGTGTATAATATAATAAAATAAAATATTTAGGTATTGTAATATTATTTACAAGCTTATTTAAGAAAATAAATTCTATTTAACCTAATGAACTATTTTTATGCCATAAAAATAATAAAATAAAATGCAAAAATTTAAGAAAATATTTTTATGATTTTATAATGTTCATAAAAAATAATAAAAGTCAAAAATATAAAAATAACAAGAAAATATGAAAAATAACAAAATATGAATCAGGGGGGTGCAAAAGTAAATGCGGGGGTGCAAAAAGTCAGAAAAGCTAGGCCCAAGCGCGCCAAGCCCAAACACTTCGTCCCTGACCTCTGTCTCCTCCAAAACGCGCGTATCTGCCTTCAAATCATGTTCTTGCTATTCTTTGCATAAAATCAAAAACTTATAACATGAAAAATGTAGCTCATGATCACACGATTTCAATGATATAAAGAACATGACCTAACTCTCAAAGATCAGAGAGAATTTTAATGGCCCTAATTTCTGACATAGTTTTGTCAGCATGTTCAACCTCCAAATACTCTTAGCTCAGTTAATATAAATGGAATCTACGCATATGTACAACTTAAGCATGTTGAGGACTACATTTTTGCTTCACAAACCTAAGTTTAAGGATGCCTAAATAAGGAGTTAGAAACTTGACAAATACCTTGTTCAGTTGAGTTTGGATATGGAAATATGGAGAATTTGAGTGAGGCCTGAAGTTCTTGTGAGCTTTCTTGAATTTCCCTCAAGCTTCTCCAATGCTCAGCTTGCCTTGAAGTTGCTTGAAACTCCCTGTAGAAGTCAACCTGCAAACTCAGAAAATAGAAATGGTGAATATAGAAACAGGGTTCACAATTGCTGGACAGGGGCCTGGATAGTTCAGGTAGGAGATATGGAATGTGTTTGAAGTGATTCAAAGCAAAACGCACGAGGCAATATGGAAATGGCTTGTGATTTGCAGAGATTGCCTTATTTTGGGAAGAAATGGTGTTTTTTGTGTTTTGGAGTGTTTGAGAGGTTGGCAATTCGTGTATTCTGCTTGTTACAATGTTCTGCGGTTGTTTGAAATGATACAAAGTCTTATTTTTATCAGATGGAAGAGTTTACTTGACTTTTGCAAGTTTCTTGCTTTTGAAGAAAAGTTGAGATGACAATGCCTAAAAGCTTGTACTTGCTAGTTCTTTAGCTGCACATAGTTGGTAAACTTTGCCTGATAACTGAGGATCTTGTTTTCAAAAATAGATTAAGTCCATGGCTCAAGATAAACAAAATTGTAAAAAGCATGCTTTATCAAAATGGTATTTTGCACTTTATGCCATTTTTGGATTAATTCAATGTACAAAGCTTTAAAGATCAGAACAAGACCAGTATCCATTGTGTTTTCATTAAATTAAGGAGTGTAGAAAGGATTAGAACCTGTAAAACCAAGTACAAGCAAGTTTGAAACTGATTTGCAACTTGTACCAATGTGAAAAATGCCTTGGACAAAAGTGATAATTTGCCATTTTCATTTCTTCGATTCTCCATAACCATAAATAATCTTGGAGAGTTCTTGGACATTTTGGAAAGCTTGTAACATGATCTATAATCCATATTTGAAATGAATGTTTAGATTCCTCTTGGAACTAGGTGTAAAGTTTCCATGAAGTTAGGTCAAAAATCTGCCTAAACTAGGGCAAAATTTCACTAAGTTAAAAAGTTTATGGACCCTTATTTACAAAATCATAACTTGAGATCCATGCATCTTTTGGGAAAACTTTGTGAATCAAAGTTGTAGATTTTGTGTAGGACTACAACTTTCATGTCGGAAGTTTTCTTTTAATCCAATTGCATCATGGTGAAAAAGTTGGGAAAAGTTGGGAAAAAATAAGAAATTTTCATAACTTAGAAAAATTCTAAGTTATGAAAATTTTAAAACTTAAACCCTAAATTCCAAATTTAAGTTTCTTGGTGAACAAGTTTCACATTTTGACATGTTTTGATGAATTATGACCTTTGACACTTGATTTTGACCAAAAAGTCAAAGTATGACTTTTCAGTGTACAGTTGATTTTCGATCAGTTGACTGGAAAATTCATCTGTCAATCCAATGCTTTTGAGATATTTTGAACTATGTGATTAGGTCAAGATGATGCCATTGAGTCCTTGAAATCATGCTTGAACCCAATTTGCCATTGGCTAGGTGAAAAATCAGAAATTTCCCATCTCCAGTCAAAACCCTAATTTTGACCATTTTGCCCTTTTAATGATGTGATCAAATTTCTTGAGGAGTTGTGGTACAAACTTGATCAAATGGTACATAGGAACCCATAATGTTGTTGTGGATAAAAAATTATGAGGTTTGACTGTAAATTGGCCATGGTTGACTTTTTCCCCAATACAACTGATTTTTAGGTTAACTGTCCAATTGACTGGGCAAAAATGTGATTCAAGGCTTGAAACTTGGTATGAGCAATCTTATAGGTCCAAAATAAAGTATGAAAGTCACATGAGGCATTGGAAGTCCAAAAATCCCTGTGCAAACTTAAACCCTAATATCAGGTTATTAGTGCAAGGAGAGGTCTTGAGCTGAGCAAACCCTAATCTGGTCTTGAGTCCAAGAAGTCCTGTGAGGAGAATCTTGATAAAATGAGAGGGAAAATTTTGGGGTACAACAGTTGTAATAGTATAATTAGAACTTTATTTCTTTCATCCCCCATTTGTAAATTTGTACCCCCATCCCCAAATGATATAATAGCATAGAACTTTACATTTCCGCAACTTATCGCTTTCAAATATAAATGCTAGTAATTAGGATTTGTATGGCAAGACATAAAATCAACAAGTAGAAAACCCTAATTCAAGACAAAAATGCATGAAAAACAAACACTTTGCACACTTACACCTCTAGGGTTAACCTCACTTGTTTCCTAAGATAAATATAGTCATGTTACGCAAACGTGGGATAATTTAGCAAAAACAATCAAAAACAAGATCATAGTCCCTCGATGACCCTTCAAATGTTGCCTTCATAAATCATCTTAGACTCATACAAAAATTTCTAAGGTATCCTTCAATGTTGCTTTCTATGACTATACGATGACTCGCGCATGTCCCTCATATCCCACGATAGGGCTTCTTATCAATCAATGGTAAGTTAGCAATATCTAAAGGAGGAGGAAATGAACAAAGACTTTTTGAATAGGTAGAAATCTTGTAGTTTCTTGCTCACAACCATTTTCAAAACATCTCTCAAAACACACCAACACTTTCAAGTGTAATATTTTTAAAAGTCAACACTTTGTATACATTCTTATAGAGACGAGAATCATTACAAAGTTCGCCTAATCAAAGTCACTTTCAAAAATACTTTCAAAAACATCACAAAAAAATTTCAAACAAAGCATTTAAAAGTGAGCTAGCAACTAAGAGTCGGTAGATAACTACGGATGAAAAGGGTGCTAACACCTTCCCTTTTCATAACCTACCCCCCGAACTCAAGAAAATTCTTTAAAAAGGACTTTCATGTTCTTTTCACCCTTTCCTCTGTTGGATAAAATAGAAAGTCGGTGGAGACTCTTACTAACCGCAACATTTGCGATAAAACACAAAACACACAAGTCAGTTCTCCCATCGTATTACAATATGCTTTCATAGTGAACCTAACTTCAATTAGGACTTTTGAAAGTTGTAACGTGGTCTGGTTCACAGTTTAAAAAATAAAGCATATAAGGTTAAGATGTTTAGTTATCCCACCACCATTCTCTTTGATATTCTCCATTCCTAAATTAAATTAACCCAATGGATGTGTTCAGTCTGCAAGAGAATTTTCGTAGTCGCGATGATGAGTAGAAGCATTGATAAGATTTAAGCACTTGATGAGAAGCATCGATGTTTATTGAAGTGTAAGTCACAAGATTGTTCTCTAAGTTATTTATTTTCAATCCCTTATTTGTGCATGGACCAATTCTTTTTAATTTTGGTCCATCGGGATACCCTAACTTTTGCTTGTGAAAAATTTGATTTTCTTTGACTTAACGGACTTTCTCTTCCTTTTTTGAAAATTTTCTTTTGAGATTGTTTTTTCTTTTGATTCAGGAAAGTCGTGAGTTCCATGTTTAATTTTTGCGAGCTTCATCTTTATTGCTCCCTCGATGTTATATGATGTAAGTGAGAAAGAAGATGTTGTAAGCTTTATCTTCATTGTTTTCTTGATCTTGGATAATGTATGCAAGGGAGAAGATTTGCTTGAAACTTTTGCATGGATAGACTGATTCTCTTGAGATTAGAATGCATCCATGAATTAATTGAAGTCTACACTGCCTCTGGTTAAGATTACAGGTTTATAGAAAATAGAAATAACTTCAACTTCTGGCTTGAGGGAGTCAACTATGGATTATCTCCTTATTTCTCCACTGTTTTTGGAAGTGAAACAATGCCTTACATCATCAGCTAAGCCTTACTATTAAAAAGCATATGTCAGCAAAATTCGATTATTTAGTTTACATCATTCTCCCTCAAAGTTTGTTAAATGGAAAAGAGACAAATGGATATTTTTTTCAATTTTTTTTTTGTTTTATTTTTTTTTGTATATGGAATTTGATGGCTTAAGAAAGAGTGAATATGAGTGTATTAATTCCAAAAACAAGCATGATTACTTTATTGAAATTACTGATCACATAGTACAAAGTTTATAACAAATAACATTTAGCAAGAAATAAATTACATATGATAAAGACTAATTATCTTAGGAATGAACTTCTTTAGTGATCCATCAATTTTTCTAGAGGATATCTGTGGTATGTGCTTTTATCAGGGCGAGGGGTTTTCCACAATATGTGGGCCATCTTCTTCAAAAGTTAATTGCTTATTGTCAATCAGTTCTTGTACCACTTCTTTGAATGAATTGAATTCTTCAATCGATTGCCCTGCTACTTCATGATGAAACTCACATTGAACATCTGAGTTGTACCAAGGAGGAAATGAAGACTTCATGGATCTCATTTTGTTTAGGGGTTATTGATGAATTTTGGACCATATATGACCATAATTGACTGTATGTCATAGGGATCGGGTCAAACTGTTTAGTTTCCCCTTGGCTATTTTGACGCCTATGTTGATTCTGGCATTAGTGGTGATTATTTTGATTTCGAACCTGTCGATTATGACGTCGACATTGAGGTGGAATCTGAGCCTGCTGGTTCTGTGGTATAGGCCATAACTGCTGGTGTTGAAGACCATATAGTGGTTGTTGGCATTGAGCATTTATGATATACTGTGATCGATGGACCTGGAACTGACTGTTTAACGCTGGTTCGCGAAATGTCACGGAAGCAAGAGTCGCCACCATCTTTTATTTTCTCCAAATGGAAAGGACAAAAGCACAGAAAAATTCCTTATTGAGATTAGCTCTCAGTTCGGGAGGTAGATTTATAGGAAGGGAAGGTGTTAGCACCCTTTCTATCCATGGTTATCCATGGGCTCTTAGATACTTGTTCATTTGTGTTTTCAAAATGTTTGTTTGCTTTTCAAGGTGAGTGGGTTTGAAAAAGTTCCGTTTAAAATTTCAGTTCGACTCTTGTATCAGTCCTCAAGAGTGTTTGAAAAGTTGTTTATTAAAGCTTTTTGCAAAGTGTCGGTGTGAAAAGAAATTTTTGATTTGTTTTGAATTAGAGCAAGTATCTACGAGTCATCTACCTAGCCTAAGGAATTCGTCTGTGTAAATGTCCTTAAGATAGTGCCATCCCACCATTGAGAGGTAGGTAGCACCATTCTTGGAGGTGTTCGGGTCAATTCGAAGATAGGGACAGTGTGGTCACCAGAGCAATAGGAGGATATCTTAGAAGCTACCCTCATGCCATGTTCATGGACATGAGGACTTACTAAAACGTCCTCTACTCGACGACCACGTTTCGAGGGGCAAGGCAACAGTGAGGCGTACCCTAGGAGTGGTGTGTGAATTGTGTGTCATTTTCAGTTATATTTGTCTTGTCATGTATTTGGTGAGCTACGCATTGATTTTATTCGGGCATACATTCTTTCATGTGATTATTAACAGTTAAAAGGCGCGGGAATTAAAATGCAGAAAATAAAGGTCCTACGCTATTACAAGGCGCGGGTCTACAACACCAAATTAAACCAAGACCCGATTTGAATGAAAGAAAAATGCGGAAAATAAATTTCCTAATTATCTATTACAAAGCTTTGGGGGCAATTACATGAAATTTAAAAAAAGAAATAAAAAAAGCAAACGCGCGAAATGGAATTATGATCGAAGGTGCGAGGGCGTTGGACCCTTTAAAGAAATTAAATTGGAATTGAAAATTGATTTAATTATTAAATGAGAAAAAGAACTTATTTTTTATGTTTTTGGATTTATGAAATTTAATGAGAATAAAGAAAATTAATATTGAAAGAAAACTAATTCTAAGTTGCTTTGAATTAAAAAAATGTTTAAGTTGTAAACTAATTTAGCGCTAATTAATTAAATGGCATATTTATTTACAAAATAATTAAGAACTAATAATAATGAAAAAAGAAAAAGAATAAAAGTATTAAAACCCTAATTTCTACACTTTTTAGTTTATTTAAAAAAAATAATTAGAATTAAACCTAAAATTAAACTAATTAGTTATTAGAATTTTATTTACAAAATATTGATGAATTAAATAAATGAACATATTTTTATTTTTTATAGTTTCTGATTTTTTTTGTATTTTTATATTATAAAACTAATTTTGTGGAATTAAATGAAACAAATAATATAATTAAAATAAATAAAAGAAAAGAATAAAAATAGAGAAAGAAAAGGCAAACATGGGGGGTTTTCTGACCCATTTGGAGGTATGTTGTGAGTAATCTGGCCCACTAAAATCTGGCCTTTTTTGACTTTTCAATGATCACGTATGGATCTATTGACCAATACGTATGGTAGTCCTCCCATTCTGGCCCTTGGATTGGTGTTGTTGGACATGTGGCAAGCTTAAGCGTTGAGTGCATGGTAGATCACTGAAGGGAACGCTGCATGGGAATAGGTTAAAAAAAAAATATGAAATATGCAAGGGGACCTGGGAATCGAACCCAGGTCCCAGTACCTGTAGTACACGTTGGCCACCAACTGAACTAGCGCGTTTGCTTTTATGTTTAGTGGACAAAATTCATTATATGTGAAAAACAAGGCTATGCTGGACAGAAAATAAAACGCGCCAATGTTTGAATCCACCAACCACGTTCCTCCACGCACATCTTCTCCAATTGCTATTTGTTTTGCCTGAAAAAAATAAACTAGATAGCGGGGGTTTTAAACCCCCACAACCTGAAACCACAAATAATAGCGAATAGAAACTGGGCAATCATAAAAAAGGCGCGATGTGATGAATCAAATCGTCTGGACGTCACGATTGTAATGGTGTTGGTCTTATGGTCCAATTTTTCCATGGGAAAGAAACCCCAATTTCAAACCTTTGAAACCCTAGGCAGCTTCCATGGTGGATTCACGTATAGGGCTTAAAAATTCAATCAAAGGATGCCAACAGCTTTAGAACAACCATGTTAGTATAAATCAATGCTTAAAACATATGGAAAAGGTATGCAAATGCAAATACGATTATGAAAATATTTGGGAACAGGGCCACGTGATTCTACCAGTTCTTTGTGTATGGAGAGTGGAAAAGTATTGGGTTATGTTCAGGAAAGTCCCATCAAGCTTTTGAGATACTTTTTACGCCTTGAAACGCCTTCTAGATGCCAAAACAGTTTTGAGTTTTTTAAGAAAAAGTGCAAGTTTTGTTTTCAGGTTCTAGCGCAGCATGCTTGTGTTTGTGATTAGGTTTAGGTTTGCATATGCACATGGAATGATTTAGGTCAACAATCCAAGCCCAAAGCCTTGTCTTTAATGATTTTCAAGGTTGTGATTTTCCATGATTTTTCAATCTTTTCACCATGAAGAACATGCCAATTATTGGAGATCCTTTCCTTTTTAGGGTGTGCACGAAATCTTGAGGCTTTAAGGATGCAAATGCTGCACAAAAAGATTCCAAAACATTTGTTTAGTATTTTTTCATATTTAACTTTAATTAAATGAATTAATAGATTTAAAAATTCAATTAATAAATTAAAAATAAGAAAATAACTCCCCTTTGGGTCAATGGGTCGTGCATAGCTTTTGGGTGATGATTCTTGGAAGAAATTGAGGCCCATTAGCAATTTTGAGGCATTTGAAGCAAAGTTGACTTTTCAAAATTCCCAAAAATTTCCCACCTTCCACAAGGCATATCTTGCTCAATGTTTAAGCTTTTATCATGTTCTTGGACATTTTGGAAAGGTCTTGAAGTCCTCTAACCAATGCCTTTGGTCCCATGTCATTTTGATTTACCAATCTCAAGTTATGGTCTTTGACTTAAAGTGCCTTTTTGTTGACTTTTGAAAATGACCTATAATGTTGAGATTGATAACTTTTTGTGAGAGCATTTCTTGGACTTGAAGTGTGAAGATGAGTTGTAGGAAATGTCATTCTCTTCAAAATGAGCTTTGGATGGAATTTTTCTGATAAACCATGTGGAAGTTATGCCTTGGTCAATTTGCAGTTGACTTTTTCAACTGTCCAAATATGGAAACTTTTGCATCTTGAGACTTTTTGAGCCATGCCTTGAGAATCATGATCAAGAATTGATCAAATGATGTTTGTGGCTTCAACATAAGATGTTGACAAAAAATTTGGACTTTTGACTGTCAAATGACCATTTTGCCCTTGCAATTGACTATTGAGCAATTAGGGTTTTTGACTGTGCAACCTTGTGCTGTGAGTCTTGAAACTTGGCATAAGGATGCTTGACAATGTTTATAGGCATGTGGGACTTGTTTGGACCCTTGGAAACTTCAACTTCTTTGCCAGAACCAAAACCCTAATTTTTGACTGTTAGGAGGCCATTGAATTGTGCAACCCTTGGGGAGATTTTGAAGCATGCTCTTAGCAAATCTTGAAGAATATGGGAGGGAAAATTTTGGGGTACAACACATACAAATATTGATGATAAGGAACAGGAGGCGGAGCTTCTAGAGCTCAGTGAGTTTCCCATATTGCATTAATTTAATTTTCTTCTTCCCCTTGGAAATATCTAAGGGATTCCTTCTCACTAGTCGGATTACTCGAGTTGCTTTGGTTTTTTCCGCTTTTGATGTCGTTCTCAATGCGTTCCTAAACTATTACTAGGTCTGAGAAGTGTGACGATATACTGCCCAACATTTTTTCATAGTACTGACCTTGTAGGGTGCTCATGAACATGTCTACCAACTCATTATCCAATAATGGTGGTTGTACTCGAGCAGCCAACTCCCTCCATCTTTGTGCGTATTCTTTGAAGGATTCATTACTCTTCTTAGATAAATCTTACAGTTGCATGCGACTTGGAGCCATGTCACTTGTTACCTCGGATAAAAACAGTCATGTCCCTCGAACGTGAAATGTTTTAGCAAAGACCCTCGATTAAAAGATTATAGTCCCTCGATGACCCTTCAATATTTCCTTCGTTAAACGATCTTAGTCCCTTACGACAATTGCTAAAACATATTACAAGTTGCCTTCTATGACTGTACGATGACCCTCACCTGTCCCTCATATCTAATGATATGGCTCTCTACCAATCAATGGTAAAATAGTACTATTTAAAGGAGGAGGAAAAGAACAAAGACTTTTTGAGTAAGTAGATTTCTCAGAATTGCTTGCTCACAAACAAAACCATTTACACCTCACACTTTCAAAACATTTGTAAAAAAAACATTTTGTATACATTCTCAACGATACGAGAATCATTACAAAATTGCCTTACATTATCATTTTCAAAACATCTTTCAAACATTCCTTTTCAAAAAATATTTTTAAACCCAACACTTTGTATACATTCTCAATGATATGAGAATCATTGTAAAGTTTGCCGAACTAAGGCGTTTTCAAAATATTTTTAAACTTACACAAACATAAAAGCATTTCAAAGTGAGCTAGCAATTAAGATCCCGTAGATAACTACAGATGAAAAGGGTGCTAACACCTTCCCTTTTCATAACCTACCCCCCGAACTCAATAAAATTTTCAAAAGTGCTTTCCTATTCTTTTCACCCTTTCCTTTATTGGATAAAAGAAAAGTCGGTGGTGACTCTTACTACCCGTAACATTTATGATCAAACGCAAAACACCAAGTCAGTTGTCCCACCGTATCACAGAACTGGCGACTCTGCTGGGGATAATAAACTAAAAGTGGGGTTACCTTAAGATCTAGATCACCTTTATTGCTTTACTTGCTTGATTTGTTTGCTTTACATTTGTGGGTCATGTTTGGGTTTATTACTTGTAAATATCCTATACCCGGATCTGGGGAATATTAGGTAAGTAGAAAAAGATCGTGGAAATTATACGGTGTAGAACGATATGGTTGAAGCGATGGCTATGTAGTGCGACACATTTGTAGGTACCGGTGTCCCTTGAGTTAAATCAAGGAGAATACGGGGCCGCTGAGTTGTGTCATAAAGCACTAACTGATCGTAGAAGCTTAGTTGAACAACTTGACCATTAGAAAGTAGTGAGATAGCTGGCTTTGGTGCAAGACTGAAGTTGGTTGATACTCGATACTACACTCAATGAGATTGTACTTTCGGGATATTTCGGTCGCGAAAAAAGATCGCTTGTGCTGAAATAATGCTCGATGAAAAAAGATCTATGATATTGAGATTCCTTAGAACCCAGTTACTTCTTTTAGGACATGTTGAACCAACTAAAACTTCAAGAGGGTACTTACTTGTAAACCTCATGCAAGCCTAAACCTAAGGCCTTGTGTGCTTTGTGTGTATATGATTATTTGTTCATAACATCATAAACATCACGACATCATGCCATAACATTTTCACTAACCATTTCAAGGACCTAGGGATTTATATTTGTTCTATTTTGTAGGATATGGCTTCCATTCGCAGAAATACCATCCGAATCAGATTTATAAAAGTTCCTCCTCAACTCCAAGAGTTAGAATCAAGGTTTCCTGATAATTCTCCATTCACCAAAAGACATGGTCGACTACTCAATATTGTTACCTCAAGCTTTAAAGAAGAAATGATGTGTGTTCTCTTTCAATTATTTGATCCTAAACATCATTGTTTCACCATTCTCGATTATCAATTGGTTCCCATAATGGAAGAGTTATCTCAACTATTAGGAGTACCTATTCTTGATCAAGTGCTCTTCACCGGTTTAGAGAAATATCCACAACCTGAGGAGATTTCATCAGCCCTACATTTGAAAAGGTCTGGCATTGTAACCAATTTGGAAACAAGGAGCGGAGTCAAGGGTTTTCTAGCTAAGTTTATGTTAGTGAAGGCTCAAATGTTTTGGGAGGATATGGATTTACAAGATTTTGAGGAGATCTTGGCTCTTCTAATCTATGGGTTGGTACTTTTTCCTAATCTTGACCAACTCATAGATGTGAATGTTGTCAAAATTTTCCTTACTCTTAACCCTGTGCCTACATTGCTTGGAGACATTTTGCATACTCTTCAGACTCGTACCATGAGGAAGAGAGGGGCTCTTATGTGTTGCATGCTGTTGATGTCTAGGTGGTTTATTTCGCACCTTCCCCAATTAGTATTGAAGAATGAGCAAGGCTTGAGGTGGTCTCAAAGGTTGATGGCACTCTCTCATTCGGATATCCATTGGTGCCCCCGATCTCTAGAGGACATTAGTATCATTGACCATTGTGGGGAGTTCCCTAATGTTACACTATTGGGAATTATGGGAGGTATTACTTATAACCCTTCACTGGCTCTACGACAATTTGGCTATGCTTGAAGAGATGGTCTGCACGATGCACTCTTTCAAGGTATTGTATTCGACTATGAGAACGATGACCAAGGCTATCATCAAAGGTTTGTTCGAGCTTAGGGAATGGTAAACAAGGTTGATAACAAGACTTTGGGGAATAATAACTCTAGCCCTTTGGAGCCTTATCTCAAATGGGTGCGAGCTCGCGCTTAAAACCTCATGATGCCATATCCTGCTATCCTACCAATAGTTGTGGAGCCTGTTATCGAGGAAGATATTCCTTATACCATTCTTCATCCTGACATGCCTACCGACCTCGAAGAATTGCAGAGATCTTGGATTCAACTCAAGGTGCAATGAGACACCTTTGAAGCTCGATTCTATGCAAGCGAGAAGAAAGTGTTGGAGCTCACAAGGAAACTTCACGAGGAGCGAAGCCTGAATGCATACATTGCATCAAAGAGGAAGTGCCCATGGGTGACTAAAGTATTTTATTTTAGGAGTTTATTTTGTTGTCTCTTTGAGACCTTTTTGCTTTTTCATTGTAAGACCAAGGGGCAATTGTAAGCTTTGAAATTATAAATCCAATAGCTCTAGGCACAACACCAATGACTGTTGGGCCTTAAAGAGCAAGATCCAAGATTTGATTAATAACAAAGTGATTGAGTTTGACCCTTCACAAACTCCTAATGTCATTACTGCTACATGCCCAATCATGGTAAAGGTGTCAATGCTATTGATGATGCCTCATTTGTCTCCACCATTGATGATTTGACTACTCCGTTATTGACCGTTAAGAAGAATCTGATGAGAGTCGGTTTATTTCCTGGCTTCTTTGAAAATTGTTACCATTGTGCTTCCCAAACTAATGGTTGTATGTGGTTGAAGAAAGGTATCCAACGCCTGATTGACTGCCATGAAATTCAGTTGGAGAAAACTCCGTCCATGAAAAGTTTGCCTGAAAGTGTACCTCAAGATGTGAGACTTGAAGATGTTTCGATAATCACAATTTTCAATACTCCTATTAGGATCACCTCTAAAGGCCTTATAAGGATTCCCGTTGAGCCAAGAGTGGCTCCCCTAATTATCACTACACCGGGGCCAAGCCCCTATTCCTCCGACAAAGTTGTGCCTTGGAACTATGGGGCAGAAGTTTATTATCATGGTGTCACGCAAGAGCCATGCATTATTGAAAATGAAGAGCCTGAGATTACAAACATTGTCGGAACTAGTAAGGTCACTAGGACATGAAGGATCTTCTCTTCGGAGATCTCTCCTCCAACAATTACTACAACACTCGTTCGTATTCCTGTTTCTACCCGAGGTAAGAGAAAGTTATTGAACCTGCCCTGATAGAGGCACCCTCAAAATAAGTGACAATGGAAGACCCATCTAGGCAAGAGATGGAAGAAATTTTGAAGATCATCTGAAAAAGTGAATACAAAATAGTTGAGCAACTGGGGCATACACCCTTAAAGATATCCATGATATGCTTGTTGTTATGTTCTGAAGCACATTCCTAAGCTCTACTGAAATTTCTAAAGAATGCCCATGTACCACAAGAAACTACCGCTGATCAATTTGAGAATTGTGTTACAAGCCTAACTGCTGACAATGGCTTGGGATTTTATGATTCAAGTTTAACTCTGGTGGGGAAGAATCATAACAGAGCTCTGCACATCTCTATTGAATGCAAAGGCACCACTTTGATGCATGTGTTAGTAGATACTGGGTCCTCCCTCAATGATTTATCTAAAGGTGCTTTGGATAGACTAGATTGTGAAGGACTGTGCTAAAACCCAGTGATATTGTGGTAAGAGCCTTCGATGGTTCGAAAAGAATGGTCCACAGAGAGGTAGATCTACCGATCAAGGTGGGATCTCAAGTCTTCAATTCAACTTTCTATGTAATGGATATCCACCCGTCCTATTCATGCTTGCTCCTACGCCCATGGATTCATGGGGTAGGTGTAGGTACCTCTACATTACATCAAAAGATGAAGTACCCGGTGAAAGGGAAAATTGTCACAGTCTGTGGAGAGGAAGAATATATGGTCAGTCATTTGAATTCTTTCAAATATGTTGAAATGGATTGCAAATTCATTGAAACCCCCTGCCAGAAATTTGAGGTAATCCCTCCAACGATTGTTGTTGCTAAAGTTACGCCAGTGTGATCGGTGGGAATGAGAACTGGATGTTTTGGAATGCTGGTTCGCGTTTGCGTTTGTTTCTGCAAAATGTCGCGGTAAGAAAGAGTCGCCACCGTCTTTTATTTTATCCAACAAGGAAAGGACAAAAGCACAGCAAAATTCCGTTTCGAGATGTTTCTCGGGTTCAGGAGGTAAATTATAGAAAGGGAAGGTGTTAGCACCCTTTATATCCGTGGTTATCCACGGGCTCTTAGGTACTTGCTCATTGTGTTTTCAAAAGTTTGATTTTCTTTGTGTTTGTGGGTTTGAAAAGGGTTTTTGTTTTGAAGAGAGTGTAAGTGTGAAAAGTTTTGTTTTGTTTTAAAAGGAGCAAGTACTTAATAACATTTACCTACTCAAAAAGGAATTAAACTGTGGAAATGTCCTTTAGACAGTGCTATCCTACTATTGAGGAGTAGGTAGCACCGTCGTTGGAGTTTTTCGGGTCAATTCGATTATGGGACGTGTGGTCACTAAAGCAATGTTAGGACGCCTTAGCGGTAACCCTAATGTCCTAGATCATTTTTCCGAGGCAACCGTTTCGAGGCAACTATGATCTTGGGACAAGAGGGCGACCTCTAAAACTTCCTATACTCAATGACCATATTCTAGGCAACCAAGTGAGGTGTACCCTAAGAGTGGCATGTGCGAGGGTATTTTATTACATGCATTTAGTCTTTGATTAGGGTGGCCTATTTGTTGGTTTTATCTTACCATACACACCTAATTACTAGCATTTGTACAAAGCAATAAAAATGAAAGAAATAAATATCCTACACTATTACAACCATATTGAAAGGCAAGAAAAATGTGAAGGCAAAAAAAAAATAAAAAAAAACAAGGAAAATGAGCTTTTCGACCCAAGCAGCAACACCCTTTGATTTGCATTCAGTTGGCCTCCTTCGATTGGGGCCAACACTAGTGAGGTTCTGTCCTTCGATTGGGCTTTGGCACCAGTCAGGTCATGTACTTCGATTGGAGGCTGGCACCAGCATGGGAGTGCCTTTCGTCTGAGCCTGGACTTAGTGCAAGTGTGCCTCTGGCTGGGCCTTTCTGCCTTGTTGCGTTCTTCGATTGGGCCAGTGAAATCAGTGTGAGCGTGTCTCTGGCTGGGCCTGGAAGTCAGTATGGAAACCAAAGGCTTCGTTTCATACTCCTGTCTCCTGTTTCTTTCATTTGAACTTTTTGAACTGCAACATGGCATAAGGCCATGCTAATATTGCCTTACAATCAGTTAACACTTAATGCATATTTAAGTAAACAAGCAGCAAAACGAAAGGGGTTAGCTCTGAAAACACATTAAGTAGGTGGAAACGAAAAGAACCAAATTGTTATGTACATGTTATGCTAGAAATGAAGGGTTTGAGGTTAAGAATGACTTACCTTGCTTGAGGCTGGAACGTGTGCTCGGCCTTTAAGTGGTTTCCTTGAATACTTCTGGATTTGAAGGGAGGAACCAGGAGTTATGTCTTTGATACTGGATAAGTGTGAGATTCTTCCTACTGGATTCAAAGGGTAACAAGGTATAAGGATGTTTCAGATTCTAAGGGGATACGTGTTTGCTCTTTGGTTTGATACAGACAGGTTTGAGTTTTTGTTAGTTTTGATACAGGCAGGTCTGAGTTTTTACAGGCCTCAAGGCTTGTTGTGCCTTAGGCTTGTATTTGTAACATAGATTTGATGTTCTGGTGTTAGGCAGGTGGATGCAGTTCTGGATTTGTTGTTTGGATTCTGGGTATGTTCTCACAAGTGTTAAAAGGACTTGAGAGATTTGTTGTGTTTGAGAAAATTTGAGAGATTTGTTCTTCTGGTCCCTAGATCTCCTTTAGCTTTGTAAATGTTCCTCTATTTATAGAGAAATAATGGACATGTTGTCCAAAGCCAACCTTGCAAATAAATGATAAAATAATGTAACGTGAGAGCACATGTGGGGGCCTCTTGGCAGTTGGGGTGCAGAAAATAATAAAATAAGGCCCAGCTGGAAAGTGAATGTCCACTTGTGCCACAAAAGCAAGATGAATGGTTCAGATGGGGTTGCTTCATTCTGAAGGAAAATAGGCGTAAGGCTCAAGACAGACTTTCCTAAAAGGCATTACTGTGCTATTAACTGCAAGTGGTCTTAGACAACAAATGGGTACAAGCCTACAAAGGGAAGACACGTGGCCTAGCCTATGGGTCTAAATATTCAACTTGATCTTTTGAGTCGAATCCTCCATCTTTCTACACCTTTCGACCAGACTAGGACAACAAGCATTCGTTTTCACCAGCTGTGTGTCCTTCGAATGGACCAACTGTATGTTCTTCGAATGGCCCTTTTCAGAAGGTTATTAACTTCTGAATCAAAAGAATCTTTTAGAATATATGTGACTTTTGAATTGAAGAAAACCACCAGGAAGCCTTTCCCTCAGTCGAAGCTTGTGGTTGAAACCAACATATTTCCCAATCAAAGCCTGGGTCGAAGCAAACATATTTCCCAATCGAAAGTCCGTGTTCGAAAGAAGCAATGTTGCCCAATTGAATCTTGTGGATCGAATCAAACATAAAGGGAGTCATTGCCTTTTAGCGTGAGGGAGGTCCCTGGCTTCTGAGTCGAAGGATATTCCCAAGTTGCATTCGAAGGAGGCTCCTGCTCAAAATGAAAGATGTACCTAAACTTGCATTTGAAGAAGGCTTAGAGTTCAATATGAAGGACATATCCGAGTTGCATTCGAAAGAGGCTTTTGCTAAAAATGGAGGATGTAATCCAAGTTGCATTCGAAGGAGGCTCTTGCTCAACTGAAGTTTTCATCCAGGCACACAAAAGGTGAGTGCCCAAATGAAGACTTGCCTTGCAGGGGGTACATGTGACCAGTAGGTCATGGCCTTCGATTACAAGCATGCAGGCAGCAAAAGACACAAACAAAACCTGCAACAAGAAGTTACATGCCCAGGCAAAAGAGGCACGCTAGCAGCAATTTTGAGAAATCGGAGGAGGCCAAGAGTCAATCGAAGGATGTAGAATCGAAGGAGACCTGTTTTCCTCCAAATTTGTCAAAATGTTATTTTTATCTATTTTCTCCCTTTTTGACAGTTTCCTTTTAATTTTGGTTATGGCAAATTCCAAAGTACTTGTGCAACCTTGAACCTTGAGAATCCTTGTGGGAAAGGCCTTGAAGAATGAGAGGGCAAATTTTGAGGTACAACAGTTTCCCCTGTTCAATTTTCTTAAACCTGGGGATATAGATTGGCTTTCGAGCCTTTCATGATCCGAAGGTGGAAGATAATTAAACACTAGAGTGCCCAAAAATTTGCACTCGTATGGTGTAGTATCAGCATTGTGATGTCGGGAATGGGCTTACAGATGCCATTTGGAGATTGTTGGTAGGAGGATAGGCTTATAGATGCCATCTGCAGGAGTGTCGATCGCATAAGAGATTCCTTAGCGAGAACTTGCCTACTTGTTATTTGTAGAAGATTCCGCTGGGGAAGTTTAACTTTTGTTGAGATTTAGGAACTTGCCTGTATTTCAACTGAGAGAATGCCTCGGCTGAGTATTAAGAACCTGTCCATAATTCAACTGGGGGGGGGGGGGGAATTTCATCAAGATCTAGGAACTGTCTCGTGCTCACCGAGAGTATACCGCTGAGGTTATAGAACTCGTCCACACTATGATGGAGGAAAATATCAAGATCTAGGAACTGACTTGTGCTCACTGGGAGTATACCGTTGAGGTTATAGTACTCGTCCACACTATGACGTAGGGAAGCATCTTCATCAAGATCTAGGAACTGTCTCGTGCTCACCGGGAGTATACCGCTGAGGTTATAGAACTCGTCCACACTATGATGGAGGAAAACATCAAGATCTAGGAACTGACTCGTGCTCACCGGGAGTATACCGCTGAGGTTATAGTACTCGTCCACACTATGACGTAGGGAAGCATCTTCATCAAGATCTAGGAACTGTCTCGTGCTCACCGGGAGTATACTGCTGAGGTTATAGAACTCATCCACACTATGATGGAGGAAAACATCAAGATCTAGGAACTGACTCGTGCTCACCGGGAGTATACTGCTGAGGTTATAGTACTCGTCCACACTATGACGTAGAGAAGTATCTTCATCAAGATCTAGGAACTGTCTCGTGCTCACCGGGAGTATACCGTTGAGGTTATAGAACTCGTCCATACTATGATGGAGGAAAACATCAAGATCTAGGAACTGACTCGTGCTCACCGGGAGTATACCGCTGATGTTATAGTACTCATCCACACTATGATGTAGAGAAGTATCTTCATCAAGATCTAGGAACTGTCTCGTTCTCACCGGGAGTATACCGTTGAGGTTATAGAACTCGTCCATACTATGATGGAGGAAAACATCAAGATCTAGGAACTGACTCGTGCTCACCGGGAGTATACCATTGAGGTTATAGTACCCATCCACACTATGACGTAGAGAAACTGTCGAGATTGGGAACCTTATCTGAAATTCAACCGAGGATAATTCAATTAAGGTTTAAGAGCTGGTCAGATCTTCGACTAAGCTGAGAACTTAACTGCATTTTTCCTAAAATGTAAAGGTCAGTCACATGCAATGCATGAGATGAATCAAGCAATGATGTTCTCAACATAAATGAGATTGTATGGTATGATGTGTACATGCATGTATCATGATGTATGGAAACATGATGTTTTAGCTGGGGAAAATAAATCCCGGAACCGTTGGAGAATAGCGTTGAGTTCTTCGTTTCCGCTGGGGATGATGAACGAAGATGATTGTGAGAAGAAGCCTGCAAGAGAAGAGAACTCCGTTAGGGGATAAGCTGATGAAGAGATTACTCTGTGGGGAATTACTCTGTGAGGAAGAGATGTTTTGCTGAGGATTTTAACGATAAACTCCGCTGGGGATTCTGTTGATAAGACCCGTTGGGGATTTTAATGATGAACTCCGCTGGGAATAGAAAGAACTTCGCTAGGGATGATCTTTCAGTTGCAACTTGCTGAGGATTACCCAGTTAGACTCTTGTGAAGATAACCTCTGAATTTGGCTGAGGAGACTTATTTGTGCTTCGCAGGGGATAAGCTTCCAGAGTCTACTAGGTAAGATGACTCAACCCTGGCGGGGAAGCTTTTTTAGACTGCGCTGGGAAATGACTCCATTGTGGTATCTTGTATTCCGCCGGGGAACATTCTTATATTCTGTTGAGGAATATTAAGACTGTCGGGGATGCTCTTATACTTGTTGAAGGATATCTTTATACTCCGTTGGGGAATGTTAAGACCTTCTGGGTATACCCCACCTTTTCGGGGCTGATGGTAGACTAACTCTGCTTGGGGGAGAGTATTGTCGATTCGTTCCTAGTTGCAAGTCCTAGTGTGGGAGAGCTACCATTACTGTTTTACTCTGCGGGGAGTGAAGATATCTTGGCCACATTCTTCAGCTGAACCTACCTTGGTACCTGGGGGGATAGAGCAACTAGACAACTTGGACAATTCTTATTGTCCCTGTTTCTGACATTACCCGTGATTCATCCTTTGTTTCGCATGTAAATATTTATGAGCAGCAATTAATGTCAAATGCATATATAAAAAATGAACATTGGACGTTCTTTGCAAAACAAAACAGATAAAGGACAAACGATTTGAATTTTGTCTGAACATGAATTTGTATTGATTTTGAAGTTTTTGCCTGAAAATAGGCATTTTTATACACGAGGCTGACGTCTTAGTAAGAGAACGCCGCCGAGCAAATAGAATCTATACAATTTGTGAAAAGAAAACAAAACAGCTATGTGAACAATCCCACTGGGTTCCAATTCTGCTATTGCCTTTATATCTTCAAGCGCCTCATCACTTTGCTGCTTAGTTGAAGATGAATCTGATTGATTTGTGCTGTCCGAGCTTGATAGTTGATACCGAAGTCTGGATGCGAGGTGATCCAATGAGACATAGTATTACGCTTTAATCCCTAATTTTTGCCTGGACCGCCCTTTCGGGTTTTTAGTCCACCGGGATACCCATTTTTTGCCCAAGCCGCCTTTTCAGGTTTTCGACTTGCCGGGTGTACAAATTTTTCATTTTCATCCCTTATTTTTGCCCGAACCCTTTTGGTTCACTGGGAAGCCCTTATTTTTTCCTAGGCCAGTAAACCTAGAGGGTCTTTGCTTATGCGTAGTATCTTTTCACTATGTCCGCATTGACGGGGTGAGGAAGGTCGTCACCATCCATGGTGGTTAGAATCATAGCTCCTCCTAAGAAAATGTTCTTAACCACAAATGGCCCTTCGTAAGTAGGGGTCCATTTGCCCCTGGGATCACCTTGAGGTAAGATAATGCGCTTGATTACCAGGTCCCCAACTTGATACTCTTGTCGTCTGACTTTCTTGTTAAATGCCTTGATCATCCATTTTTGGTACGTCTGACCATGACAAATAGCAGTAAGTCTCTTTTCATCGATACGATTCAGTTGATCAAGTCGGGTCTGAATCTAGTCATCTTCTCTCAAACCTGCATCCTTCATGATTCGAAGAGAGGGTATCTGAACTTCAATAGGCAAGACTGCCTCCTTGCCATAAACCAAGGAAAAGGGTGTTGCCCCTGTTGACGTTCGTGCTGAGGTACGATACCCATAAAGAGAAAACGGTAACATCTCGTGCCAGTCTTTGTATGTCACTGTCATATTCTGCACAATCTTCTTAATGTTCTTATTTGCCGCTTCGACAACCCCATTCATCTTCGGCCGGTAGGGAGAAGAGTTGTGGTGCTGTATCTTGAATTGTTCGCAGAGCTCAGTGATCATTTTGTTATTAAGATTGGTACCATTGTCCGTAATGATCCTCTCTGGTACACCATATCGACAGATCAGGTTGTGCCGAATGAACCGTGCCACGACGTTCTTGGTTACCGTAGCAAAGGAGGCTACTTCAACCCACTTTGTAAAGTAATCAATCGCTACAAGGATGAAACGATGCCCGTTGGATGCCGTAGGTCTGATCTCGCCGATCATATCAATGCCCCATATTGCAAAAGGCCAAGGTGCTGTCAAAACGTTCAGAGGCACTGGAGGAATGTGCACCTTATCAGCATAGACCTGGAACTTGTGACATGTCCGAGAATGCTGATAACAGTCGGCTTCCATTGTAGACCAGTAATATCCTACCCGGAGGATTTTCTTTGTCATGGTATGTCCGCTGGAATGAGTTCCAAAAGTACCTTCATGCCGCTCTGTCATTATCGCTTCTACTTCAGTCTTATCCACACAACGCAGTAAGGTTGAATCATGGTTACGCTTGTAAAGAATGTCATTGCTGATGAAGAACATTGCCGCGAATCTCCTCAGAAACTTCTTGTCATTAACAGATGCACCCTCGGGGTACTCCTGAGCTTTAAGGTATCCCTTCACCTCATGATACCAGGGCTTTTCTGTTACCTCTTCAGTCTCAAGATCATAACAATGTGCAGGTTCATCCAATTTCCAAATAATGATCAGGGGGGCCTCGTTGTCCCATTTGACTTTGAACATAGAAGACATCGTAGCTAACGCGTCCGCCAACTGATTCTCTTCTCTCGGGAAGTGTTCAAAGGTTATCTCCTCAAAGTGGGGAAGCAACGTCAACACATACTCCTTGTAAGGAATAAGATTTGGGTGTTTCGTATCCCACTCTCCTTTGATCTGACTGATCACGAGAGCGGAATCTCCGAAGATGCTCAGAAACTTAATCCTTAGGTCAATTGCTGCTCGAAGACCCATGATGCAGGCTTCATACTCCACCATATTGTTGGTGCAGTTGAAACATAATCGGTCGGTAAACGGAGTATGAGAGCCTTTAGGAGATATGATCACAGCGCCAATGCCATTACCCAAAGCGTTTGAAGCTCCATCAAAGTACATAGACCATCGTGATCCCTCTTCAGGTCCTTCATCCGGTCCAGGTGGTTCACAATCAGTCACTACCATGATATTCTCGTCTGGGAATTCAAAGTTCATAGATTGGTAATCATCCATTGCCTGGTGTGCCAAATGGTCTGCTAATACACTTCCCTTGATTGCTTTTTGAGTTATGTACTGAATGTTATACTCAGTCAAGATCATCTGCCATTTTGCTATTCTTCCGGACAAGGCAGGCTTTTCGAAGATATACTTGATTGGATCAATCTTTGAAATCAACAGAGTAGTGTGAGTCAACATATACTGTCTCAGCCGGCGAGCAGCCCATGCCAAAGCGCAGCAAGTTTTCTCAAGCAATGAGTATCAGGTCTCACAGTCGGTAAACTTTTTGCTAAGGTAATAAATAGCATGCTCTTTTCGGCCAGACTCGTCATGCTGCCCCAGCACACACCCCATTGAATTATCAAGTACTTTCAAGTATAGGATCAGAGGTCTCCCTTCAACTGGTGGCATTAGGATGGGTGGCTCTTGGAGATACTCTTTGATTCTTTCAAAATCAGCCTGGCATTCATCATTCCAATGTACCACTTGATCTTTCTTCAACAGCTTGAAGATTGGCTCACAAGTAGCAGTTAGGTGTGAGATGAATCGGGAAATATAATTCAGTCGTCCTAGAAAGCCTCTGACTTCTTTCTCTGTCTTGGGAGCTGGCATCTCTTGTATGGCTTTCAGTTTGGCAGGATCCACTTGAATACCTTTGTCGCTTACAATGAAACCCAACAGCTTACCGAACCTTACCCCGAAGGTGCATTTGTTTGGGTTCAACCTCAGTTTGTACAACTTCAACCGGTCAAACAACTTCTATAGATGGTCAAGGTGTTCCTCCTTAGTTTGGAACCTCGCAATCATATCATCAACGTATACTTTAATCTCATGATGGATCATGTCATGAAACAAAGCAACCATGGCACGCTGATATGTTGCCCCAACATTTTTCAACCCAAAAGGCATGACCTTGTAACAAAAGGTACCCCACTGAGTAACAAAAGTGGTCTTCTCCATGTCTTCAAGAGCCATCTTTATTTGATTATAACCGGAGAAACCATCCATAAAGGAGAATACCTTGTGCTGAGCAGTATTATCAACTAGAACGTCGATGTGAGGTAGAGGGAAGTCATCCTTAGGGCTTGCCCTGTTCAAATCTCTGTAATCAACATACATTATGACCTTACCATCTTTCTTCGGCACTGGAACCACATTGGTGACCACTGAGGGTAAGAAGTTACTGCTAGAAAACCGATGTCAAATTGTTTTATAACCCCAGCCTTGATTTTCTCGAACATCTCTGGGCGCATACGGCGAACCTTCTGTTTCACTGGAGGACAGTCTTCCTTGGTAGGCAGGCGATGAACCACAATGTCAGTATCCAACCCAGGCATATCTTCATAAGACCAGGCAAAGATCTCAACATAGTCATGCAGCATCTGAATCAACCGCTGATTCACACTAAGCTCCAGATTTGCACCGATCTTGACTTCCTTCTTGTCTGTCTCAGTACCCAGATTCACCGTTTCCACTGGCTCTTCATGTGTCTGAATGGCCCTCTCTTCCTGGAGTAGCAGTCTTGCAAGTTTGCCAGGCACTTCGCAATCATCTTCACCTTCGTCTTCGGCTAAGTTGATCGAATTTTCTAAGTCATAACCGGCAGTAGCAGAGTCGTTACCAATGAGATCCAGAGTGGATGGAGACTTGTATATGTGAGTGTGTGTAAAATAGTTGTTTTGCAATATATAATAAAGAAAAACAAGGAGCGCAAAATGCAAAAAATGTCCAATGCTTTTATTAATGATATGCCCTCACAAATGAAACCACGGTGCCCCGGGTAAGACACCGGGCCATAAAGTCTCAAAACATTGTCTGTTACAAATTCAAAACAAAGAGTTCATTACTGGGTAACAAAAGTAATAGGAATGAAGTCCTTTGTTATCCAGTTGCTTGGTCCACCGTTGGTCGTAGGATAGATCCAGCTGTCGAATTCAGACTCCTCCACATCATCTTCAATGGCATTTACTCCCGAGTTGCTAATGAACACAAGAGGTCTTCCCATCCTTGCACTACGAACAACCCTTTGAGCTTCTGTCGTGAAACCCACACCAAACTTGTTAGTATTCTGAGTGAAATCAGGAAGTCGGCCCCAGTTTGAATAGTCACCCTTCTCAATAACAGCCCGAGCGTCCTTTAAGGAAGCCATCTTCATAGGAGAATCTTCAACCACAGTCTCAGCTGATGCCAGTGTCTGAGGAATCTCTTCAAAGTGCTGAAATGGGGTCTCAATGAATTCCCCATCCATTTCCATGTATCTGAATGAGTTGAGGTGGATGACCATATACTCTTCCTCCCCTTGTACTGTCACGATCTTCCCTCTGACCGGGTACTTCAGCTTTTGGTGGAGCGTTGAGGTTACAGCTCCAGCTTTGTGGATCCATGGACGACCCAATAAACAAGAATAGGATGGCCGAATGTCCATCACGTAAAATGTAGAATTGAAGACTTGAGAACCGAATTTGATTGGAATATCAACCTCACCATGCACCATCCTCTTAGACCCATCAAAGGCCCGGACAACAATGTTACTTGGCTTTAGCTCCAACCCTTTGCAATCCAGCCTGTCTAGAGCTTTCTTGGGCAGGACGTTCAATGAGGAACCAGTGTCAACCAACACATGTGCAAGAGTAGTTCCCTTGCATTAAATGGAGACATGCAGGGCATCATTATGGTTCTTCCCTTTAGAAGTCAGATCAGCGTCGGAGAAACCCAAACCATTATCAGCAGTTAAATTGGCCACATAATCGGTAAACTGATCAGCTGAGGTCTCTTGCGGCACGTGGGCAGACTTTAGGAAGGTAATTAGAGCCTTGGCATGGGCCTATGAACACAACAACAGTGATAACATAGAAATCTTGGATGGGGTTTGCCCCTGTTGCTCAACTACATTATAATCACTTTTCTAAATAATCTTCAAAATCTCTTCCATCTCCTGCTTGGAAGCTTCAACAATAATGGTCTTTGGTGCCTCCGTCTGGGTAGGCGTATCAGTGGTGGTCCCTTTCCCCCGAGCGCTAGATGACTCGGCGACAGGTGGAGGACTAAGAACTTGATCAAGAATGGCAGCAGGTACACTTGCAGATGTAATGACAACAGATCTTCGGACAGTTGGTGGAGCAATATCAGGTGAGAAAAGTCTACCGCTGCGGGTGACTTTAGTAGGCCCAGTAATGTTGCTGACGTCGGTATCAGCATCCAACTCTTGCTTAACTCCTAGAACATAAACATTTGTCCCATAATGCCAAGGGACAGCTTTGTCAGAGGTGTAGGGGATGGGCCCCAGAACAGTGATGATTACAGGTGCAATCTTCGGAGTGGATGTAATTCTAACAGGCTTCCTCGAGGGAGCCTTGGAAGAATTGTCGAAAATGGTAATAATGGCAACTTGTTCAATAGGAAAGGAGGGAATAGCAGTTTTCTCAAACAGGATATCCTTGCTATCCACCAGGCTTTGGATACTTGACTTCAGCAATGGGCAACCAGTAGGTAACACAGAACACATATGGCAATCTTCGCTACAGCCCGAAAATAAACCGGCTAGCAACAGGTTCTTCTTGACAGTCATCAGAGGGGTAACAATATCGTCCAAGGAAGCTACAAACAAGTCTTCCTCTACAGCATTTACTCCATGTTTGGGCATGGGAGCAGTCACAACATTAGGCCTCTCGGGCGCCTCAAACTCAATCTCCTTTGCATCAATTAGGTCTTGCACCCTGTTCCTCAAAACGCAACAATCATCTGTATTATGCCCCGGGCTATCAGAGTGAAAAGCGCAGCGGGCATTAGGGTTATATCTTGGTGACGTTGTATTTGAATTATTTGGAGCTTCTTTATAGTCACCATATTGGTCTTCAGTAACTGCGGCAGAATCTGAGACAAATTCATGCTGAGACGAGTGAATTGCCTTCGAGGTCTCTCGTCCCTTTGTTGGTTGTGATGCTGAGGAGTACCAGCAGGTTTTGAAATAACAACCGCATTGACAGCTTGGCGGTGTTCAGGCCCATTCTGTCTTCTTGAACTGTAGACAACACTGGACTCTTTCTTAAATGGTTTCTTCTTGGTGCTCGACGAGGCACCCTTCTGTATCTTCCCAACTTTAATACCAGCTTCAATCCTCTCACCAGTCAAGATAAGGTCTGTAAACCCGGTTGAAGAGCTTCTAATCAAATGGTTAAAGAATGGACCAGACAGGGTCCCCAAAAACATATCAACAAGTTCAGGATCAGCTAAAGGTGGTTGCACCCTTCCGGCAAGGTCTCTCCATTTTTGAGCATACTCTTTGAATCCTTCACCCGTCCCTATTGACATACCCTGGAGTTGGGTACGCGTAGGGGCGAGGTCGGAGTTATACTGATACTGCCTATAGAACGCAGTAGCTAAATCCTCCCAGCTGCAGATACTGGCTCCGTCCAACTGATAGAACCACTCAAGCTGAGTCCCTGAAAGACTGTCTTGAAAGAAATGGATCCACAAGTTCTTATCAGCAGTGTAAGGTTGGATCTTTCTCACATATGACTGGAGGTGCAGCTTTGGACAGGAGGCTCCGTCATACTTGGCAAAGGCAGGTGCCTTGAACTTATGGGGAATCACCACCCCAGATGATAGACCTAGATCTCCGAAGTCCAGACCGGGCACCTTTTGTATTTCCTTAGCGCTCAAACGGTCTTCCAGCTGTTTGTACTTATCCTCAGCAGGAGGATACTGTTCTTCATCATAGTCCGTCTCGTTGTCGGAGACCATAGGGCTAGGAGCCCTCCTTTCTCGTGGACTATCCTTCCCCCCAGATGAGGTGGTCAGATCAACCTCATTCTGCAGCCTGTTTCCAAACTTGCGTCCAGTATTGAACAAGATGGTCTTCTTCTTCTTCTTCTTCTTCTTCTTCCTCTCTTTCAGAATCAGGGTCTTCAGGTCCTGCTGACCCTTAGCTAGGCTCATGACCAACTCTTGAAATTGGGCATTCTGGGCCTGGAGGGCCTTGATAGCTTGCTCAGTGGAAGGTTCAGTAGACATGATTATTGCTGAAATGAACAGCGAAAAAGATAAGAGACCTGTAAAAGGGTACCTGTTTATGAAGTGCATGAAATGAAATGCGTATGATTTATGATTTCAAAGACAATCGGGATTCAAATTTGAAACGAGAAAGGAAACACACTTTATTTGGCTTCAGAATTTAAATTGTTCAACAAATTGCCCTTAGGCGTTACAAGAATGGAAATACTGAAAGGTAAATAAAAATTGTAAAAGAAATCATCAAAGGTCCATCAATGCCCCCATGGTATCTTCTTCTCAATGCGGACATAATCATTATGGATCCGCTCATTTTCCAGTTGTTTAGTCAACTTCTGGATCTCCTGTTCTTGTTCATTGAACCTCTCCCGATAAGAATCCCGTTCTTCTCGCAGTTGCATCCAAGACCTCTTCAGTGGGCTGATATCAGTGGGCATATGAGGATGGAGAATAGTTGGAAGAACCCCGTCTTTATCAGCAACTTCAAGAGTAACAGGCCTGACAACTTCATATGGCATACCTAACTTCTAGGCACAGATGCGGACCCATTTGAGATATGGCTCCATTGGCAGAGAATTCTTTGGTCCCAACTCATGTGGGTCAGATTGGTGAACTCTATCCCAAGCCCTGATGAATCTATGACGCAGCTCGTCACTATCTCCCTGAAAATCAAAGATGATATGAGGCATCAACATCTCACGAGGCCCTTCTCTTCTGGCTCTTCCAAACTGACGGAGAGCTAAACATGGGTTATAAGAGATTCCTCCATGGGTTCTGATCAATGGAACATTAGGATACTCTCCACAACGATCAATGATGGTCATTTCATCCAAGCATTTGAGAGTCCAGATAATGTCATTATTAGTAAGAGACATTATTCTACAAGCCCAGCCCATTCCTTCTTTGTTCTTCAGTACGGACTTAGGGAGGTGCGAAGTAAACCACCTCGACAATAAAGGAGCACAGCACATCAAAGTTCCCCGCTTTCGGGCAGTACGAGCATAGAGCTGATGAAGGACATCACCCAAGAGAGTGGGTACCGGATTCCGAGAGATGAAGATCTTTATGGCGTTAACATTAACAAAAGTGTCAGGATTTGGAAACAATACCAGACCATAAATCAAGAGAGCCATAATGTCCTCGTACGCCTTGAAGTCTAAGCCATCCCAGAAGTAATTAGCTTTGCCAACCAGAAACTTAGCCAAAAAACCCTTAGCTCCACTCCTAGTCTCCCAGTTAGCCCTTACCTCTTCATTGGTCAAGTAAAGGTCTGCAGCAATTTCTTCGGGCTTAAGAGTCTTTTCCCAACCAGTAAATGGAGTCTGCTCCAAAACAAAGATACCTAGCAACTCAGAGAATTCTTTCAGGGTAGGGACCAGCTGGAAGTCTTAAAAGGTGAAGCAATGGTATAGCGGATCATAAAACTAGACCAAAAAGCTCATCATTTGTTCGTCCAATTTTGAGGTGACTAAACTGAGATGAGAACCATGCCTCCTGATGAAGGAAGTAGTGTCTGGAATCCTGACAACCAACCCTTTAAGCAAAGTAGGTACTTGAACAAAGTGGATCCGGATAGTATTCCTACGCATGGGCATCATGATGTCCTACAAAACAGAGCAAAGATGAAACCCTCTTGTATTTGAAATAGGTTAGTCCTTATGCAAGATATATGCAATGTTATGATGTTATGATGTCATGGTAAAGGCACACCACAAGTATTCACAAAATGCAAACATGGTAAAGGCACACAAGTCACACAAAAGAGCCCTTAGATTTTAGGCTGGCATGAAGCTTAGGTACTACCCTCTTTCAGTTTCAGTTGGTTAAGACCTGTCCTAAAAAAAATAGTAACCGGGTTCTAGAGGATCTCAATATCACTGACTACCCTCAATCGGTCATAATTCCAGTTTTACAACCTTTTCTTGCGGCCGGAATCATCGCGAGAGTTTAGTCTCAATGAGTGTAGCATACTGCTACTGTTCTATGGCCAAGTTGGTCAATTTAAGGTTCTAAGGTCATTTGGTGCTTAATGACTCCTTAGAAGACCCATATTCTCCTCGTTCCAACACAAGGGATATCGGTACAGACCAAGGTGTCACACCAATGTAGCTACTGCTTCATCTGTGTCGGTCTACGCCAGACATATCCCTCACAGTTTATTTCTACTTACCTAAAGGGTATCCCCAGATCCGGGTTAGGATTTATAGAACTCTGATACAAGCCCACAAAATTTAAAGCATACAAAGCATACAATTGAAAACACAAGTGATCTAATCCTAGGGTGCACCTCACTTATATATAAATTCCCCAGCAGAGTCGCCAGTTCTGTGATCGGTGGGAATGAGAACTGACTATTTTGGAATGTTGGTTCGTGTTTGCGTTTGTTTCCGCAAAATGTCGCGGTAAGCAAGAGTCACCACCGTCTTTTATTTTATCCAACAAGGAAAGGACAAAAGCACAGAAAAATTCATTTTTGAGATGTTTCTCGGGTTCGGGAGGTAGCTTATAGAAAGGGAAGGTGTTAGCACCATTTCTATCCGTGGTTATCCACGGGCTCTTAGGTACTTGCTCATTGTATTTTCAAAAGTTTTCTTTTCTTTGTGTTTGTGGGTTTGAAAAGGGTTTTTGTTTTGAAGAGAGTGTAAGTGTGAAAAGTTTTGTTTTGTTTTAAAAGGAGAAAGTACTTAAGAACATCTACCTAGTCAAAAAGGAATTAAACTGTGCAAATGTCCTTTAGACAGTGCTATCCTACTATTGAGGAGTAGGTAGCACCGTCGTTGGAGTTTTTCGGGTCAATTCGATTAAGGGACGTGTGGTCACTAAAGCAATGTTAGGACGCCTTAGCGGTAACCCTAATGTCCTAGATCATTTTTCCGAGGCAACCGTTTTGAGGCAACTATGATCTTGGGACAAGAGGGCGACCTCTAAAACTTCCTATACTCAATGACCATATTCTAGGCAACCAAGTGAGGTGTACCCTAAGAGTGGCATGTGCGAGGGTATTTTATTACATGCATTTAGTCTTTGATTAGAGTGGCCTATTTGTTGGTTTTATCTTACCATACACACCTAATTACTAGCATTTGTACAAAGAAATAAAAATGCAAGAAATAAATATCCTACACTATTACAACCATATTGAAAGGCAAGAAAAATGTGAAGTCAAAAACAAAATAAAAAAAAACAAGGAAAATGAGCTTTTCGACCCAGGTAGCAGCACCCTTCGAATTGCATTCTGTTGGCCTCCTTCGATTGGGGCCAGCACCTGTGAGGTTCTGTCCTTCGATTGGGCTTTGGCACCAGTCAGGTCATGTACTTCGATTGGAGGTTGGCACCAGCATGGGAGTGCCTTTCGTCTGAGCCTGGACTTAGTGCAAGTGTGCCTCTGGCTGGGCCTTTCTGCCTTGTTGCCTTCTTTGATTGGGCCAGTGAAATCAGTGTGAGCGTGTCTCTGGCTGGGCCTGGAAGTCAGTATGGAAACCAAAGGCTTCATTTCATACTCCTGTCTCCTATTTCTTTCGTTTGCTCTTTTTGAACAGCAACATGGCATAAGGCCATGCTAATATTGCCTTACAATCAGTTAACACTTAATGCATATTTAAGTAAACAAGCAGCAAAACAAAAGGGGTTAGCTCTGAAAACATATTAAGTAGGTGGAAACGAAAAGAACCAAAGTGTTATGTACATGTTATGCTAGAAATGAAGGATTCGAGGTTAAGAATGACTTACCTTGATTGAGGCTAGAACGTGTGCTGGGCCTTTAAGTGGTTTCCTTGAATGCTTCTGGATTCGAAGGGAGGAACCAGGAGTTATGTCTTTGATACTGGATAAGTGTGAGATTCTTCCTACTGGATTCAAAGGGTAACAAGGTATAGGGATGTTTCAGATTCTAAGGGGATAAGTGTTTGCTCTTTGGTTTGATACAGGCAGGTCTGAGTTTTTGTTAGTTTTGATACAGGCAGGTCTGAGTTTTTACAGGCCTCAAGGCTTGTTGTGCCTTAGGCTTGTATTTGTAACACAGATTTGATGTTCTGGTGTTAGGCAGGTGGATGCAGTTCTGGATTTGTTGTTTGGATTCTGGGTATGTTCTCACAAGTGTTGAAGGGACTTGAGAGATTTGTTGTGTTTGAGAAAATTTGAGAGATTTGTTCTTCTGGTCCCTAGATCTCCTTTAGCTTTGTAAATGTTCCTCTATTTAAAGAGAAAGAATGGACATGTTGTCCAAAGCCAACTTTGCAAATAAATGATAAAATAATGTAACGTGAGAGCACATGTGGGGGCCTCTTGGCAGTTGGGGTGCAGAAAATAATAAAATAAGGCCCAGCTGGAAAGTGAATGTCCACTTGTGCCACAAAAGCAAGATGAATGGTTCAGATGGGGTTGCTTCATTCTGAAGGAAAATAGGCGCAAGGCTCAAGACAGACTTTCCTAAAAGGCAGTACTGTGCTATTAAGTGCAAGTGGTCTTAGACAACAAATGGGTACAGGCCTACAAAGGGAAGACACGTGGCCTAGCCTATGGGTCTAAATGTTCAACTTGATCTTTTGAGTCGAATCCTCCATCTTTCTACACCTTTCGACCAGACTAGGACAACAGGCATTCGTTTTCACTAGCTATGTGTCCTTTGAATGGACCAACTATGTGTTCTTCGAATGGCCCTTTTCAGAAGGTTATTAACTTCTGAGTTGAAAGAAGCTTTTAGAAGATATTTGACTTTTGAATTGAAGAAAACCACCAGGAAGCCTTTCCCTCAGTCGAAGCTTGTGGTTGAAACCAGCATATTGCCCAATCGAAGCCTGGGTCGAAGCAAACATATTTCCCAATCGAAAGTCCGTGTTCGAAAGAAGCAATGTTGCCCAATCAAAGCTTGTGGATCGAAAAAAACATAAAGGGAGTCATTAACTTTTAGCATGAGGGAGGTCCCTGGCTTCTGAGTCGAAGGATATTCCCAAGTTGCATTCGAAAGAGGCTCCTGCTCAAAACGAAAGATGTACCTAAACTTGCATTCGAAGGAGGCTTAGAGTTCAATATGAAGGACATATCCAAGTTGCATTCGAAAGAGGCTTTTGCTAAAAACGAAGGATGTAATCCAAGTTGCATTCGAAGGAGGCTCTTACTCAACTGAAGTTTTCATCCAGGCACACAGAAGGTGAGTGCCCAAATGAAGACTTGCGTTGCAGGGGGTACATGTGACCAGTAGGTCATGGCCTTCGATTACAAGCATGCAGGCAGCAAAAGACACAAACGAAACCTGCAACAAGAAGTTACATGCCCAGGCGAAAGAGGCACGCTAGCAGCCATTTTGAGAAATCGAAGGAGGCCAAGAGTCAATCGAAGGATGTAGAATCGAAGGAGACCTGTTTTCCTCCAAATTTGTCAAAATTTTATTTTTATCTATTTTCTCCCTTTTTGACAGTTTCCTTTTAATTTTGGTTCTGGCAAATTCCAAAGTACTTGTGCAAGCTTGAACCTTGAGAATCCTTGTGAGAAAGGCCTTGAAGAATGAGAGGGCAAATTTTGGGGTACAACAGCCTGCAACTCCCAAGATTGCTAAGGACATACCAAGAATGACCTATTTCAAGGACGCTTTAGCTGTTATAGAAGATGGATGCTGCACTATCTAAGGACAACTTTCTGATATTCCCTACAAATCTGACAAATTTGGGTTAGGTTTCACTTCAAAAGCTCAGAAAGAGGTTCGACGTGCTCGTCCTGGTAGACCACCTCTCCATATTAGCAACAAAGAAGTCAATGCTCTGGAAGACAGTGATAGTGATGGTGACTTTCTCGGGGCACAATGGTCCATTTGTTAAGGGTTTGTCATTTCATATATCATATGCTCATTTAATGAAAACATTGGACGATTTTGCATTCAAATTTTGTGCTCCTTGTCTTTCTTTTACTTTATTTCATTTTCAAAATAGCCATGTGAATTTACATGCAGACACACACATTTGCAGATCCACATCAACTCTGGATCTCATTGATAACAATTCTGCTATTGCTGTTTATGACTTCTAAAATCCAATCTATCAAGATGAAGACGAAGGCGAAGAAGATTGTGAGATACCTGGTGAACTCGCCAGACTCCGGATACAAGAGGATAAGGTTATTCAACCGCATAAAGAACCAGTCAAAGTGATAAACTTGGGTAATGAGGCAGATAGGAAAGAAGTCAAGATCGACACCAACTTGGAAGACAGTGTCAAGAGCAGATTTGTTCAGATGTTTCATGACTATGTTGAGGTATACGCTTGGTCATATGAAGACATGCCAGGGCTCGATACTAATATTGTGGTTCATTGACTGCCAATGAAAGAAGGCCATTCTTCGATCAAACAAAAGGTTTAACGCATGCGTCCTGATATGTCTGATAAGATCAAGGCTGAGGTAATGAAACATTTCAATGCAGATTTCTTGGCAGTAACGTCGTATCCCCAATGGGTTGCTGTAATATGGTGGGAGAACTGACTTGGGTGTTTTGCATTTTATCGCAATTGTTGCGGATAGCAAGAGTCGCCACCGACTTTTCTTTTATCCAATAAAGGAAAGAGTGAAAAGAACAGGAAAAACCTTTTGAGAATTTTCTTGAGTTCGGGGGGTAGGTTATGAAAAGGAAAGGTGTTAGCACCTTTTTCATATGTAGTTATCTACGAGATCTTAGTTGCTTTCTAGATCACTTTTGAAATTGTTTTGTTTGAAATGTGTTTGTGGTGGGTTTTGAAAGTATTTTTCAAAAGCGCATTCATTTAGGAAAACTTTGTAACGATTCTCGTCTCTATAAGAATGCATACAAAGTGTTGGAAAATTTGAAAATATTTCATGTTTTTAAAAGTGTTTGATGTGTTTGAAAAGATGTTTGTTTTTGAAGATGGATTGTGTGCAAGCAACTAAGAACGTTCTATCTACTCAAAAAGTCTATTATTTATTTCCTTCTCCTTTATATGTTGCTATCTTACCATTGATTGATAAGAATTCCTATCATTGGAGGTGATGGGACGGGCGTGGATCATCGTATAGTCATGGATAACAATGTTGTGAGATGTTTTAGCAATTGTCTTAACGGACTAAGATCATTTACTGAAGGCAACATTTGAAGGGTCATCGAGGTACTATGATCTTTTATTCGAGGGTCTTTGCTAAAACATCTCACGTTCGAGGGACATGACTATTTTAGTCCAAGGCAACAAGTGTAGGTTACCCTAGAGGTGCAAGTGTGAACCGTGTTTTGATTGCATGAATTTTTGCCTTGAGATTAAGGGTTCTCTAAGATTAATTTTATCTTTCCATACAAACCCTAATTACTAGCATTTTTATTCGAAAGCGATAAATTACGGAAATTAAAATCCTACGCTATTACATCATTTAGGGGATGGGGATACAAGTTTATGAATGGGGAATGAAATCAAGTGAAACCTAATTACTATTACAACCAAATTGAATAAAAATAATAGCAAAAAAGTCTCAAAAAATCAAGGTTTTTGGTGTTAAAGCTGACACGGGCTGTGTCCTGTAACACGGGCACTCGTGTCAGAACCCTGTAATAATTATGCATGTCTTTTTTTGTTCCAGCTGTGTTGATACGGGCAGTGTCCCGTGATACAGGCACCCGTGTCAGGACCTTGTCCTGCCATTTTGTCAAGTTTTCTCCCAGTAAGAGGGACACAAGCCGTGTCCTGTGACACGGGCACCTGTGTCAGAACCCTGTATTTTCACTTTGTCTTGTTTTATCCCTAACATGGCCCGTGTCAGGCGACACGACAATCCATGTCAGGCTTCCAGAAGCAGTTTTTTGTGGTTTTGAGTGTTTGCAACTCTTTTACTTTGATTTGTCCTGTTTTATTCATTTGAAAATGAAAGCAAAATGATGTATGAATAAGGAAATTACAGTTTGAGAAAACTTAACTCTTGAAGTGAAAAATCAAAATGTATTTGGATTTTTTCAAGTGCAAAGTGATGATTGATTGAGCTCCCTTAGACCTTTTTGAAGTTGTTTCAATCCTCACTTTGTGCTAAAAGTTGTTGAACCACTCCAACCAAGTCAAATTGCAAAGTACGGTTTTTGAGTTTAGAAGGTGGTGACAATGATGCTACGGAATTTGTTCTTATGTTTGAACAACTTCTATATGGTATATGTGAAGTGTTTGGATGGTTTGTTTGGAGAAAACTTGCAAGGTATGAGATTCAAAGATTTGGACTTCAAATGTCAAAAATGGAGGTTTTATGGACAATTCTGTTTTTTACAGCAAAAATAATTTTGAGTGTTAGTTTCTCTTTCTTTTTTCGGACCTCTCTCTCTTGCAATTGGCCTCTCTATTTATAGAGAAGGTTTGAGACTTGAAACAACTCATATTTTGAATTACATGTTATGGGTATCTTGCTTGTTTTTGAAGTAAGCATGAAGAACATGCATCCAATGCTTGTACCAAGCTATCTAAAGTAGTTGATCACTTTAACCATGTTTGTTCTGACTTGTAGAAGTTGAGTGTGATTATAATAACAAGTTAGAGGCTCAATAAATTGACTTTGTGATTAAAGTGAACTTTGCAAGAATGACAACAGTGCCTTTGTGCAAAAAATGGAAAGATGCAATGGAAAATACTTGAATCACTTGGATAATGTTACAATCAATTGTGTAAACATCTGATTATGGATAGATTTGAAAGTCAAGAGTCCTACAAAGAAAAATTATGCAGCATAGCTAAGATTTTGGTTCCTTGTTCATCACAAATCTTCCTTGTAAATCAAGAATGAATGCCCAACTTCAGGTCCTTGAATCTACTAGCTCAAGTATGATAAATCCATGCTCTTGGATGTTTTGGAAAGCTTGAAACATCCTCTACAACTTTCATGTTTTCCATTTTTGAATAATCCAATTGGAACTTGAATAAAATTTGCCAAGAAGTTGGGACAAAAACCTGTCCAATCCTGCTGAAAATTTCTCCAAGTGTTTAATAAAAAATGCCACGACTTCATGAATTTATAACTTAAAATCCAAGCATTTTTAGAAAAAGTCCTGCCATACAATGTTTTAGATCTCATTGATATTTACAACTTTCATGTTGGAAGTTTTCCTTGAATCATCTTGCATCATGGTGAAAATTTGGTATGAAGTTATGAAATAAACATGTGCAAATTTGGTATGAAGTTATGAAGTTTGAATTTTCACATTTACTTTTTACTTTTTGGATTTCTTGATGATCAAGTTTCATATTTTGACATGTCTTAATGAAATGTGATTTTTGAAACTTGATTTTGATAAAAAAAGTCAAAGTTTGACTTTTCAGTGTACAGTTGACTTTTCATCAGTTGACCAAATTTCAACTATCAATCAATTGATCTTGAGAAGTGTTTTGAACCATTACATTAGTTCAAGATGATGCATTTGAATTATTAATTTCATGTCTCAAAGCAATAAGTCATGTATTTGGTCAAAAGTCAAAAATTGAGCCTTCTCAGTCAAAACCCTAATTTTGACCATTTTGCCCTTTTGGTGATCTGATCAAATTTCTTGAGGAATTTTGTGATCCAAGGCTTGAAACTTGTCATGAGAATTCTTGGAGGTCCATAATGATTCATGAAAGTCTTTTGAGGCATTAAAAGTCCAAATGTCCTTATGAAAACTCAAACCCTAATTTGAGGCATCAATGTTGAGGAGATGGCTTGACCTAATCAATTCTTGTGCCAGTTAGAGCTATTTTAAGATCTTGTGAGAAATGTCTTGAAAAAGTGAGGGAAAATGTTAGGGTAAAATAGTTGGAAATTTTGTTCCAGTGTCGAAGAAAGACGGTAAGGTCTGTATGTGCATAGACTACAGGGATTTAAATAGGGCAAGCCCAAAGATGACTTCCCACTACCGCATATTGATGTCTTGGTTGACAACACTGCTCAACACAAGGTATTATCCTTCATGGAGGCTTCTCAGGTTACAACCAAATCAAAATGGCACCTGAAGACATGGAGAAGACCACCTTTGTCACACAATGGGGCACCTTATGTTATAAGGTCATGCCTTTTGGGCTGAAGAATACAGGCGCAACTTATCTATGAACTATGGTGGCTCTGTTTCATGGCATGATTCATCATTAGATAGAAGTCTATGTTGATGACATGATTTCTAGGTCGCAAACTGAGGAGGAACACCTTGACCATCTGCACAAGTTGTTTGAAAGGCTGAAGAAATACAAGCTTAGGTTGAATCCCAACAAATCTTTCTTTGTTTGAAAAACTTTTAGGTTTCGTCGTCAGTGGAAAAGGTATTAGGTTGATCCTGCCAAAGTCAAATCTATCCAAGAAATGCCAGCTCCTAGCACTAAGAAGGAGGTTAGAGGTTTTCTAGGACTACTAAAGTACATTTCCCGATTCATCTCTCACCTAACTGCTACTTGTGAGCCACTCTTCAAGCTGGTGAAGAAAGATCAAGTAGTCAGATGGAATGTCGAATGTCAAATAGCTTTTGACAAGATCAAGGAGTACTTGCAAGAACCTCTAATCCTGATTCCACCAGTTGAAGGAAGACCTCTAATCATGTACTTAACTGCGTTAGAGAATTCAATGGGTGTGTGTGCTGGGGAAACATGATGAGTCTGGTTGAAAAGAGCATGCAATATACTACCTTAGCAAAAAGTTTACCGAATGTGAAACAAGATATTCACTACTCGAGAAAACTTGTTGCGCTTTGGCATGGGCTGCTCGCCGACTAAGACAATATATATTGACTCATACTACTCTATTAATATCTAAGATGAATACCATCAAATAAATCTTTGAGAAGCCAGCTCTCTCCTAAAGGATAGCCCGATGGCAAATGATCTTAACATAGTATGAAATCCAATACACTACACAAAAAACAATCAAAGGAAGTGTGTTGGCAGATCATCTAGCATATCAAGTTGTAGATGACTACCAATCTATGAACTTTGAATTCCCAGAAGAGAATATCATGTTGATTGTGGATTGTGAAAAGCCTGGACTGTATGAAGGATCTGAGCAAGCATCCCAATGGACTATGGTTTTTGATGGAGCTTCCAACGCACTGGGTAATGAAATTAGTGTTGTGATCATTTCCCATGAAGGTTTCCATACGCCTTTTACTTCCAGACTTTGCTTTAACTGTACCAACAATATGGCCAGGTACGAAGTGTGCATCTTGGGTCTTAAGGATTCTATTGACTTAAGAATCAAATTCTTAAGTGTATATGAAGACTCGGCTTTGGTCATTAGTCAAGTTAAAGGAGAGTGGGATACAAAACATTCAAATCTTATCCCTTACAAAGAGCTTGTTCTAACCTTGATCCCGTACATTGAAGAGGTTACCTTTGAACACATTCCAAAGGAAGAAAATAATTTGGAAGATGCTTTAGCCACCATGTCTTATATGTTCAAGGTCAGATGGGACAACGAAGCTCCCTGAATTACTATCGATAGATTTGATGAACCAGTACACTGCTATGACATTGACACTGATAGTGTAAAGGAGAAGCCTTGGTTTCATGAGTCGAAATGATATCTCGAAGCTCAAGAGTATCCTGAAGGGGCGTCAGTAAACGGCAAGAAATTCCTACGGAGGTTCTCAGCCAAGTTATTCCTAAGCAACAAGATCTTGTACAAGCGCAACCATGATTCAATTCTGCTCAGTTATTTGGACAAGAAGGAAGCAGAGAAGATCATGGAGGATATGCATGAAGGTATCTTTGGAACTCACTCTAGTGGACACACTATGGCCAAGAAGATTCTGAGAGCTGGCTACTTTTGGTCGACTATGGAAACTGATTGTCATCATCACTTAAGGACTTGCCATAAGTTCCAAATTTATGCTAATAAGGTTCACGTGCCTCCAATTCCTTTGAATGTCATGACTTCCCCTTGGCCATTTGCAATGTGGGGAATAGATATGATTGGAGAAATCAAACCTACTACCTATAATTGACACCATTTCATTCTTGTCGCCTTTGACTACTTTACCATGTGGGTTGAAGCAACTTCATTTGCCTCAGTTACCAAGAATGTCGTGGCCCGGTTCATCAAGCATAACCTCATCTTCCGGTATTGTATCCATGAGAGGATCATCACTGACAATGGCACCAGCCTTAACAATGCCATGATCACTGAACTCTGCACACAGTTCAAGATTAAGCATCACAACTCTTCTCGATACAGACCTAAGATGAATGCCACAATAAAAGCTTCCAACAAGAACATAAAGATGATTATGCAAAAGATGGTTGTGCCCTATAAAGACTGGCATGAAACTCTACCGTTTGCTCTTCATGGCTACCGTACTTCGGCGCGAACATCAACTAGAGCAACCCCTTTCTCTTTGGTCTATGACATGGAAGTTATCCTGCCTGTCGAAGTTCAGATTCCTTCTATAAGGATTATGAAAGAAGCAGACTTAGACGAAGACGATTGAATTCAGACTAGATTGGATCAGTTGAATTTGATTTATGAAAATAGGTTGACTTCTGTGTGTCATGGTCAGACGTATCAAAAATGTATGATCAATACATTCAACAAGAAGATCAAACATCAAGTATATCAGGCTAGTGACTTGGTAATAAAGTGCATCATTATACCACAACGTGATCCTAGGGGAAAATGGACTCCCACCTACGAAGGGCCATTTATAGTCAAGAAAGTATTCTCGGGAGGATCCATGATGCTAACCACTATGGGCGGCGAAGATTTCCCGCACCATATGAACGCGGACATAGTCAAAAAATACTACACATAAGAATGACACGCTAGGTTGAAATACCTAGGCAAAAATAAGGGCATCCCGACGAACCAAAAGGGTTCGGGAAAAAGTAAGGGATATATACAAAAGATTGTACACCCGGAAAGTCGAAAACCTGAAAAGGCAACTTGGGCAAAAATGGGTATCCTGGTGGACTGAGAACCCGAAAGGGAGGTCCAGAAAAAAATTAGGGATTAAAGCGTACGACTATGTCCCGTCGGATCACTTACATCCAGCTTTATTACCAAGGTCAAAAGTTCAAATGGTGCAAAATCAGTGCAATCAACTTATTCTAACGACAAGGGATGATATTTAAAGGCATAGGGGCAATAACGGAGTTGGAATCCAATGAGATCACTTCCACATTGCAATATACACTTGTTTTCACTTTATACTCTTTCATTTTATGAAGATTTCCTCTTACTATGATTTCCGTCTCTTTGTACAAAATCGTCTGTTTATAGGAAAACTATCAATACAAATATACTTTGAAGTTCAAACCTTTTGTTTTTTCTGTTTTGCTTGCAAAAATGTCCAATGACTAAATTGAATGAACATATGCATATGAATATGATTAACTGTTAAAAAATATATGCATAAGAACATGACTAAACATTTACCCAAAACTCTAGGAATCGGGATGACACTCAAGCTTTCCATAAATCCCCACATAATCTCTTTCATAAGGTTATCCACAGTGAAGTCTCCAGAGCCACTTCTATGAAATTATTCCCCACGGGGTAGTCTTCACAAATAAGGGTACATTCCCCACAACCTCCCCGACAGATCACTCCAATAAATAAATAAGTTTAATATCCTCCCCGTTAAATCTCCCCATGGAGTCCCAATCAGTATAATTCATGTAAATTCTCTTCCCCAGCTGAGTTTGTTCCTACAAAACTAAAGAAAGAGACCTTGTAGAGTTTCTTCTCTTTAGCAAATTCAATCTCCCCAAGAGAGATAGTTTCCCCAACAAATTTTATGTCCTCAACATAGTTTATTCCCCCAACATACTACAAGTTTCCCAGCTCGAGTCTATTTCTCAGACTACTACAATTCACAGACAAAATTTTTCTCCCCAGTAAAGTCATCATTATCCCCAGAAAGTTGCTGCGAAGCTTGGAATTTGACAAGATACCAGTTAACTTTATCCTCCCCAAATGAGTCAGAAGTTTAACCGTCTCTTTTATCCCCCGTCAGGGTATATAAGAAATAAGTTCCCCATTAGAGCAACGGACGACCAATATTCCTAAACTTTACTCCCTATACAAATATCAATACGTCCCCTGCTGATTTTCCTCAAACAAGGAACCAAGAATCCCGAGCGGAAGCATTCTAGACAAGTTTGAAGATACACATACTCTTCATCCCCAACAATTGTCAATGATTTATTTTCCAAGACAAATACACTTAAACAACATTGCACATTCATTCATCATAACATATGCACACGAAACGCATATTGCACAATCTCATTTATTTTGAGAACATCATTGTGCAATACATTTCATACATCATGACATTGTATACAACTAACCCTTTACCTCTTCAGGAAAGATTAATCAACAAACAAATATCATCAATAATTTTCAAAAGTTCCAGATTAATTCCTGAAATAAGACATGGCAAATATATACATGATGAACACTCCCTTCAAATCTTTGCCGGCTCAAATTAAATCAACCAAATATTTATTCTGATGCTTATATCAGTAGACCCTTTTTCTGGCTCATATTAAATCGACCAAAGATTTATTCTGATACTTCTCTCAGTTAAAGATTTAAATACCTCTGTTGGCTCAGATTAAAACAACCAAAGATTTATTCTAATACTTCTCTCAGTAGACCTTTTTTTGACTCAGATTAAATCGACCAAAGATTTATTCTTATACTTCTCTCAGTTAAAGATTTAAAAAACCTCAACTGGCTCATATTAAATTGACCAAAGCTTTATTCTGATACTTCTCTCAGTAGACCTTTTTCTGGATCATATTAAATCGACCTAAGATTTATTCTGATACTTCTCTCACTTAAATATTTAAATACATCTGCTGACTCAGAATAAATCGACCAAAGATTTATTCTGATACTTCTCTCAGTAGACCTTTGTTTGGCTCAGAGTAAATCGACCAAATATTTATTCTAATACTTCTCTCAGTTAAAGATTTAAAAACATCTGTTGAATTAGATTAAATCGACCAAATATTTATTCTGACACTTCTCTCAGTAGACCTTTTTCTGGCTCAGGTTAAATTGACCAAAGATTTATTCTGATACTTCTCTTAGTTAAAGATTTAAAGATATCTGTTGGCTCAGATTAAATTGACCAAAGATTTATTTTGATACTTCTCTCAGTAGACCTTTTTCTGGCTAAGCTTAAATCGACCAAAGATTTATTCGGATACTTCTCTCTATTAAAGATTTAAAAACATCTATTAGCAGAGATTAAATCCCAAAGATTTATGGTGATACTTCTCTCAGTAGACCTTTTTCTGGCTCAGATAAAACCGACCAAAGATTTATTCTGATACTTCTCTCAGTTAAAGATTTAAAAAATATCTGCTGGCTCAGATTAAATCGACAAAAGATTTATTATGATACTTCTCTCAGTAGAACTTTTTCTGGCTCAGATTAAATCGACCAAAGATTTATTCTTATACTTCTCTCAGTTAAAGATTTAAAGATATCTGCTGGCTCAGATTAAATTGACCAAAGATTTGCTCCGATACTTCTATCAATAGACCATATTCTGGCTCAGATTAAATCAACCAAATATTTATTCTGATACTTCTCTTAGTTAAAGATTTAAAGACATCTACTGGCTCGGATTTAATCAACCAAAGATTTATTCTGATACTTATCTCAGTTAAAGATTTAAAGACATCTGTTGGCTCAGATTAAATCGACCAAAGATTTGTTTTGATACTTCTCTCAGTAGACCTTTCTCCGGCTAACCTTAAATCGACCAAATATTTATTCAGATACTTCTCTCTATTAAAGATTTAAAAACATCTACTGGAAGAGATTAAATCGACCAAAGATTTATGCTGATACTTCTCTCAGTAGACCTTTTTTTGGCTCAGATAAAACCGACCAAAGATTTATTCTTATACTTATATCAGTTAAAGATTTAAAAAACCTCAACTGGCTCAGATTAAATCGACCAAAGCTTTATTATGATACTTCTCTCAGTAGACCTTTTTCTGGCTCAGATTAAATCGACCAAAGAATTATTCTGATACTTCTCTAAGTTAAATATTTAAATACATCTGCTGGCTCGGATTAAATCGACCAAAGATTTATTCTGATACTTCTCTCAGTAGACCTTTTTTTGGCTAAGAGTAAATCGACCAAAGATTTATTCTAATACTTCTCTCACTTAAAGATTTAAAAATATCTGTTGGCTTAGATTAAATCGACCAAAGATTTATTCTGATACTTCTCTCAGTAGACCTTTTTCCAGGTCAGATTAAATCGACCAAAGATTTATTCTGACACTTCTCTCGGTTAAAGATTTAAAAACATTTGTTGGCTCAAATTAAATCGACCAAATATTTATTATGATACTTCTCTCAGTAGACCTTTTTCTGGCTCAGATTAAATCAACCAAATATTTATTCTGATATTTCTCTCAGTTAAAGATTTAAAATACATCTGTTGGCTTAGATTAAATTTGCCAAAGATTTATTCTGATAATTCTCTCAGTAGACCTTTTTCTGGCTCAGATTAAACGACCAAAGATTTATTCTGATACTTCTCTCAAGTAAAGATTTAAAGACATCTGCTGGCTCAGATTAAATTGACCAAAGATTTGCTCTGACACTTCTCTCAGTAGACCTTTTTCTGGCTCAGATTAAATTGACCAAAGATTTATTCTAATACTTCTCTTAGTTAAAGATTTAAAGATATCTGCTGGCTAAGATTAAATTGACCAAAGATTTATTTTGATACTTCTCTCAATAGACCTTTTTTTGGATAAGCTTAAATCGACCAAAGATTTATTCGAATACTTCTCTCTATTAAAGATTTAAAAACATCTATTGGCAAAGATTAGATCGACCAAATATTTATGCTGATACTTCTCTCAGTAGACCTTTTTCTGGCTCAGATAAAACCGACCAAAGATTTAATCTGATACTTCTCTCAGTTAAAGATTTAAAAAATATTTGTTGGCTCAGATTAAATCGCCCAAATATTTATTCTGACACTTCTCTCAGTAGACCTTTTTCTGGCTCAGATTAAATTGACCAAAGATTTATTCTTATACTTCTCTCAGTTAAAGATTTAAAGATATCTGCTGGCTCAAATTAAATTGACCAAAGATTTGCTCCGATACTTCTCTCAATAGATCATATTCTGGCTCAGATTAAATCAACCAAGATTTATTCTGATACTTCTCTTAGTTAAATATTTAAAGATATCTACTGGCTCGGATTTAATCAACCAAAGATTTATTCTGACACTTCTCTCATTAGACCTTTTTCTGGCTCGGATTTATTCGACCAAAGATTTATTCAAATACTTATCCCAGTTAAAGTCGAGTGTAGACTTAGTCTAATTTTTATATCAACGGATACTTTGGATGGAATCTATAAGCCCATCCTCGAAAAATTTCTGTCACCTCTCCAAATGGCATCTTTAATCCCATTCCCAATATAATCAACAAACAGTTTTACTTCTTGCACAAAATGAGTGTAAATTTATGGGTACTTAAGTGTTCAATCATCTTATACCTTCAAGTCACGAATGGAGGACAAGCCATTATAACTCTTTAGGTTTAAGAAGATTGAACAGGGGCAGTTGTTGTACCCCAAAATTTCCCCTCTCTTTTCTCAAGACATTTTTCACCAAAGATCTTAAATGCTCAAGGGTTCTCAAGGGTTTGGTCAGACAAGCTCACCTCCCAAGCACTGGATCCAAAATTAGGGTTTTGGTTTTCTCACGGACAATTGGAATTTTGATGCCTCAAATGATGTTCATGGTTCATTATAGGTCTCTAATAATTCTCATGCTTAGTTTCAAGTCCTGCACCACAAATTTTCTCAGTCAATTGCTCAAATGACTGAAAATCAACATTATTGGGTAAAAAGTCAATTGTGGTCAACTTACAGTAAAAATTCATGATTTTTTACCAGCATCAACATTTTGAAATCATATTGATCAATTGATCAAGTGTTGATCAAAATTCCACAAGAAAAACATTCAAATCATCAAAGGGGAAAATTTGTCAAAATTAAAGTTTTGACTGAGAAGGACTGAATAATGACTTTTGACCTAGTACATGACCTAAGGGATTGAAACATGATCTCAAGGGCTCAAACGCAATATGTTGACCTAAATTCATGGCTCAAATCATTTCTCAAGATTAATGGATTGATAGTTGAAATTTGATCAACTGATGAAAAGTCAGTTGATACATAAAAAGTCAAACTTTGACTTTTTGGTCAACATTAAATTTCAAAGATCAAATTCATCAAGACATTCAAAATATCAAACTTGATCATCAAGAATCAAGAAAGTCAAAAAGTCAACAAAAAGTCAATATTTCAAAAACTTAGAAAAATTCAAAGTGTTTTTAACCTTGATAATTTCAATACTTCATGACAATTTTTCACCAAAATGCAAGAAGATTCAAGGAAAACTTTCAACATAAAAGTTGTAGATCTTAATGAAATCTACATCATCGTCCCTTAGGGTTGATGTCCAAAAATTGCTTATATTTGAAGATATAAGCTCATAAAGTCATGACATTTTTCATAAAACATTTAGTGAAAATTTTAGCTAGTTTAGGTAGATTTTTGACCTAACTTCTTGACCAATTTTCACCTAGTTCCAAGATGATTTAGCCAAAGTGGTAAACATGAAGGTTGTAGACAATGTTTCAAGCTTTACAAAATGTCAAAGAACTTGAAGAGATCATTCTTGAGCTAAGAGAATCGAAGAGAAGATGTTGGGCATCCATTCTTGAATTACAAGTCATTTTCTTGATGAACACATAATCCAATCTCAATGTTATGTTGCATAATCTTGCTTTGCAGGACCTCTAACTTGTGTATATATCCATAATTAATGGATTACACAAATTTTTGAGCTATGATCCAAGTGGTTTAATCATTGTCCAAATCAATTTTCCATTTTGGGGAGAAAGTTAACATTGCCATTCTTGAAAAGCAAGCTTTATACACAAAGTCAATTCTTGAGCCTCTTACTTGTTCCCTCTAATCACACTCCATCTACAAGGTCAAAAGAAATTTGATTAAAGTGTTTAACCACTCTATGATCAAAGGTACAAGTCATTGAAACTTGATTTCTCAAGAAAATCACATGTTAAGCTTAACATGTGATTTTGAATTCTGATCAACTTGAGCTTCTCCAACCTTTTCCTATAAATAGAGACACTATTTTGCAAGCTAACATACGAATTCACAAGCCTTGAAACTCCCTCAAACTCCCTAAAATTAGAAATTGCATGAAAAACTCCATAACTTGCCATTTCTGACTTTGAATTCTAAATACACAAACCACTCGTGCATTTTCCATTTCAATCATTCAAACATCATCCATACACCATATAGAAGTGATTCAAACACTAGAGCCACTTTTATAACACCTCCACCACCATCCACCATTTTCAAAACTCAACTCTTCACATTGAATTCTATAGGAAGATTCAGCCACTCTCAATCCAAAGTAAGCATTACAATAGCTCCCTAGGAGTCCAATGAAGCTACTCAGATAATCACAACACCTCTAGAAGTTCTCAAACTTCAAACACGATTTTCAGTTTTGAGGTAATTTTTCTCAAGTTTAAACTCCTCATACAAGCATCATTAATAGTTATTTTGTAAATAAAAAATGTTGACATCATTGCCCTGAACCTAACCATGCCTTTAGTTTTCATTTATATTGCCTGAGTATTGCAAATTTTGAAGTTGAAGTTACCGAAAAATTAGGTCTGAATTTGGTACCATGCAAAATTCATGCTTATCTATAATCTATAGCTTTAGTTATTTACATGGTTGGAATCATGACAAAATTTCTAACAAGTTTGATGTTTACATTTTCTGATTTGGTTGAGAAATGAACAAGTTTGAAATTCAAAAATGTTGTTATGTTGGCTGGCATGAGGAAGAAGACGAAGCACAGTTAGAAACGAGTTCAAAATATATTTAGTGATTGTTTCCTTAACTACCAGATGTATCACCACCCTAGTGGTTAAAACACGCGCCTTTCACCTATGGGACCTGGGTTCGAGCCCCAGCGTCCTATTTTGTGATTTTTTTCTCATAATTGTTTTTGATCTTTTTTGTTCCAAGCGCGCTTGGGCCTCCTAGGTTTGAGATTTATTTTCTGTTTTTTTCTTCCTTACCCCCTCCTTCCTCACAACACCACTGACCCATTATCATTTTTTATTCTTTTTATTATTTCTGATTAAAGCAAACAAAAAAACTATCTTTTGGGCCTAACATTTTTTACACCCCCTGTTTTCTTTTACAACACTGACCCAACTAATTTTCTTTTTTATTTTATTTTTCTCTATTAATTTATTTACTATATTTAAAAAATAATACAAAAAAATATTATTTTCTTAAATAATTAAATTAAAAATAGTTTAAGAATTTATTTCATTTTTTTAATTAAATAAGATTTTTATTACTTCTTTTTACATTATAAAACATTTTCTTTTCCAAACTAACATTAACAAATTTATTTTCCAAAAACAATTAAATTAGATTTAGGTTTTATTTTAATTAACTTATATTTAGATTTTGATTAAATAATTAATTAACTTCTTTTGTAAATAAAATTAATTAGTTTAATTAGGTTAACATTAAACCATTTTCTATCAAAAACCCTAATAGTAATTTCTTCCTCATCTTTACATTTTGTGCATAATTATTGTTGTAATTCATATTCAATGGTTTGTAATAGTAATTAGGGCTTTACTGCTTTTCCCCCATTCACAAAATTGTACCCTCATTCCTAAAGCATTGTAATAGCGTAGGACATTTAATTTCAACAATTTACCGTTTTCCTTATTATTGCTATTAATTAGGGTTTGCATGATAAGATTAAAACTAAACCATAGAAAACCCTAATTCAAGATGATATACATGAAATCAAACACACTTTACACACATGCACCTCTAGGGTAATCCACAGTTGTTGCCTCGAATAAAAATAGTCATGTCCCTCGAATGTGAGATGTTTTAGAAAAGACCCTCGATTAAAAGATTACAGTCCCTCGATGATCCTTCAATGTTGCATTCGGTAAATGATCTTAGTCCCTTACGACAATTGCTAAAACATCTTACAAGTTTTCTTCTATGACTGTACGATGACCCTCGTCTGTCCCTCATATCCAATGATATGGCTCTCTACCAATCAATGGTAAAATAGCACTATCTAAAGGAGGAGGAAAAGAACAAAGAATTTTTGAGTAGGTAGATTGCTCGTAATTGCTTGCTCACAAACAAAACCATTTACACCTTAAAATTTCAAAACATTTGTCAAAACAATTTTTTTGCATACATTCTCAACAATACGAGAATCATTACAAAATTGCCTTGCATTGGCATTTTCGAAACATCTTTCAAACATTCCTTTTCAATAAATATTTTCAAACCCAACACTTTGTATACATTCTCAACCATACGAGAATCATTGCAAAGTTTACTGAACTAAGGCGTTTTCAAAATATTTTCAAACTTACACAAACACAAAAGAATTTCAAAGTAAGCTAGCAATTAAGAGCCCGTAGATAACTACAGATGAAAAGGGTGATAACATCTTCCCTTTTCATAACCTACCCGCCGAACTCAAGAAAATTCTCAAAAGGTCTTTCCTGTTCTTTTCACCCTTTCCTTTATTGGATAAAATAAAAGTCAATGGCGACTCTTTCTACCCGCAACATTTGCGATCAAACGCAAAACACCAAGTCATATCTCCCACCGTATCACAGGTATTATGCTGACATGACTTCCCGATACTCTTTTTGAACTCGAAGCTTGTGGATGTAGAAGAGAGGTCCCCTGGGGATTGTGAAAGTATGAAGATGACTTGCCTTTTATGGTCTGTCTTGCCCCAACATTTGAATTTTGAAACACACTGCCCTTGATTAACTGACCCTTGGAATGATTTTCCCTTGATGGACCATTTAGAACCATTTTCTGAGTCTCGCAATGGTCTATCCCAACATTTGAATTTTGAAAGGCATGCCCCTATCTTTAGGATTTAGAGGAGTGTCCTACGAAGGAACTTGGATCTTTCCATTCTGTGATATATGTTTTGATATAGGTTACCCCAAGTGTCTGAATCTTGAAAAGCAGGCCCTTTATCCACTGGTGTTTTAAAAAGTGATCCTTGTTGACAAAATCTTAGAACGAGTTCCCCTAGTTAATAGGATCCTCAAATGATGTGCCCCTATGATCATTATGATTTTACCCTGTTTATATGGGTCCTCTTAGATGCTTTGCCCCTAGTTAGATGCTTCTTGGAAATTCTGCCTTTGATCAGAATATTTTAGAAATCTCCTTGATGCTAAATATTGACTCGTAAGTAAAATTGTCCCCTTTGAAGAGTAATCATAATGTGATGCAGATGCAAGTTCTTGAAATAAAAATTAATTATTGAAAAGAAATGGATGATTAGATATGATGAAGTGGCAACGTGTATTAGCGATAATCTAACAAACATTAAGAGCTAGTTTAATGCAAATTTTGCTAAGTATGCTTTCATAGTGAACCTAGCTTCAATTAGGACTTTTGAAGGTTGTAACATGGCTTGGTTAAAGGTTTAAAAAAATGATATAAGGCTCAAAATTTTATTTATCCCACCCTCACTCTCCTTGATATTCTCCATTCCTAAATTCAATTAACCCAATGGATGTGTTCAGTCTTCAAGAGAATTTTCGTAGTCGCGATGATGAGTAGAAGTATTGATAAGATTTGAGCACTTGATTAGAAGCATCGATGTTTATTGAAGTGGAAGTCACAATATTGTTCTCTAAGTTATTTATTTTCAATGCCTTATTTTTGCATGGACCAATTATTTTGAATTTTGGTCCATCGGGATACCCTAACTTTTGCCTAAGTCAAATATTTGATTTTCTTTGACTTAGCAGGCTTTCTCTTTATTTTTTGAAAATTTTCTTTTGAGATTGTTTTTTCTTTTGATTCAGGAAAGACGTGACTTCCATTTTTTATTTTTGCGAGCTTCATCTTTATTGCTCCCTCGATGTTGTATGATGTAAGGGAGAAAGAAGATGTTGTGAGCTTTATATTCATTATTATCTCGATCTTGGATAATGTATGCGAGGACGAGGATGTGCTTGAACCTTTTGCATGGATAGACTGATTCTCTTGAGATTAGAATGCATCCATGAATTAATTTAAGTTTACCCTGCCCCTGGTTAAGATTATGGGTTTTTAGAAAATAGAAATAACTTCAACTTCTCGCTCGAGGGAGTTAACTATGGATTATCTCCTTATTTCTCCATTGTTTTTGGAAGTAAAACAATGCCTTACATCGTCAGCTAAGCCTTGATATTAAAAATCATACGTCAGTAAAATTCGACTATTTAGTTTACATCATTCTCCCTCAAAGTTTGTTAAATGGAAAAGAGACAAATGGATTTTTTTTTATAAATTTTTTTTGTTTTTATTATTATTTTTTGTATATGGAATTTGATGGCTTAAGAAAGAGTGAATACGAGTGTATTAATTCCAAAAACATGCATGATTACTTTATTAAAATTACTGATCGCAAAGTACAGAGTTTATAAAAAATAACACTTAGCAAGAAAGAAATTACAGATGATAAAGCCTAATTATCCTAGGGATGAGATTCTTTAGTGATCCATCAATTTTTCGAGAGGATTTCCGAGGTCTGTATGTTTATACGGGTGAGGGGTTTTCCACCATATGCGGGTCATCTTCTTCAAAAGTCAATTGCTTATTGTCAACCATTTCTTGTACCACTTATTTGAATGAATTGAATTCTTCAATCGAATACCCCGCTACTTCATCATGAAACTCACATTAAACATCCGAGTTGTACCAAGAAGGAAATGAATACTTCATGGACCCCGTTTGTCTGGGGGTTATTGATGAACTTTGGACCAGATATGACCATAATTGACTGCATGTCATAGGGATCGGGTCAAACTTACGAGTTTCCCCATGGCTATTTGGACGCCTATGTTGATTCTGGCATTGATGGTGATTGTTTTTATTTCGAACTTGTCGATTCTGACGTCGACATTGAGGTGGAATCTCAGCCTGCTGGTTCTGTGGTATAGGCCATGACTGCTAGTGTTAAAGACCATAGAGTGGTTATTGGCATTGAGAATCTATTTCATACAAATATTGATGATAAGGCACAGGAGACAGAGCTTCTAGAGCTCAGTGAGTTTTCCATATTGCATTTTGTTGTACCCCAAAAATTTCCTTCTCATTTTTCAAGGCATTTCTCACAAGGATTCTCAAGGTTCATGCTTGCACAAGTACAATTGGACATTCCAGTATCAAGTTAAAAGAGAAACTGTTAAAAAAGGGGAAAACAGATGAAAATAATATTTTGACAAATTTGGAAAAAAATAAGTGTTTTTCGTTTCAGCTCCTTCGATTGGCCTTTTGGCCTCTTTCCATTTAAGCTTGGCTCGCATCCTTCGACTGGGCGTGGGCCTCTGGCACGCTGGCTAGCATGCACAAGGTACAAAGCCTCTTGTAGCTTCCTTCAATTCCAAGGAAAAAAGCTCCCTCTTGGCATCCTTCGATTTGCACTTTATTTGCCTCCTGCATTTCTCTTTCGTTTGAACATCTTTGCAACCCTAACGTACCTCTTTCGTTTGGGAACTTGACTCCCTTCATGCTTTCTTCGTTTGGGTGTGTGAATCCTTCAGAACGAGCTTTTGCTCATACCTTTCATTTGGGCATGTGGTTCCTTTCATGGAAGCCTTCGTTTGAACAGAGATCTTTTACATGTTTGCATGAAGTCACAAAGTAGGGACCCCTATGTACACTCCTTCGTTTGGACACATGGACCTTTGGCAGGCAAGCCTTTGACTGGACAGAACTACCTTCACAAGGTTTCATTTGTAACTTTGATTCCCTTCAAATAAGCATCTTTTGAACCCAACTATGGGCATCCCATTCGAAGGACATGCTTGTTGGTCCATTCAAAGGATTTACAGAGCCCACTTTAAGGCATGTTTTGGTGACCCATCCAAGGGTCACACTTTTGGCTCCTTCGAAGGATGCACAAAAGTGACTTGATGGAGAAAAATTAAATAGTATTGTTGGGATAAGAGTCTGGTCGAAGAAGGTTCAAAACGAAAGCATAAAATATTCAAAGATGCTTGCTGCAAAGTTCAGGCCTGGTACACTGGCCAAAACTACTGCACAACAGTCCTGAAACACTGCCCATTCTTGCACCAAAATAGTATACAAGGCAATGGCTCTTGAAAGCTACTACGAGAAGGTTACTCAATTTGTTCAAACCTTTTGTTTTCCCTCCAAATGCTTCAGGAAGCCTTGCCTATAAATAAGAGGCTCCAACACATGTTTAAGGAGGACTTTTTGGCCAGAGGAACGAATCTCCAAAAAATTCTCAAACACCATAAATCTCTCAAACACTTAAATACTCATCAAACACAAACCCAGAATCCAAACACTTGTCCCCTTTGAATCTTAAACATCCCCACACCTTGTTACCCTTCGAATCCATTAGAAAGAACATCACACTTGTTCTTCTCTTCTGAATCCAGCCTTAAGGACGTCACCTTTGTCTCCTCCTTTCTAATCCAGAAACACTCAAGGCAACTACCTAAAAGCCTAACACACGTCCCAACCTCAAGCAAGGTAAGTCATTCTTAACCTTGGATCCTTCGTTTCCAACATAGCATGTAAATAAATTTCCTTTTCGTTTCAAACATGTACATAGTTTTGTTTCCCTTTTGTTTACACCCTTTTAGTTTGTTTTTATTGCCTTTCCTTTTTGTTTTGTTCTTTGGTTTGGTACAAATGCTTTAAGAACTAACCTGACTCTAAGGTAATTCTAGCATGTCCTTAGGCCATGTTGCTATTTAATGTCTCAAACGAAAGAAATAGGAGACATGAGTATGAAACGAAGCCTCAGGCTTCCTCATTGATCCAGGCCTAGACGAAAGGCACACCTCATTGCTTCCAACCCCCAGTCGAAGGAGGAAGAAAGGCAGATTACATCTTGCACTAACTTCTAGGCCTAGATGAAAGGCATGCCATGCTGACTTTCAGGCCCAAACGAAAGGCACGCCTGCACTGATTCCAGCTCCAAGTTGAAGGAGGCAGAAAGGAAAATCGAAGGGCATGACTCCACTGACTCCAGACCGCAAATCTATGGAGGTCAAAGAGTGCAGAATCAAAGGGTTTTCTGCCTAAATCGAAAGAACTATTTTTCTTGCTTTTATTTTATTTTTGCCTTTATATTTTCATGCAATTCAATATGGTTGTAATAGTGTAGGATTTTATCTTTCTGCATTTTATTACTTTTGTATGATTGTTAGTAAAATAAGGCATGTATGGAAAGATAAAAACAACAAGTAGACAACCCCTAATCAAAGACTAAATGCATGCAAATAAAACAAATTATTCACACATGCACCCTTAGGGTAATCCCACTTGTTGCCTCAGAAAAATAGTCATGTCCCTCAAATATGGGCGTTTTAGCAAAGGCCCTCGATAAAATATCGTAGTCCCTCGATGTCCCTCAATGTTGCTTTCGGTAAACGATCTAGTCCCTAAACGACATTGCTAAAACGTCTCATAGGTTGCCTTCTATGACTATACAAATGACCCATGCCTGTCCCTTCACATCCAATGATGGGGCTTCTTACCAAATCAATGGTAAGATAATAACATATAAAGGAGGAGGGAAAGAACATTTAAGACCTTTTGAGTAGGTAGGATGCTTTTAGTTGCTCGCTTGCTCACAACAAAAACATTTTTATACACCAACACTTTCATTTTGAAAAATTTCCAAAAGACAAAACACTTTGTACGCGTTCTTATAGAAACAAGAACCATTACAAAGACACTTTTCAAAATCACTTTCAAAATCACATTCCACCAACACCTCTTTGAACTATTTTTAAAACAACACTTTGTACGCGTTCTTATAGAAACGAGAGCCACTACAAATATGTTTTCAAAATACTTTCAAAACCTACACCATAAGCACATTTTCAAACAAAAAGCAAGTGATCTAGCAAGCGACTAAGAGCCCGTAGATAACTACGGATTAAAAGGGTACTAAGACCTCCCCTTTTCATAACCTACCCCCCAAACTCAAGAAAACAATCTCAAAGGTCTTTCCTGTTCTTATCAACTTTTTCTTATTGGATAAATGAAAAGTCGGTGGCAACTCTTGCTATGCAACAATTGCGGTCAAACGCAAAACACCCAAGTCAGTTATCTCACCGTGTTATAGAACTGGCGACTCTGCTGGGAAACCTTTTAAAAGTGGGGTTACCTTAGGGATAGATCACCTTTACTTGCTTTTCATGGTTTGACTTGCTTGCTTTACCTTTTGGGTTCTTGCGTGGGTTATTGTTAAAGATCCTACACCTAGATCTAGGGTACCTTTTTTAGGTAAGTAGCAATAAGTTGTGGAAACTGTGCGGGGTATACAGACATGGTCAAAGCAATAGCTACGTTAGCGTGATACTTTGGCTTGCACTAATGTTCCTTGAGTCAGTTAAGGATAACATTAGGCTTTCTTAATGTCATTATGCGCTAACTGACCTTTAGAACCTTTAATTGACTCATCCTTGGACATTAGGAAGTAGTGAGATAGCCGACTTTGGTTTTGACCGAAGATTGGTTGATACTCGATACTACACTCATTGAGATTTGGCTCCCGAGCTTTGTTTGGTGACAAGTCAGTTGTTGATCGAAACAAAGCTTGTGGGAAAGATCAGTGATATTGAGATCCCTTAGAACCTGGTTACTATTACTAGGACAGGTTGAGCCAACTAAACTTCAAGAGGGTACTTACGCACAAACTCCATGCAAGCCTAAACCTAAGGATTTGTCTGCTTTGTGTATATATGACTATTTATACATAACAAATTTCTCGCTTTGCATACTTTTACATCATGATATCATACCATAGCATTTTCAATAATCATTTCAAGGATCTCAAGGGCCTTTGATGTAGGGTCATGTTGAACCAGACGTCTATCAAGGGGCAAGAGGATTTATTTTCCTCTAGTCAAGCACCGTCAAAGATCAAAAGCACGGTAACTTGAATCAAGGGCTATGACCCACTTGACATGGTGAGCTTGATTCTTGTGGAAGGACATCCACCGATACGAAGTTCTCCAATCAAAGCTATAAGTAACTTCTAACATCTTCTTGCGTTTACCCCGCGAGATCCTTGAAAACATGCATCCACATATCATACATCATATCATGACAGGTTTCTCCCATATAGGTCTCCTTATCTTCCTACTGTTTATTTCAGTAAGATGGATATGAAATAAATGGTGAAGGATCTCCAAGCACAAAATGCACAATTCCAACAAATGTTCTTGGCTATGGCTAAGGGGCAAGAGGACCTGAAGACTCTTCTTCTCAAAGAGAAGAAGAAAAAGTCAAAGAAGTTAGTAGGCGTTCTAAACTTGGGAAAAAGACTCAGAGGACCAGTCAAGAAAACTCTAGATCTCTCAACTCCGTCAACCGAAGGGGACAATCAGACAAAAGAAGGAGATAACAGTCTAGGGATTGATGAAGATGAAGCTGACTTCTCTGAGGAGCAATATCCTCTCGCTGATGATAAATTCAAGAAGTTGGAGGACCGCCTCAATGGTATGGAGATTCAGCAGATACCTGGCTTGGACTTTGAAGAGTTAAGTTTGGTTTCCGGAGTGGTCATCCCACCAAAGTTTAAAATCCGTACCTTTGCCAAGTATGATGGAATCTCTTGTCCTAAAATACATTTGAGGTCATATGTCCGCAAGATGCAGCCTCACACGGTTGACCAGAAGCTATGGGTCCATTTCTTCCAAGAAAGTTTGGTTGGCACTCAGCTGGAGTGGTTCTGTCAGTTAGAAAGAACTGACATTCACACCTGGGAGGACTTGGCTGCTGCTTTCTACAAGCAGTACCAATACAATGCTGATCTTGCACCAACTCGTATGCAATTGCAAAATATGACCATGCGTTCCAACGAGGGCTTCAAAGAATATGCACAAAAATGGAGAGACTTGGTAGGTAGAGTGCAACCACCCTTAACTGATAGGGAGATGATTGACATCTTTATGGGAACTTTGACGGAACCTTTCTTCAATCACCTAATCGGAAGCTCCTCGGCCGGGTTCATCGAGCTAATACTGACCGGAGAAAGGGTCGAAGCTGGCATCAAAAGCGGCAAGATCCAAGGAACTACATCCTCTGATGCTCAGAAAAAGCCATACAATGGGAAGAAAGAGTCCAATGTTATTTACGACCAAAAGGGTCATAGCAAGAGCAACCACGACCAACATGTGGGGGCAATCCTGAACTCTAATTCTGCACATGTTCAACAAAGACAGGGCAATAGGCGTGGGATAAAATACCAAGAAAGGCAATACGCTAATATCAACATGCCATTGTCTCAAGCGTTACAACATTTGCTGAAAGAGAAACTGATCACACTAAAGGATCCTCCTCAAAAACCCAATACCTCATCTCCTAAGTACAACCCAAATGTAATATGTGCCTACCACTCTGATAGCCCTGGAGACGACACCGACAGCTGTTGGACTTTGAAGAACAAGATTCAAGACATGATTGATGCGAGGAGATTGAGTTCGACCCTCCAGAGGCACCTAACGTGATCACTGCTCCTATGGAAAATCATTGAGAGCGTCCGATTTATTTTGAATTTTCAATTGTAATCTCTTTTGTTGTTCAAACATTTATCTATTAATGTCAAACTTTATTTCATTAATGCATTGAATATGTTTGTCCTGAACTAATCCATTCGTTTTCAGTATATTTAAACTATGCTTTTTACTCCCTTTATGATATTCAACTTTTGTTTTAAAAGTTGAAAGCCTTTAGAGGGAGGATGACGAAAACAATGCCATAATCTCATACAGTATGCTTTTGGACAGACCTTGCTCATGATGTACATACGTTCTTTTAATTCCTAAACATTGGAGTTATAAGGAGGATAATCCCTGGTCAACCCCTTCGTGCCAAAGAAGTAGAAGTTTTCTTTTTTACACAAATTGAAACCTTTAATCAAAACCTGGGGCAGGGTAGTCTCTCAGTTAATTCAAATGCACGTTCAGTCGCAAACTTTCACTTCGTACACTACGAATGACATCAAAAACATTTCTTCTGAACCAAAAGATGGTGATGGTTCCCTATCAAATTGGCAGTCATTATCTCTCAAAAGAAAAGCCCACTAAGTCAAAACCAATGAAAGAGACTTAAGAATAACTGGGGTATCCCGCTGACTGTAATCTCAAAAACAAGAACAGTCAAGCAAAATCGGGGATAATAAATAAAAAAAGAGGTCACTACAAATCTTCAACAACATGAAAAATATTTCAGAAATGACTGTCTTCTGACAAACTTAACTTGTCTGAATCATCACCAAAACGTCATTCCAGACTCAATTGGAGTTCAAACGCACAATTAACTGAGTTTAGGATTGAAGAACATCATGATGAACGGGCTGGTACAAATACACTTTGAACCTTATCCTTTGTTTCTTAAACTGTGAGCTAAGCCACGTTACAACCCTTCAAAAGTCCTAATTGAAGCATGGGTTAGTTCGAAAGCATACTGTTATATAAGGTATCCTGACTCCTGTAAGGCTTACTCTAAATCCAGATTTGAATTCACATACTTGCAAAATTCTTTTATCTGCTAAAACACATTTTCAAAACTTCAAGACAAACATAAACTTTGCATTCTTTGAATATCGCTGTTTGCATATAGCTACTTGTTTGAAAACAGAGAGATCCACACGACGACCATCCGTTAAACAAAATCTCTCAATAAACAAAATCACTTCAAATGGGATGACGCTTCCAATGACAGATCTCCTGTAAACATATGGGGAACAGCGTGATCACTGTCCTGGGGAAGTCAAGTCAAGATTCCAAGAAATCTCTCGAGAAATGCTGAATAACCAGGGGTAAGTTTGTACCTAAATCACTTAGGGAATTGAACATAAACTCCAACAAAAGATTACGTACGGTCAGGCAGACATTTCCTGGAAATACTACAAACACTTGCTACCAGGGGTAGTGACAAATCTCCCACAAAGTCCTTTTTAAAGGGTGATCCTCAGCCAGAATTTCAATCTCTAAAAATTTCTCCCAACTGAGTTGATCTAAAGAATCCTCGAGGAGTTCTACCAAGAGAAAACACACCTCCAATAGATTGGAGACAGGGTTTATTTCCCCCAATAAGTGACAAGATTCCCTAGCTTGAAGTTACCTCTCAGACTATCACATATCAAGGGACCACAACTCCTCTTCCCCAGTAGACTTCCCTACAATCCCCAATAGCTCCCCAATAGAGCAATGGACAAAAACTCCTGAACTTCTTTCCTCAAACAGGAATCAACACTCTCCACAAGAGTTTCCTTCTCAAACAAAATCAACATTCCCAAACGGAGTTCTCCTTAAACAACAAAACAGGATTCTTCAACAGAAACATTCTAAACAAGGTTTGAAGAAGTGCACGCACTTCATCCCCAACAGCGGTCCGGGATTCAATTTCCCAAAGCTCCCCAGCATTTGTCAAGGATTTATTTTCCAAAGACAAAATTACATTCTAACAACATTTCATGCATACAGCATAATCTCATTTACTTTGAGAAACACCTTTACGCCATGCATTTCATCCATCATGACATTTCATACAACTAATTCTTTACATTTTCAGGAAAAGATCAACATATAAGTGTCATTTAATTATTTGTAAACTTCTCCAAGACAAAATCAAGCATGTATTTCTTCATGATCTTTTGGAGTAGTAATCGTCCAAGATTCCTACATCATCCGCTGAGGCAGTAATCGTCCAAGGTTCCTTCATTACCTTTGGGAGTAGTAATCATCCAAGACTCCTTCATCATTTGTTGAGGTAGTAATCTTCCAAGGTTCCTTCATTACCTTTTGGAGTAGTAATCATCCAAGATTCGTTCATCATCTATTGAGGTAGTAATCATCTCAGATTCCTTCATCATCCACTGAGGTAGTAATCGTCCAAGATTCCTTCATCATCTTCTGAGGTAGTAATCATCCAAGATTCCTTCATCATCTATTGAGGTAGTAATCATCCAAGATTCCTTCATTATCCGCTGAGATAGTAATCGTCCAAGATTCCTTTATCATCTTATGAGGTAGTAATCATCCAAGATTCCTTCATCATCTTCTGAGGTAGTAATCATTCAAGATTCCTTCATCATCTATTGAGGTAATAATCGTCCAAGATTCCTTCATTATTCGTTGAGGTAGTAATCGTCCAAGATTCCTTTATCATCTTATGAGGTAGTAATCATACAAGATTCCTTCATCATCCGCTGAGGTAGTAATCGTCCAAGATTCCTTTATCATCTTCTGAGGTAGTAATCATCCAAGATTCCTTCATCATCCGTTGAGGTAGTAATAGTCCAAGATTCCTTCATCATCTTCTGAGGTAGTAATCATCTAAGATTCCTTCATCATCTTCTGAGGTAGTAATCGCCAAGATTCCTTCATCATCCATTGAGGTAGTAATCGTCCAAGATTCCTTCATATTCTTCTGAGGTAGTAATCATCCAAGATTCCTTCATCATCCGCTGAGGTAGTAATCGTCCAAGGTTACTTCATTACCTTTTGGGGTAGTAATAGTCCAAGATTCCTTCATCATTTGTTGAGGTAGTAATCATCCAAGGTTCCTTCATTACCTTTTGGATTAGTAATCGTCCAAGATTCCTTCATCAACATTTGAAGTAGTAATCGTCCATGATTCCTTCATCATCTATTGAGGTAGTAATCGTCTCAGATTCCTTCATCATCCACTGAGGTAGTAACCGTCCAAGATTCCTTCATCATCTTCTGAGGTAGTAATCATCCAAGATTCCTTCATCATCCGTTGAGGTAGTAATCATCCATGATTCCTTCATCATCTTCTGAGGTAGTAATAATCCAAGATTCCTTCATCATATTCTGAGGTAGTAATCATCCAAGATTCCTTCATCATCTGAGGAGGTAGTAATCTTCCAAGATTCCTTCATTATCCGCTGAGATAGTAATCGTCCAAGATTCCTTCATCATCTTCTGAGGTAGTAATCATCCAATATTCCTTCATCATCCGCTGAGGTAGTAATCATCCAAGATTCCTTCATCATCTTATGAGGTAGTAATCATCCAAGATTCCTTCATCATCCGATGAGGTAGTAATCGTCCAAGATTCCTTCATCATCTTCTGCGGTAGTAATCATCCAAGATTCCTTCATCATCTTCTGAGGTATTAATGGCCAAGATTCCTTCATCATCCGCTGAGGTAGTAATCGTCCAAGATTCCTTCATCATCTTCTGAGGTAGTAATCATTCAAGATTCCTTCATCATCCTCTGAGGTAGTAATCATCCAAGATTCCTTCAGCATCTTCTAAGGTAGTAATCGTCCAAGATTCCTTCATCATCCTCTGAGGTATTAATCATCCAAGACTCCTTCATCATCTTCCGAGGTAGTAATCGTCCAAGATTCCTTCATCATCTGTTGAGGTAGTAATCGTCCAAGATTCCTTCATTATCCGATGAGGTAGTAATCATCCAAGATTCCTTCATCACCTTCTGAGGTAGTAATCGTCTCAGATTCCTTTATCATCCGCTGAGGTAGTAATCGTCCAAGATTCCTACATCATCTTCTGGAGTAGTAATCGTCCAATATTCCTTCATCATCTATCATAATCAACCTTAATACCTGAAACCAGACAGGATAAATATCTGTTAACAAACCGATTGTAGATCAATTCCCGAGACAAGACTAGGTGACTATCTACATGACAAATACTTCCTTCATACTTCTGATGGTTTAGTCTAAATATCTCAATGGTTTATCCTGATTCCTTTCCGGTAGACATCTTCTCTGGTTCATATAAATCGCTCTAAGATTTATTCTGATCCTTTTCTAGTTGAAGTTAATATTAAACTTAGTCTAATTTCTGTCAACAATCACCTTTGGGTGACATCTATAAGCCCATCTCCGATAACACTCCGTCATCTCTCCAAATGGCATCTATAAGCCCATTCCCTACACAACCAACCACCACATCATCGAGTGCAAATTTTTGGGTACTCTAGTGTTCAATCATCTTCCACCTTCAAGTCACGAATGGTAGACTCGCCAATCTAACTCTTCAGGCTTCAGAAGATTGAACAAGGGCAGCTGTTGTACCACAAAATTTGCCCTCTCATTTTTCAAGGCATTTCTCACAAGGAATTTCAAGGTTCAGGCTTTCACAAGTACAATTGGAGTTTCTAGTATCAAGTTAAAAGGGAAACTGTTAAAAAAGGGGAAAACAGATAAAAATAATATTTTGACAAATTTGGAAAAAAAACAAGTGTTTTTTGATTCAGCTCCTTCGATTGGCCTTTTGGCCTCTTTCGATGCAAGCTTGGCTCGCATCCTTCGACTGGGCGTAGGCCTCTAGCATGCTGGCTAGCATGCACAAGGTACAAAGCCTCTTGTAGCTTCCTTCGATTCCAAGGCCAAAAGCTCCCTCTTCATATCCTTTGATTTGCATGTTATTTTCCTCTTGCATTTCTATTTCGTTTGGACATCTTTGCAAGCCTAGCGTACCTCTTTCGTTTGGGAACTTGACTCCCTTCATGCTTTCTTCGTTTGGGCATGTGAATCCTTCAAAACAAACTTTTGGTCACACCTTTCGTTTGGGCATGTGGTTCCTTTCATGCAAGCCTTCGTTTGAAAAGAGATCTTTTACATGTTTTCATGAAGTCACAAAGCAGGGACCCCCTATGTACACTCCTTCGTTTAGCCACATGGACCTTTGGCAGACAAGCCTTTGACTGGACAGAACCACCTTCACAAGGTTTCGTTTGTAAATTTGGTTCCTTCAAATCAGCATCTGTCGAACCCAACTGTGAGCATCCCATTCGAAGGACATGCTTTTTGGTCCATTCGAAGGATTTACAGAGCCCACTTTAAGGCATGTTTTGGTAACCCATCCAAGGGTCACACTTTTGGCTCCTTCGAAGGATGCACAAAAGTGACTCATTCGAAAGGCACTTGTTGGAGAAAAATCAAATAGTATTATTGGGAGAAGATTCTGGTCGAAGAAGGTACAACATGAAAGGGTAAAATATTCAAAGATGCTTACTGCCAAGTTCAGGCCTGGTACACTGGCCAAAAATGCTGCACAACAGTCCTGAAACACTACCCTATTCTGGCATCAAAATAGTATACAAGGAACTGGCTCTCGAAAGCTACAAAGAGCAGGTTACTCAATTTGTTCAAACCTTTTATTTTCCCTCCAAAAGTTTCAGGCGGCCTTGCCTATAAATAAGAGGCTCCAACACATGTTTGAGGTGGACTTTTTGGCCAGAGGATTGAATCTCCAAAAAATTCTCAAACACCATAAATCTCTCAAACACTTAAACACTCATCAAACACAAACCCAGAATCCAAACACTTGTCCCCTTCGAATCTTAAACATCCCCACACCTTTTTACCCTTAGAATCTAGTAGAAAGAACATCACACTTGTTCTTCTCTTACGAATCCAGCCTTAAGGACGTCACCTTCGTCTCCTCCTTTCTAATCTAGAAACACTCAAGGCAACCACCTAAAGGCCCAACACACGTCCCAGCCTCAAGAAAGGTAAGTCATTCTTGACCTTGGATCCTTTGTTTCGAGCATAGATGTAAATAAATTTCCTTTTCATTTCAAACATGTACATACTTTTGTTTCCCTTTCGTTTACACCCTTTTAGTTTGTTTTTATTGCCTTTCCTTTTGGTTTTGTTCTTTGGTTTGGTACAAATGCTTTAAGAACTAACCTGGCCCTAAGGTAATGCTAGCATGACCTTAGTCCATGTTGCTATTTAATGTCTCAAATGAAAGAAATAGGAGACATGATTATGAAACGAAGCCTCAGGCTTCATCACTGACTCTAGGCCCAGATGAAAGGCACGCCTCACTGCTTCCAACCCCTAGTCGAAGGAGGCAGAAAGGAAGATTACATCTTGCACTGACTTTCAGGCCCAGGAGAAAGGCATGTCATGCTGACTTTCAGGCCCAAACAAAAGGCACGCCTGTACTGATTCCATCCCCCAGTCGAAGGAGGCAGAAAGGCGAATCGGAGGGGATGACTCCACTGACTCTAGACCCCAGATCGAAGGAGGTCAAAAAGTTCAGAATCGACGGGTTTTCTGCCTAAATCTAAAGAACCATTTTTCTTGGTTTTATTTTATTTTTGCCTTTATATTTTCATGCAATTAAATATGGTTGTAATAGTGTAGGATTTTATCTTTCTGTATTTTATTACTTTTGTACGATTGTTATTAAAATAGGGCATGTATGGAAAGATAAAAACAACAAGTAGACAACCCCTAATCAAAGACTAAATGCATGCAAATCAAACACACTATTCACACATGCACCCTTAGGGTAATCCCACTTGTTGCCTCATAAAAATAGTCATGTCCCTTGAATATGGGCGTTTTAGCAAAGACCCTCGATAAAAGATCGTAGTCCCTCGATGTCCCTCAATGTTTCTTTCGGTAAACAATCTAGTCCCTAAACGACATTGCTAAAACGTCCCATAGGTTTCCTTCTAGGACTATACAAATGTCCTATGTCCGTCCCTTCACATCCAATGGTGGGGCTTCTTACCAAATCAATGGTAAGATAGTAACATCTAAAGGATGAGGGGAAGAACATTTAAGACCTTTTGAGTAGGTATGATGCTTTTAGTTGCTCGCTTGCTCACAACAAAAACATTTTTATACACCAACACTTTCATTTTGAAACATTTTCAAAAGACAAAACACTTTGTATGCGTTCTTATAGAAACAAGAACCATTACAAAGACACTTTTCAAAATCACTTTCAAAAACCCATTCCAGCAACACCTCTTTGAACTATTTTCAAAATAACACTTTGTACGCGTTCTTATAGAAACAAGAGCCATTACAAAGATGTTTTCAAAATACTTTCAAACCCCACACCATAAGCACATTTTCAAACAAGTCGGAAAGGTCGAGCTGGGAAAAGAAGTCGGAATTAACATTGTTCATAAAAAATACAAAACAAACAAAAACATATAAGCCGAACTACGATAACTCTGATTCCTTAAAAAGGATACGTAGGCATTGGGGTAGGGCCCTAGTGAGCACAACTTTATTTTCCCTACATTATTTTCTCATTTCTTTTGCATGCATTCTTCTTCAGTAATAAACAATAGACATAGATTAAACACACCCATAATATAGATAGCATGAGTGGATACCATAGAGTTCTACGGGTATGTGGGGTGCAAATACCTTCCCCTCTGGTAGCAGACTCTCTTACCTGATCTCTCAGTTGCAAGACCGTGACTTCTCCCTTCTCAGGTTTTCTTGATGTTTACCTTTCCCTTCACGTGGGATGAAAGACGTTTGGTGGCGACTTCATTGTTTGATGATTTTCCGCCGGTTGTTTTAGCTGGCGACTTCACTGGGGACAAATTGAGCAATTACTGGTCCATCCCAGAGTCGCTCCTAGCTCTAGTTGTCTTTTCTTTGGGTGTTTATTTTTATGATTTCATTTTATTCATCAATAAATGTTTACCTGAGTATATGTATGCATTGCATTTTACTGTTTTCCATATACTAGTGTTGTACTGGATCTTCTTCTTGTTGGGTGGGTGTTACTACGAGGTAATGGGCCCAATACCCAGGCCGAGTGACAAACAATAGGAACACTAGGAATAGAGTAGAACACGATGAATAGGGGATGTAGGTTACTCTAGACAATTGTGTCGTCCTTGCTCAGATGAAGTTTTAATGAGGTGCTATCATTATCAAGTAGGTGTATGATGCTAGTATTCTCAAGCGAACCCGTAATTTTGAGTTACCATTGCCTTACCCTGACCTAGTCTTCACCCGTGAGTGGGGAGGGGATAATCTTTACAGGTACTATTGGTGACTTGTTCTGTTGGTGACTATTTGTTCAGATGGTGACCATTTTGACTTATTGGCGACTATGAGGTTCTCAGATTTACTTTCTGAGTTTCTGATATGGTGTTCATGAGGTTCTTTTGGGTTATGTTCCAGACCCTTGATCTTGAGATATGTGGCATGTTTGGAAAGAGTAAAATGGTTATCCCAATTATGTGGGGCCTTGATCCCATGATTGTTGCATATCATAACATCATTTACGATTATGTATATACATACCATTTCTATAAATTCCAAAGCAAAGTCTCCTCCAATTAAGCTTTCTAAGAGAAATACCGTAAAAAGGATATTTATGGATTGACTAGTCTTTGAGTTATTTGGAAATGAAGGATGAAACATGCACTCATAATATCACTAATTTCATTGTTCTTATCAGAAGCTTATTGGGGACCTTCTTTTCATTCTGAGTTCATAATCAATAACAACGACTTCTCTACATGCGTACTACACTCACGCCAATCAATGAAGACTTATGAATCTCTTTGAACAGAATCAAATTGCTCTCTGTAGGGACATGGACATTATGAATGATAAAATGACTCAACTTTTTGAGACTCTTCAAGTTGTTGTTAAAGGTCAAGAAGAGCTTCGTCAGAGTGTTGACAAGATTGCAGAGGCTTTCTCTTCCACTTAAAATGGGTTTCCTAATCCTCCTAATGGGATTCCTAAAGTTGATACTATTGGGATCACTCCTGATAATCCCGTGTTTCAGAAGAAGGTCTTTGACAATTATGACAACGTCATTGATCTTAATGGACCACCAGCTGATCCCACTGTTGATCCTGTTGAAACTACTAAAATGCATCATGTTATTAAGGATCGTCTAGATGTCATGGAAACTTCTAAGACTTATGGTTTCAATGCCACTACCATATGCCTAGTACTTGATATTTTTATCCCTTAAGAATTCAAGATTCCTGATTTTGACAAATACAAAGGTGATAGTTATCCAGAAGCTCATCTTCCTCACTACTATAGGAAGATTGGATTTCATGCTAATAATGAACCATTGTTCATGTACTTCTTCCAAAACAACCTGACCCGGGCACCGTTAGAATGGTATATGCAGTTAGAGAGAACTCATGTCAATACTTGGGGAGAGCTTGCTGATGCTTTCTTGAAACATTACCACCACGACACTACTATGGCTCCTAGTCGTGCACATATTCAGGGTATGGCAAATAAATCTGAAGAGTCCTTCAAAGAATATTCCCAGAGGTGGCATGGATTTGTTATAAGGGTTCAACCTCCTCTCTTCGATTGTGAATTGACTGATTTGTTCATGGGCACCTTGCAAGAACCATATCTCCAACATATGCTTGGTAGTACTTCAACTTCCTTTGCTGACTTGGTTACCATTGGGGAATGTATTGAAGACGGTCTCAAGTCAGAAAAAATTCAGGGTGCATCTAACGCTATCAGTGGAAGTAACAAGAAACCTTGATTTGGCCTTCTTAAGAAGAAATAAGGAGACACTAGTACTACTATTGACACTAGTACTGAGAGATCTTGTTCCTCCTATAAATACTTTCCCTCGAGGTTATGATGCCAATGCTCATTGTGAATTCCATTAAGGGTCCCCATGCCATACAATTGAGAATTTTAGGGCATTGAAATACAATGTTCAGGACCTCCTTGGTGCCAAAGATATCATATTCCATCCAAGGGGTCTAAAAATGGATTGAATCATCTTGCTGAGACATGTGTCAAGACTACCAAGAACACCTTCTGAAGAAATAAGCTTGAAGAAGTCTCCTCAACACAACAATTTCTACTTTCATTTGTATTCTAATTAGTAATCTTTCTTGTTTTATTTAATACTTTCTTGTTTGCAAAACTATTTGTTTTTGAATATTAAATCATAATACGTTGAATATGATTGTCTTGAATTAATCCATTCGTTATCACTCTTATTTGTTTTACTATGCTTTTGATACAAAACTCTTGTTAATAATGAAAAACCTCTGGAGGGAGGATGGTGAACAATATACCAAAAATCTTAAACGGTATGCTTTTGAGTAAAACCATGCTGACGATGTACATACATTATTTCAAATCCACCAAACACCAGAGATAAAAGGGAGATAGACGCTCGTTAACCCCTCTAAGCCTTCGAAGTAGGAGTTTCTTTTTTGTTCGGAAAAAACTCTAATTTTAACTCTGGGGCAGGTAGTGTTCAGTTAATTTGATCGAGCATTTAGAACTCATCGGGAGTGCGCATCTAAGGATACAACAATGGTTATCCATCAAAAGGATGAGGAAAGTCAAAAGTAAAGGGGTTAACTTTCACTTATCAGGAGTGTGTGTCAATTAATGATATCCCAGTGGGTATCTCTCGCACATAAAAAAGTTGAGATCAGATGACGATACAACAATGGCTATCCCTCATCTAGCAAATACTTAGACAGTCACGACCACTTCCAACAAATCAAAGACGACATAACGATCAACAACTTGTTCAAAAGGGAAAGTATGATGAAAGAAAGAGACAAAAATTCCTGCTAAGTCAAAACTTGAAAAACAAGTTGTTAAGGCAAAAGTCAGGGCATCCCGCTGGACTTTAGAGTCAAATTCAAAAGAAAACTTGTCCAGGAAAAATTTAGGGAAAGTGAAAAGCGCGATAAGCAAAAAGGGATTACCAAATAAAAATCCTCATCGAAAGAACAAGGTCATGTGATCAGGCACCAAAATCAAAATTTAGTGACTCTCGTATCCAAGAAACCTTAGTGGTTCCTCAACCATCACAAACTCCCCATAAAAACCAAGCCATTTCCAACATCCATACACATTGGTTCATAACAAATTCCAGTGAAAAACCTGAACCATACATCATCCATGACAAATCCGAACATAAACCACAAAAATTAACATACTAACAACCTTCAGTTAACCCTAACATTATCTGCTAACCATGCCTCTGCATATAAGAGAGCTAATATAATGTCTGAAGAAATCCACCTGTATAGAACAAAAAAAAACCGGTTTAGAAAAACTATTCAGGAAACACAAATAAACCAGAAAAAAATTCAACGTCCACGATGCTTCGGAGTTGTGCCTACTTTTGTTATCGATGCTGACACTCCGTGATTGTTCATATTGCCTACTGTCGCCTACCTCGATCTTCTATATCTTGTTTAGGTGTTCAATCGCTTTGGACATCAAATTTTTGTTTTACATCCTATTCCCGATTGTTTGCTTCGGGTGATTCGCTCCCCTTAGATAAAGCATTTCTCTTCTTTTATATTTCACTCACACTTTTTTGTCTCGCGTGATCTACTCCCCTTGACTAAAGCATTTGTCTTATTTTCTTTACCATTTTATTTGTGTGCTCTTTCGAGCTTGTTTGTTTGCTTGCTTTTGATACCATGTTCCCTTAGGAAGTGCTTATTCCTTTCAGATGCAAGTTAGACATTAATTTGCAAACCATGCATGCTAACATCAGGTAGACGTTTCCATTTTATTAATCGAAACCTTAGGACCACCATTATATGATAACAATAGGATTATAAATAGGCTAGTCTCCTGTAGACTCTTTTCTTCCCCTTTCACATATGCATTTAAAACTAAAACTTTGTTTTTCTTAGCAAATTATAAAACATCTTAATCATACTTAAACCCTTTTTCATGGTAACAAAACACAAATCAATCAAATGTGGCATCTTGCCTTAAGGGCATAACTCAAAATCATTTTCAGGTAAGGGCATGCTAATTTACTTCTGTGGCAACGCATCAGTCTCCAAAGGTCGAGCTGCGGCAGAAGGAGTGTAATACGGTGGGAGAACCAACTTTTAGTTTTGTTTTTTATCGTAAATGTTACGGTTAACAAGAGTTTCCACCAACTTTTCTTTTATCCAATAAAGGAATGGGTGAAAAGAACAGGAAAGACCTTTGAGAATTTTTCTGAGTAAGAGGGGTAGGTTATCAAAAGGGAAGGTGTTAGCACCCTTTTCATCCGGAGTTATCTACGCGCCCTTAATCTCTAGCTCACTTTTGAAAATTCTTTGTGTTTGTATGTTTTGAAAATATTTTGAAAATGCCTAAGTTAGGAAACTTTTTAATGATTCTTGTATCAGTTGAGAACGCATACAAAGTGTTTGTTTTGAAAATATTTCAGAAGAGAAGTGTATTGTGTGAAAAATGTTATTGAAATGTTCGTGAGAAAGCGATTAAGAACTATCCTACCATTGCTTAGTAGGAAGCCCTATCGTTGGATGTTTGAGGGACAGGCGCAGGTCATCGTACAATCATAAAGGAAACTCGTAGGGTTCTTTAGCAATTTTTCATAAGGGACTAAGATAGTATACTGAAGGCAGCATCGAAGGGTCGTCGAGGGACTATGATATTTTAACCGAGGGTCTTTGCTAAAGCGTCCCACGTTCGAGGGACATGACTGTTTTTATCTGAGGCAACAACTGGGGTGACCCTAGAGGTGCGTGTGTGAAGAGTAATTCATGTTAAGTTATTTTAGTCTTGTAATTAAGGTTTTATATGATTTTTTTTATGGCTTTCCGTACAAACCTAATTACTATACAATTATATATATACACATGCATAATTATAGGTGCATAACGTAAAATGCACGAAGATAAAACCTAGGCTATTACAATGCTTTGGGGATGGGGGTTACAAACCATAAAACTGGGGGAAAGAACAATAAACCCTAATTTATCTATTATAACCTTTATCAGTTACAATATTATGAAAAATGAACGTTAAAAATGAAAGAAAAAAAAGCGACGATTACAAGAAGAGACGAAGAGTTTATTTGAGGGAAAACAAATGATGATTAAATGATTTTTTGTTGTTTATTTTTAAGCAAAAGGAATTAAATTCTAATAAAAACCTAAGTTATTTATAATTAAAGAAAAGTTTTAATTAAGTTAATTTATTTAGAAAAAAAATTTTGATTTCATTAAATAAAAGTCAAATTGATTAAACCTATATCTAAATTTATTCTAATTAATTAAAAAAGTTAATTATATTTTTTTTTCAAAAAAAGAAATTGTAAAGAAAAAGGAATGGGCCTGCAGAAGTAAACCTAGAGGGGTGCTGAAAAGCAAAATAGTTAGGCCCAAATGCGCTTGCCAGCTGCTTGCGTGTTGTGATACGGTGGGAGAACTGGCTTGGGTTTTGCGTTTGTATTCGCAAATGTTGCGGTTTAGCAAGAGTCGCCACCGACTTTTCTATTATCCAAAAAGGAAAGGTGAAAAAGCACAGGAAAGACCTTTAAAGATGTTTTTGAGTTCGGAGGGTAGATTATGAAAAGGGAAGGTATTGGCACTCTTTTCATCCATGGTTTTCCATGGGCTCTTAGTTACTTGCTAGATCACTTGCTTTTGTTTGAATGTGCTTTGTGGTGTGGTTTTTTGAAAGTATTTTGAAGACGTGACTTTATAATGATCCTCGTCTCTATAAGAATGTATACAAAGTGTTGTTTTGAAAATAGTTCAAATATGTGTTTGTGAGGTGTGTTTTGAAAGTGATTTTAAAAAAGGGTTTCCTTCGTAATGGCTCTCGTCTCTATAAGAACGCGTACAAAGTGTTTATCTTTTGAAAATGTTTCAAAGTGAGAGTGTTGGTGTATATATGTTTTTGTTATGAGCAAGCGAGTAACTGAGAACGAACCTACCTACTCAAAAGGTCTTAGATGTGATTTTCCTCCTCCTTTAGATGTTGCTACCTCACCATTGATTTGGTAAGAAGCCTCATTGTTGGAAGTGAAGGGACGGGCGTTGGGTCATCGTATGACCGTGATAGCAATGTTGTGGGATGACTTAGCACTTTTTCCATTAGGGACTAAGATCATTTTGATGGGCAACTTTGATAGCGTCATCGAGGGACTATGATCTTGTATTTCGATTTGTTTGTGCTAAGACATCCCACATGCATAACATGGCCATTTTTAGGCAACAAGTGAGATTACCCTAAGGGTATAAGTGTGCAAGTGTGTTTGATTGCATGCATTTGTCTTTGATTTTTGGTTATCTACTTGTTGATTTTTATTTCTTTCCATACACACCTAATTACTATACAGTATAAGAAAACAGTAAATTGCAGAAAATGAAATTCTAAGCTATTACAATATTTAGGGGATGGGGGTACATATGTATGAATGGGGATTGCAAGTAAATATAAGTCCTAAGTTACTATTACAACCATATTGAAATGTACAATATAAGAAAGAAAAAAACTTGTTTAGAAAAGGTTTTTGTCTTAAAGAAATAAGTTAAAAAGAAAATGTTTTTATGTCTTTTTATGTTAATACTAAAAAATGATGAAAAAGGAAAATAAATGCAAGGTAGAAACAACGTGTTGTTGTAAGCAGAACAGCTAGGACTAGAAGTTCTGAGGCCAAGAGCGTTGTGACTCAACAGGAGACGTCTGTGGGATCAAAAGTTCTGAATGGGTAAACTCTGAGGTCCTGCAAGAAATGTTAGAGGACAAACACAGAGGTTCTGGGTGGTATGCAGCCAGCGAACCAAAAGTCAGAAGTTCTGTATTATACTAAAACAATGAGCAAACGTCAACAGTTTAGTGTATTTGACATGTAAGGAGAACTCAGAAGTTTTGTGTTATGCTAAGATTGTGAGTGAACATCAGAAGTTTTGTATTATGCTGAGCCAGTGGGTGAATATCAGAAGTTCAGTGTGTGTTAATAGTGAGAAAAATCATGGAAGTTTTGTGTGTTAAAACAGTGAAGAGAACTCAGAAGTTCTGCGTGCTTAAATAATGAGAAAATCCTAGAAGTTCTGTGTGTTAAAATGATGAGTGAAAAACAGAAGTTTTGTGTTATATTTCAGCTCTTAAACAACACAACAACAATTTATTCAGTTCAGCAAATCAGAATGATAACAGCACAACAGTTCATAGAAGTTATAATCCTAAGTCTGAGCCTAGCATTATTCTAGAAGTGCTGATCCATAGTTTTTTTCAGTTCATGCAATGATATGTACAATATTAATACTATGGTATTTACATGCTAATGATGTTTAGAATGAAAAACAAGTAAAGTCAGAAAGACTTACCTGGAGCGTGCTTGGAGCTTTTAGTGGCTGCCTTTGGATGTTCTGAATCAGCGAGAGAGGCAGAAGAGTTGTTGTGTCTTTTTGTTCAAGGGGAAGAACAAAGGTTTTCTATGTATGAGAGATCTGGGTTTTTATGAAGGTTTCACAAATTCTTTTTCTCTCTTTTTGGCCAGTCTCTCCCTTCAAAAACCAGCCTCTTGAACGTGTGATGGAGCCAAGTATTTATAGATGAATTTGCTGTGATTTAGGGGGAAAAAAATGGGATTTGAACCTGTTTTGGCATCCTGTTCTTTTGCTTTTTCATCACAGTTTTCGTATGCTAGTTTTGTGTAATCATGGGATGCAGACGTAGGTTGAGCCATCTATTGGTCATAGGTCTGCAGCAAGTTGTATAAGCAATGTTTTGGGATTTGGTCAAGTTTTGACCAAAGCGTTGAAAATATCCTTCATGTGCTGAAGTGATGCCTTGTCTTTTAAGCAAGCATGGTGGCTGTCAGCAGGATTTAAGGAAAAGCAAAGTTGTTACCCAAGACAACAGAGGTACGCGTGGTGAAAATCCTTTGGATAAAGACTCAGAAGGTAGTTTTGAGCATTAAATGAGCATTAAATGATGATGAGACTTATCTCAACTAGAAATCCTGCAATGTGATACTCTACACCAATGCTTAGTTCTGGGTCAGAATTTCTGCTTCAGCGTAGCATCCATCCTCTGATCTTTGTATCTTCTGGCTTCATCATGTTCTGAAGGAGATTTTAGACTTTCTAGAAAGCTTGCAGCACGCTCCTTAACCTTCTTTACATTACCCTAACAAACTCTGACTGAACTTGCGTAGATGCTGAAGAGCCATGTTATGACTGAAGACTATGTGTTGAACCATGTTTACAAATTCTGACTGCACCTGCCTGGAGGCTGACTTAGAAGTTCTGAAGTGTCATTTTTTCTTAAATACTTAGAAAAATCCCAAGTATTTCGAAATCTGACTTTTCCATAGTAAATTTGACTTTTGAATTTTTTGATGATACAAACTTCAAATTCTAACATGTCTTGATGAAATATGATTCTTGAAGCTTGATTTTGATCCAAAAGTCAAAGTTTGTCTTTTCAGCGTGCAAATGACCATTTTTCCCTTGGAAGTGATTTCCTTGGAAAATTTGTAGTTCAAGGCTTGGAACTTTGATAGAAGCAAACCTGGGATCCAGGGTGATCCCTTGTGAAATGAGAGGGCAAATTTTGGGGTGCAACAACTGCCCCTGTTCAATCTTCTTACACCTGAAGAGTTAGATGGGTAATTCGGTAATTCGTGACTTGAAGGTGGAAGATGATTGAACACTAGAGTGCCCAAAAAATTTGCAGTCGGGGATGTGTTGATTGGTTATGTAGGGAATAGGCTTGAAGATTCCATTTGGAGAGGTAATGGATAGCTGTTGGAGATGGGCTTAAAGATGCCATTCGAAGGTGATTGTATCTGGACTCAGGATGATGAAGGAATCTTGGACGATTTCTACTACAAAAGGATGATGAAGGAATCTTGGATGACTACTACCTCAGCAGGATGATGAATGAATCTTGGACGACTACTACCTTAGCAGGATGATGAAATAATCTTGGACAACTACTACCTCAGCAGGATGATGAAGGAATCTTTGACGACTGCTACTCCAATAGGATGATGAAGGAATCTTGGACGATTGCTACTCCAAAAGGATGATGAAGGAATCTTTGACGACTGCTACTCCAACAGGATGATGAAGGAATCTTGGACGATTTCTACTCCAAAAGGATGATGAAGGAATCTTTGACGACTGCTACTCCAACAGGATGATGAAGGAATCTTGGACGATTACTACTCCAAAAGGATGATGAAGGAATCTTTGACGACTGCTACTCCAACAAGATGATGAAGGAATCTTGGATGATTTCTACTCCAAAAGGATGATGAAGGAATCTTGGATGACTACTACCTCAGCAGGATGATGAAGGAATCTTTGGACGATTACTACCTCAACAGGATGATGAAGGAATCTTGGATGACTACTACCTCAGCAGGATAATGAAGGAATCTTGGATGACTACTACCTCAGCAGGATGATGAAAGAATCTTGGACTATTGCTACTCCAAAAGGATGATGAAGGAATCTTTGACGACTGCTACTCCAACAGGATGATGATGGAATCTTGGACGATTTCTACTCCAAAAGGATGATGAAGGAATCTTTGACGACTGCTACTCCAACAGGATGATGAAGAAATATTTGACGAATACTACTCCAACAGGATGATGAAGGAATCTTGGATGATTGCTACTCCAAAAGGATGATGAAGGAATCTTTGACGACTGCTACTCCAATAGGATGATGAAGTAATCTTGGATGATTTCTACTCCAAAAGGATGATGAAGGAATCTTTGACGACTGCTACCTCAACAGGATAATGAAGGAATCTTGGACGACTACTACCTCAGCAAGATGATGAAGGAATCTTGGACGATTTCTACTCCAAAAGGATGATGAAGGAATCTTTGACGATTGCTACTCCAACAGGATGATGAAGGAATCTTGGACGATTGCTACTCCAAAAGGTAATGATAACCTTTGTTTGTCGATCGATCCTTCTTGAAAAGGTAAAGAGTTAGTTGTATGCAATGTCATGATGTATGCATTGTGTAATGATGTTCTCAAAATAAATGAGATTTATGTTATATGTATTTTGTATGCATATGTTATGAATGTTATTGAGATGTAAGTGTGTCTTCAAACTTTGCTTAAAATGTTTCCACTGGGGATCCCTGTTTTGTTGAGGAGAACTCCGTTGGGGAAAGTTGAAAACTCTGTGGCGATTGTTGATTCATGCTTGGGGAAAAAGTTCTGGAGTCTCGGTTGTCCGTTGCTCTACTAGGGAGTCGAAGTTGAATTGATATTTGGTCAGGTCTAGGTTTCACAGTAACTTGCTGGGGATTGTAGAGTAGTCTACTGGCGAAAAGGAGTTATGGTCCTTTGATTTTTAGTAGTCAGAGATGCAAACTCAAGCTGGGGAATCTGTAATTTGTTATGGAAATAAACCCTGTTACCGGTCTCCTAGAGAGGTGATGACTTCGTTAGGGAAGTCCTTGAGGATTCTTGAAGTTGCCCCAGCTGGGTAAAGGTTTTCAGAGATCGAAAATCTGGTTGGGGAATCATCCTATGAGAAGGATTATGGGGAAACTTGTCATTTCCCCTAGCAGTAAATATTTGTGGTATTTCCCAAAAATGTTTGATTGTACGTAACCCTTTGTTGAGATTGACGTTCAATGCCCCAAGTGACGAAGATGGAGACCTGCCTCTGGTTACTCTGCAATTCTTGAGAAATTTCTTGGAATCTTGACTGGACTTCCCCAGGTGTGCTGGATAGTAACATGTCATGCCCCCTTGTTGATAGGAGATTTGTCAGTGGAAGTGTCATCCTTCTTGAAGTAATTTTGTTTACTGAGAGAGCTTTCGTTCATCGGATATTCGTTGTGTGAATTTCTCTGCTGTCAAACAAATAGCCAAATGCAAACAGTGATATTCAAGTAATGTAAAGTTTATGCTTGTCTTGAAATTTTGAAAATGCGTTTTAGCGAGTAAAGAAATTTTGTAAGAAAAATTCAAACTCAGGATTTTGAGTAAAGCCTTACAGGAGTCAGGATACCTTTTGTAATAGTATGCTTTCGAACTAACCCATGCTTCAATTAGGAATTTTGAAGGGTTGTAACGTGGCTTGTTTCACGGTTTAAGAAATAAAGGATAAAGGCTCAAAGTGTATTTGTACCCACCCGCTCTTCGTGACGTTCTTCAGTCCTAAACTCAGTTAATTGTGCGTTTGAACTCCAATTGAGTCTGGAATGACGTTCTGGTGATGGTTCAGACATGTTGAGTTTGTCGGAAGGCGGTCATTTTTTGCAACATTTTCCATGTTGTTGAGGGTTTGTAGTGGCCTCTTTCTTTTGACTTGTTATCCCTGATTTTTTCCTGACTATTCTCTGTGTTGAGGTTGTAGTCAGCGGGATGCCCCAGTTTTTTTCTTAAGTCTCTTTTGTAGGTTTTGACCTAGTGGGCTTTTCTCTTGAGAGCTAATGAATGCCTATTTGGTAGGGAACCATTACTATCTTTTGATTCCAAAGGAATGTTTCTTAACGTCATTCGTTGTATTACGAGATGAGAGTTTGCGGCTAAAATCACGTTTGTATTAACTTGAGAGACTACCCTGCCCCAGGTTTTGTTTAAAGGTCTCAATTTGTGTAAAAAGGAAAACTTCTACTTCTTTGGCTCGAAGAGGTTGACTAGGGATTATCTTCCTTATAACTCCAGTGTTTAGGTTTTGAAAGAATGCCTGTACATCGTCAGCAAGGTCTGTTCAAAAGCATATTGTATGAGATTATGGCATTTTTTTCGTCATCCTCTCTCTAAAGGCTTGTAACTTTTAGCAAGAGTTGAATGTCATAGAGAGAGTAAAAAGCATGGTTTAAATGTAATGAAAATGAGTGGATCAAATCAAGACAAACATATGCAATGCATTAATGAAACAAAGTTTGACATTAATAGATAATTGTTTGAATAACAAAATAGATTACAACTTGAAAATTCAAATGAAACATAAGCCTCTTTGTTTGAACGTGTCACTTTAGGTGGTGAGCCTTTGAGGAACGGAACAAGAACTCAGTATGGCCACCTTGTTTGAACTCCAGCATTCCTTCGTCGATCAAGTTTTGAATCTTGTACTTCAGCGCCCAACAATCGTTAGTATCGTGCCCTGAGCTGTCAGAATGATAAGCACACCTTGCCTCCGGATTATAGTTAAGAGAGGAAGTCTTCGGGCTCGAATGAGGGTTTATCACCGTAATTAGCTTCATCTTCAACATGTGTTGCAATGCTTATGACAATGGCATGTTGATTTGGGTGAACTGCCTTTGAGGTCTTTCCACCCTTGGCTGATTTTCGGGTTGATGTTGACGAAGTCGTTGTTGGGATCGCGACGTAGCAGCAAATTGGGATGGTCTCCCATCTTCTTGTCTCAAGGGAGGCTGAGCAATGATTTGATTTCCAACCCTGATTGATTTCCCCATACGGTTGCAACCGTCTTGACGAAGTTGGTGGACAAGAACTTTCACCTCTTTTTGTCTTTGAGCCAGATTTTGGATAAGAGCCATCTGGCCCGCCAGTTGTCCCATCATTTGGACCTTCATTATGGCTATCTCGGTTTGTAGCCGTTCCAACTGGTCATCTTTATTTCCCTCAGGATTCCCCATGGTCATGCCCCTAGTAAGGAGAGCTTTCACCTCTTCTTGCCCCTTGGATAGGTTCAAGAACATCTCTTGAAGTTGAGCATTTTGAGCCTGGATGTCCTTGATAGTCTTCTCTAGATCCATCTCTACTGAAATAAACAGTAGGAAGATAAGGAGACCTGTGTGGGAGAAGCATGTCATGATATGATGCATGATATATGGATGCATGTTTTCAAGGATCTCGTGGGGGTAAATACAAGAAAAATGTTAGAAGTTGAACTTTGATCAACAACTTTTGTTTGGATAACTTTGTATCGGTGGATGTCCTTCCACTAGAATTAAGCTCACCATGTCAAGGGGTTCATAGCCCTTGACTCAAGTTTGTTTTACTTGATCTTTTACGGTGTTTGGTAAAAGAAAAATAAACCCCCCCGCCCCTTGCTAGACGTTTGGTTCATCACAACCTGCATCAAAGACCCTTGAGATCCTTGAAATGGTTATTGAAAATGCTATGGTATGATGTTATGATGTTATGTACAAATATGCGAGGTAATTGAGTTTATATACAAATAATAATATACAAACAAAGCATACAAGTCCTTAGTTTTAGGCTTGCATGGAGTTTGTAGGTAAGTACCCTCTTGAAATTTAGTTGGCTCAACCTGTCCTAGTTAATAGTAACCGGGTTCTAAGGGATCTCAATATCACTGACCTTTCCCACAAGCTTCGTTCAATAAGCAATTGACTCGCAACCGAACAAAACTCATGGGTCAAGTCTCAATGAGTGTAGCATTGAGTATCAACCAATTTTCATCTCTACACCGAAACCGGTTATCTCACTACGTCCTAATGGCCAAGTTGGTCAAGTAAGGTTCTAAGGTCAGTTGATGCTTCACGATACCACGCGGAGACCCCGTACTCTCCTTGACTGACTCAAGGGTTACCGGTACCAACCAAAGTGCCACATCAACGTAGCTTCTTCTTCAACCATGTCGGTATACGCCACACAATTCCCTCACAGTCTATTGCTACTTACCTAAAAGGTGTCCAAAAATCCAGGTGTAGGATTTAAAACAATCCCAAACAAGGAACCAAAATGTAAAGAAAACAAATCAAACAATGTAAGCAAGTAAATGTGATCTAACCCTAAGGTAAACCCACTTTTAGAATACTCCCCAATAGAGTCGCCAGTTCTATGATATGGTGGGAGAACTGACTTGGGTTTTGCGTTTGTATTCGCAAATGTTGTAGTTTAGCAAGAGCCGCCACCGACTTTTCTTTTATCCAAAAAGGAAAGGTGAAAAAGCACAGGAAAGACCTTTAGAAATGTTTGAGTTCAGAGGGTAGATTATGAAAAGGGAAGGTATTAGCACCCTTTTCATCCATGGTTTTCAATGGGCTCTTAGTTACTTTTTAGATCACTTGCTTTTGTTTGAATGTGCTTTGTGGTGTGGTTTTTTGAAAGTATTTTGAAGATGTGACTTTGTAATGATCCTCGTCTCTATAAGAATGTATACAAAGTGTTGTTTCGAAAATAGTTCAAAGATGTGTTTGTGAGGTGTGTTTTTTAAAGTGATTTTAAAAAAGGGTTTCCTTTGTAATGGCTCTCGTCTCTATAAGAACGCGTACATAGTGTTTATCTTTTGAAAATGTTTCAAAGTGAGAGTGTTGGTGTATAAATGCTTTGGTTGTGAGCAAGCGAGTAACTGAGAACGAACCTACCTACTCAAAAGGTCTTAGATGTGCTTTTCCTCCTCCTTTAGATGTTGCTACCTCACCATTGATTTGGTAAGAAGCCCCATTGTTGGATGTGAAGGGACGGGCGTTGGGTCATCGTATAACTGTGATAGCAATGTTGTGGGATGACTTAGAACTTTTTCCTTTAGGGACTAAGATCATTTTGATAGGCAACTTTAATAGCGTCATCGAGGGACTATGATCTTGTATTTCGATTTGTTTGTGCTAAGACATCCCACATGCATAACATGGCCATTTTTAGGCAACAAGTGAGATTACCCTAAGGGTGTAAGTGTGCAAGTGTGTTTGATTGCATGCATTTGTCTTTGATTTTTGGTTATCTACTTGTTGATTTTTATTTCTTTCCATACACGCCTAATTACTATACAATATAAGAAAACAGTAAATTGCGGAAAATGAAATTCTACACTATTACAATATTTAGGGGATGGGGGTACATATGTACGAATGGGGATTGCAAGTAAATATAAGTCCTAAGTTACTATTACAACCATATTGAAATGTACAATATAAGAAAGAAAAAGACTTGTTTAGAAAAGGTTTTTGTCTTAAAGAAATAAGTTAAAAAGAAAATGTTTTTATGTCTTTTTATGTTAATACTAAAAAATGATGAAAAAGGAAAATAAATGCAAGGTAGAAACAACGTGTTGTTGTAAGCAGAACAGCTAGGACCATAAGTTCTGAGGCCAAGAGCACGGTGACTCAGCAGGAGACGTCCGTGGGATCAGAAGTTCTGAATGGGTAAACTCTAAGGTCCTGCAAGAAATGTTAGAGGACAAACACAGAGGTTCTGGTTGGTATGCAGTCAACGAACGAAAAGTCAAAAGTTCTGTATTATACTAAAACAGTGAGCAAATGTCAGCAGTTTAGTGTATTTGACATGTAAGGAGAACTCAGAAGTTTTGTGTTGTGCTAAGATTGTGAGTGAACATCAGAAGTTCTGTATTGTGTTGAGCCAGTGGGTGAATATCAGAAGTTCAGTGTGTGTTAATAGTGAGAAAAATCATGGAAGTTCTGTGTGTTAAAACAGTGAAGAGAACTCAGAAGTTCTGTGTGCTTAAACAGTGAGAAAATCCTAGAAGTTCTGTGTGTTAAAATGATGAGTGAAAAACAGAATTTTTGTGTTATATTTCATCTCTTAAACAACACAACAACAATTTATTCAGTTCAGCAAATCAAAATGATAACAACACAACAGTTCATAGAAGTTATAATCCTAAGTCTGAGCCTAGCATTATTCTAGAAGTGTTGATCCATAGTTTTTTCCAGTTCATGCAATGATATGTACAATATTAATACTATGGTATTTACATGCTAATGATGTTTAGAATGAAAAACAAGTAAAGTCAGAAATACTTACCTGGAGCGTGCTTGGAGCTTTGAGTGGCTGCCTTTGGATGTTCTGAATCAGCGAGAGAGGCAGAAGAGTTGTTGTGTCTTTTTGTTCAAAGGGAAGACCAAAGGTTTTCTATGTATGAGAGATCTGGGTTTTTATGAAGGTTTCACAAATTCCTTTTCTCTCTTTTTGGCCAGTCTCTCCCTTCAAAAACCGGCCTCTTGAACGTGTGATGGAGCCAAGTATTTATAGATGAATTTGTTGTAATTTAGGAGGAAAAACAAATGGGATTTGAACCTGTTTTGGCATCCTGTTCTTTTTCTTTTTCATCACAGTTTTCAAATGCTAGTTTGGTGTAATCATGGAATGCAGGTGTAGGCTGAGCCAGTTGTTGGTCATAGGTCTGCAGCAAGTTGTATAAGCAATGTTTTGGGATTTGGTCAAGTTCTGACCAAAGCGTTGAAAATATCCTTCATGTGTTGAAGTGCTGCCTTGTCTTTTAAGCAAGCATGGTGGCTGTCAGCAGGATTTAAGGAAAAGCAAAAGCGAAGTTGTTATCCCAAGATAACAGAGGTACGCGTGGTGAAAACCCTTTGGATAAAGACTCAGAAGGTAGTTGTGAGCATTAAATGAGCATTAAATGATAATGAGACTTATCTCAACCAGAAATCCTGCAACGTGATACTCTACACCAAGGCTTAGTTCTGGATCAGAATATCTGCTTAAGCGTAGCATCCATCCTCTGATATTTGTATCTTCTGGCTCCATCATGTTCTGAAAGAGATTTCAGACTTTCTAGAAAGCTTGCAGCACGCTCCTTAACCTCCTTTGGATTACCCTAACAAACTCTGACTGAACTTGCGTAGATGCTGAAGATAGACTGAAGACTATGTGTTGAACCATGTTTACAAATTTTGACTGCACCTGCCTGGAGGCTGACTCAGAAGTTCTGAAGTGTCATTTTTTCTTAAATACTTAGAAAAATCCCAAGTATTTAGATATCTGGCTTTTCCATAGTAAATTTGACTTTTGAATTTTTTGATGATACAAACTTCAAATTCCAACATGTCTTGATGAAATATGATTCTTGAAGCTTGATTTTGATCCAAAAGTCAAAGTTTGACTTTTCAGCGTGCAAATGACCATTTTGCCCTTGGAAGTGATTTCCTTGGAAAATTTGTAGTTCAAGGCTTGGAACTTTGATAGAAGCAAACCTGGGATCCAGGGTGATCCCTTGTGAAATGAGAGGGCAAATTTTGGGGGGCAACACGTGTGATCCCATGTGGCTCATTCCAGGAGGTGTATTGTGGGGCCTTCCCTAGAGCCAATAGATCTTGATTTTTTGAGATCTAAAGGGAGTGATGAGAGAGTGTATGATGCATGCTTTGGCTTGACTTGCAAAGGATATGTGAGAAATAACATGGAAAATAAAAATACTAGGGGCAAGGATCGAACTCGTGCCCTGTTATACCAATTCCTTTGCAACGCTCGCTCTACCATTGGGGCGATTGTTACTTCCAATTACATAAATCAAACAAAATCAACAAATATACAGATTTACCTATATGGCCAGAGAAGCGCGGGAACCCTAGCTCCTGTCATCTTCTCCAGCAACCTGCAAAAAAAAAAGAGTCAATTTTCAAGGATCCAAACACCATGTCCCCCCTAATTCGATCCTCCTGGATCTGAATCTGGCCTTAGTTTTGGCTAAAAACCCTTGATTCATGTGTTTCGAACCAAGTTACATTGATCGGAGAAAAAAATGGCTTTTAGCAAATATGCACGCATGGGATAATGTTAATGATCTAAACTTGTTCAAGCATGTCTCAAGATTATGTTAGAAGCAACAAATTGTTTTGAAGTAAAGCAAAATTACATATATGATTTTTTGCAAAAAATGGAAACGACAAGGCTATGTTTTACAGTTTCATGCATTTGGGACCATCAAAAATGATCCAAACCTACCCTTTGATGCTCCAGGAGGTGAATGGTTTTGGATTTTTGGAACGAGCGGGCTTCTAACAGTAGTTTCAAAACTTAGGTTTTTTTGATAAAATGTTAACAATTTTTGCAAGTTTCTTGAGGTAGGGATCGTATTCCTTCGATCTGATTTGTAGTGTATATATAGAGAAAGGAAATGGAATTAACAAATAAGGTACAAAATCATGTCATCATGGCCAAGATCAAGCAAGATAAAACATGTTTTAAGCCTTCCATTTTGAAATATTCCTTTCCTTTTCCATCCTCACACGATTTTGGCAAGTTGTGCTGACCTGTTTTGGGCCCTAAGAGACCAATCATGCGCTTGGCCCAATGATCTTGTACCTTATTTAATTTATTTTGCATTTATTTGAATAAAAACAAAATAAATATAAATAAAATAAGAAAATATAAAACAAGATATGAATGAGCTTAGGATTCTTTCATAAGGTCATGGATATGTTTGAAACCTAAAAAGTTAGGCCCACAAGTCAAAAATTTCAAGTTTACTCACTTTGTATTTCATGCCTTTTCTCAAAATTTCCCAATTTCAATGGTCATAAGTCACTCAATTTTAATCCTTTGAAGGTGATCTTTGAATTTTTAGATAGCTCAAGATGTCCCCTTCAATTTATCTTTTGATCATTTTTTCATTTGGAGTATTTATCTTGATGCAAATTGCCTTGGCAAAAAGTGTCTTTTAGTTGAATTTTGAAATGACCTGTAATGTATTAGCTCATATATTTTATATGAAGCACCTTTTGGACTTGATCATAAATACAAAGTAGTAGAGAATTAAATTTCCTTCAAAATGGTTTTTGCTTGAGAAAAAATTGATGAAGCATGTGAAAGTTATGCTTGGTCAAAGTTCAGTTGACTTATTCTAAGGAAGCCCTAATTTGGCAACTTAGGACTTTTGATGATTTAAGGGATTTCATTGAGGAATCATGATCAACCATTGATCAAATGATGAATATAACTTCAAAATGTTAATGTTGACAAATTTTTTTGAAGTTTGACTGTAAGTTGACCATAGTTAACTTTTTACCCAATATAGTTGATTTTCAATCATCTAAGCTTATTGATTGGAGAAACTTGTAATACAAGACCTGAAACTTGATATGAGCATTGTTGAAGACCTATGATGAACCATGAAAACCATTTGAGACCTTTTAAACCCATTCTTCCTTGTGCAAGATGAAACCCTAGTTGTGGACCCATTGCTTAGGAGGTGAATTTGTCTGATCAGCTCTTAAGAATCCTTGAGCATTTGAGAACCTCAGAAGAATGTTTTTTTTTTGAAGAAAATGGGAGGGAAAATTTTGGGGTACACTAGCTGCCCCTATTCAATCTTCTTAAACCTGAAGTGTTAGATTGGCATGTCTTCCATTCGTGACTTGAAGGTGGAAGATGATTGAAAACTTAAGTGCCTTAAAATATTCACTCGCCTGTGCACAAAGTAATAATGTTGGTTGATTATATCGGGAATGGCATTAAATATTCCATTTATAGAGGTGAGAGAGAGTCATCAGAGATGGGCTTATAGATTCCATCCAAAGTAACTGTTGATAGAAATTAGACTAAGTCTACGCTTAACTTTGTCCAAAAGGAGTATCAGAATAAATCTACACTCAATTTAACCTGAGCCAGAAGATGTCTACACCCGACTTCAACTGGAAGAAGTATTAGAATAAATCTACACTCGATTTAATCTAAGCCAGAAGATATCTATGCCCGACTTCAAATGGAAGAAGTATCTGAATAAATCTACGCTCGATTTAATCTGAGACAGAAGATGTCTACGCCCGACGTCAAATGGAAGAAGTATCAGAATAAATTTATGCTCTATTTAATAATAGCCAGAAGATGTCTACGCCCGACTTCAAATGGAAGAAGTATCATAATAAATCTATGTTCGATTTAATTTGAGCCAGAAGATGTCTACTTCCAATTTAAATGGAAGAAGTATAAGAATAAATCTATGCTCGATTTAATCTTAGCCAGATAATGTCTATGCCCGACTTCAAATGGAAGAAGTATCCGAATAAATATACGCTCGATTTAATCTAAGCCAGAAGATGTCTATGCCCGACTTCAAATGGAAGAAGTATAAGAATAAATATATGCTCGATTTAATCTGATCCAGAAGATGTCTACGCCCGACTTTAAATGGAAGAAGTATCAGAATAAATCTACGCTCAATTTAATTTGAGCCAAAAGATGTCTATGCCCGAATTAAAATGGAAGAAGTATCAGAATAAATCTAAGCTCGATCTAATCTGGGCCAAAATATGTCTACACCCAACTTCAAATGGAAGAAGGATCAGAATAAATCAACACTCAATTTAATCTGAGCCAGGAGATGTCTACGCCCGACTTCAAATGGAAGAAGTATCAGAATAAATCTACGCTCGATTTCATCTGAGCCAGAAGATGTCTACGCCCGACTTCAACTGGAAGAAGATGTTGGAAGGAGTCTACGCTTGACTTTTCCAAAGGATCTTCAAAAAGAATCTACGCTCGATTTCATCTGAATGATGTACTAGAAGATGTCTACGCTTGACTTCAACTAGAAAATATGCCTATTCTAGAATGACCCTCTGAGGAAATTGCTTAAGTAGCCATTTGTCAGATGTAGCCTTTGAGAAGACTGTCTGGTCATATAAGTAGTTGATGATGTTTGTCTGTTGATTGATCTTTCCTGAAAAGGTAAAGAGTTAGTTGTATCAAATGTCATGATGTATGAAATGCATTGTGTAATGATATTCTTAAAATAAATGAGATTGTGCTATATGCATTTCGTATGCATATGGTCTGATGTTTGTAAATGATGTATGAATGTGAAATTTCGTTGAAGTGTAGCTCCGTATAACATCTCGCTGGGGAAAATAAATCCCTGAATGGTGCTGGGGATGAAGAATATGTGTAATCTTCAATCTCGTCTGGAATGTTATTGCTGGGGAGTGTTGATTCCATTTTGGGGAGAAGAGTCCAAGAACATTGGTTACTCATTGCTCTACTGGGGATTTTAGCTTATATATACCCTGATTGGGGATACAAGAGATGGATAAACTTTTGAGGTGTTGTCTGACTGAGTTTCTGATATGGATACCGATTCTTCTGGAGAGAATAAGGTTAAACGATATTTGATCTTATTTCGGATTCAGTAGCAAGTTTCTGGGAATAGCAACTTGAACTGTCTGTTGCTGGAGATATGAATCTTGCCAGTAATTTGTGGTAGAAACTGACTCAGGCTGGGGAGACTGTAATCTGTTGGGGAAATAAACCCTGTTGGGGAAATAAACCCTATTGGGGAAATAAATCTTATTGGGTAAATAAACCCTATTGATAGAAAAATACTCTACTAAGGAAACACCCTTGCTGAGGAGATGAGCTCCACTGGAGAAAAGAAATCAGGGGGTTTTACAGTTTTGGAGGAATAAACTCATCTAGGGAAGAGAATTTATATAAACTTGACTTGATTTGGACTCTGTAGGTTGGCGACATTGCCGGGAAAAATATCATTTTCCTTTATACACTGGGGTGATTTACTGGTGAGTATGATAAGACTACTCTGTGAGGATAATCCTGTGGGGATATGTAGACGATTTGAACATTATCCCAACTCCTAGAGTATTGAGAAAATGATCATTCCTGTTTTTATGCATATATTTGTTAACAGATAATCATATTCATATGCATATGTTCATTCAATTTTAGTCATTGGACGTTTTTGCAAATAAAACAGAAAAAAGGCAAAACAAAAAGTTTGAAACTTGAATTTCGTATTTCTATTGATAGTTTGCCCATAAACAGGCGATTATATATATATATATATATATATATATATATATATATATATATATATATATATATATATATATATATATATATATATATATATATATATATATATATATATATATATATATATATATATATATATATATATATATATATATAGAGAGAGAGAGAGAGAGAGAGAGAGAGACATAAATCCTAGTAAGAGGAAATTGTCGTCAAATGAAAAGAGTACAAAGTGAAGAAAAAACATATAGCTATGTGGAAATAATCTCATCGAGTACCACCTCTGCTATTGCCCCTATGTCTTCAAGCATCTCATCCCTCGCTGTCAGAAGAAAGTGATTGAATTGATCTATGCCTTTTGAATTTGATGTTGGTAATAAAGCTTTCTGTAAGTGATCCAATGGGACATAGTCTTACGCTTTAATCGCTAACTTATTCCTGGATCGCCCTTTTGGGTTTTCAGTCCTTTCATGCCCAAGCCGCCTTTTCAGGTTTTTGACTTGCCGGGTGTACAATCTTCTGACATCCCTCGCTGTCAGAAGAAAGTGATTGAATTGATCTATGCCTTTTGAATTTGATGTTGGTAATAAAGCTTTCTGTAAGTGATCCAATGGGACATAGTCTTACGCTTTAATCGCTAACTTTTTCCTGGATCGCCCTTTCGGGTTTTCAGTCCTTTCATGCCCAAGCCGCCTTTTCAGGTTTTTGACTTGCCGGGTGTACAATCTTTTATATATATCCCTAATTTTTGGTTGAACCCTTTTCATTCGTCATGATGCCCTTATTTTTTTCCTAGGCCAGTTAACCTAGCGGGTCGTTTTCATGCGTAATATCTTTTAACTATGTCTGTGTTTATAGGGTGCGGAAAATCTTCACCGTCCATGGTGGTCATTATCATGGCATTGCCCGAAAATATTTTCTTGATTACATATGGACCTTCGTAAGTGGGAGTCCATTTTCCCCTAGGGTCACCCTGTGGTAGGATGATTCACTTTGTTACCAAATCACCAGCCTAATATTCATGATGCTTGACTTTCTTATTGAAGGCTTTGATCATACGCTTATGGTACATTTGACCGTGACAGACAACCGCAAGCCTCTTCTTGTCCATTAGGTTCAACTGGTCTAGCCTGGTCTGAATCCACTTAACTTCGTCTAAATCTGCATCTTTCATAATTCTCTAAGAAGGAATCTGAACTTCGACAGGTAGGACTACTTCCATACTATAAACCAGAGAGAATGGGGTTGCCCCAATTGACGTTCGTGCTGAAGCGCGATAGCCATGAAGAGATAATTGTAACATCTCCTGCCATTTTTTATAGGTCACAAGCATCTTCTGTATAATCTTCTTAATGTTCTTATTGGCGACTTCCACTGTACCATTCATCTTTGGTCGATACGGAGAAGAGTTATGGTGCTTGATCTTGAACTACATGCACAGTTTAGTGATCACAGTGTTGTTGATATTAGTACCATTGTCTGTGATCATCCTTTCGAGGATGCCATACCAATAGATCGGGTTATGTTTAATGAACCGGGCAACTACATTCTTGGTAATATAGGCGAATGAGGCTGCTTCAACCCACTTTGTAAAGTAATTAATGGCAACAAGGATGAAGCGATGTCCATTAGAAGCAGTAGGCTTGATTTCTATAATCATATCAATGCCCCAAATTGCAAATGGCCATGGAGCAGTTAAGACATTCATAGGTTCTAGAGGCACATGAACTTTATTAGTGTAGATTTGGCACTTGTGACAAGTTTTCGAGTGGTGGTGACAGTCGGTTTCCATATTCGACCAATAGTAACCCGCCCTCAAAATATTTTTATCCATAGGATGCCCATTGCAGTGAGTACCAAAGACGCCTTCATGCATTTCTTGCATAATCTCCTATGCTTCCTTCTTGTGCATACAACGAAGCAGAGTCGAATCATGATTGCACTTGTATAAAATTCCATCGCTCAAGAAGAACTTAGCCGAGAACCTCTGTTGGAATTTCTTGTCATTGAGTGATGCCCCTTCAGGGTACTATTGAGTCTCAAGATACCTCTTTACTTCATAAAACCAAGGTTTCTCTTCTACTCCATTAGTGTTAACTTCATAGCAGTGTGCTGGTTCGTTCATTCTTTCAATGGTAATTCAAGGAGCCTCATTGTCCCATATGATCTTGAACATAAATGACATTGTAGCCAGTGCGTCTGCCAACTGATTCTCTTCTCTTGGGATATTCTCAAAAGTAATCTCTTCGAAATTCAAAATTAAGGTTAACACATGTTCTTGATAAGGGATGATATTCAGATGTTTTATGTCCCACTCTCCTTTAACCTGACTGATTACTAGGGCTGAATCCCCATATACGCTCAAGAATTTGATTCTTAGGTCCATAGCAGCTTTAATGCCCATGATGCACGCTTCGTATTCGTCCATATTATTGGTGTTGTCAAAGAAAAGTTAGGCAATGAAGGGAGTATGAAAACCCCGAGGAGAGATAATTACAACACTGATTTTGTTGCCAAGTGCATTAGAAGCTCCGTCGAAAACCATAGTCCATTAAGATCCTGGCTCAGGTCCATCATACGGTCCTGGTTCTTCATAATCTCTAACTAGCCTAATGTTCTCGTCTGAGAATTTAAAATTCATAGGCTGATAGTCGTCTACAGCTTGATGTGCCAAATGATCTGCCAGTACGCTTCCTTTGATCGCTTTTTGAGTGGTGTGCTGAATGTCGTATTCTGTTAAGACCATTTTCCATCAGGCTTTTCTTCCAGAGAGAGCTGGCTTCTCGAATATGTACTTGATAGGATCCATTTTAGAGATCAAAAAGGTAGTATGGGTCAACATATATTGTCTTAGTCGGCGAGCAGCCCATGCCAAAGCGCAACAAGTTTTCTCAAGTAGTAAATATCTTATTTTACAGTCAGTAAACTTTTTGTTAAGGTAGTATATTACATTCTCTTTTCGACCAGACTTGTCATGATGTCCTAGTACACACCCCATTGAGTTCTCTAACACTTTTAGGTACATGTTTAGAGGCATTCCTTCAACTAGTGGCATCAGAATCATAGGTTCTTGTAGATACTCCTTAATTTTGTCAAAAGTTGTCTGAAAATCGTCATTCCATCTTACTACACGATCTTTCTTCAGCAGCTTGAAGATTGGTTCACAAGTAGCAGTCAGATGAGAAATGAATCGGGAAATATAATTTAGTCTTCCTAAGAAACCTCTGACTTTATTCTTGGTGCGAGGATCCATCATTTCTTGAATAGCTTTAACTTTTGCGGTATCAACTTCAATACCTTTACAGCTGACGGCGAAACCCAGCAGTTTACCGAATCTCACCCCAAAAGTGAACTTGTTCGGATTTAACATTAGCTTGTACTTCTTCAGTATTTCAAACAATTTATGCAGATAATCAAGATGCTCTTCTTTAATCAGTGATCTGGCTATCATGTCATTGACGTAGACTTCTAAATCGTCATGAATCATGTCATGAAATAAGGCTACCATGGCACGCTGATAAGTTTCCCCAACATTCTTCAACCAAAAAGGCATAACCTTGTAATAGAAAGTGCCTCATTGTGTGACGAATGTAGTTTTATCCATGTTTCCAGGTGCCATCTTGATATGATTATAACCCGAGAAACCATCCATGAAGGAGAATACCTTGTGCTGAGCGGTATTGTCGACCAAAACATCAATATGTGGAAGTGGGAAGTCATCTTTGGGGCTCGCCCTGTTCAGATCCATGTAATCTACAAACATACGTACCTTGCCATCTTTCTTTGGTACCGGAACCACATTCACAACCCATTGAGGATATGATGTCACTGCTAAGAAACCTGCGTTGAATTGTTTCATAACCTCAGTATTGATCTTTTCGGACATCTCGGGACGCATGCGACAAACCTTCTGCTTAATTGGAGAACAACCCTCTTTCATTGGTAATTAGTGAACCACAATACCTGTATCAATCCCTAGAATGTGTTTGTATGACCAAGCAAAGATCTCAACATATTCATTCAACATCTGGATTAATCTGCTCTTGTCATTTCTCTCTAAGTTGGATCCTATCTTGACCTCTTTTCTTCCCGTTTCAGAACCCAAGTTTACAACTTCGAATGGCTCTTCATGTGGTTGGATAGCCTTTTATTTTTGTATTAAGAGTCTGGCAAGTTCTCCAGGTATTTCACAATCTTCCTCGCCTTCATCCTCGGCTTGGTAGATCGGATTTTCAAAGACATAAACGACAATAGCAGAATCGTTACCAACAAGATCCAGAGTTGATAGGGATCTGCAATGTAGTGTGTGGGTGTGTGTAAGAACACATAGCTATTTGAAAATGCAATAAGTAAAAGAAAAACAGGGAGCGCAAAATTTGAATGCAAAATTTCCAATGTTTTAATTAAATGAACAATGTTTATGAATTATAAACCCTTAACAAATGAACCATTGTGCCCCGGGTAAGACACAAGTTTTAAAGTCATTGTTTATTACATAACCAAAATCTTTTAAAGAAAATAAGACAAATGTAGCTATTACTCCTGGATAAAGGAGATAGGGATAATGTCTTTCGCTTTCCAATTGTTGAGTCTGTTGCCAATGGTAGGGAATACCCAGTTGTCGAAGTCACAATCACTGTCAGCGTCTTCTATAGCGTTGACTCCATTGTTGCTGATAAAGAACGAAGGTCTTCCAGCACGAGCGCGACGAACAACCCTTTGACCCTCTGCAGTAAAGCCCAAACCAAACTTGTCAGATTTATAAGATGTATCAAGAAGCTGAACCAAATAGTACAACCACCTTTTTCTATAGTAGCTTTGGCATATTTCAAGGAAGCCACCTTGTGAGGAATCCTGGTGGTCTTTGGAATGGTAGAAACATCTTTAATAGTAGCAGGAGAAATCACTTCAAAAGTTTGATAGGGAGTCTAGATGAATTCTCTGTCCATCTCCATGTACCAGTATGAATTCAGGTGACTTACCATGCACTCCTATTCTTCGTAGAAAGTAACAACCTTTACTTTTACAGGATACTTTAGTTTCTGGTGCAAGGTGGAGGTAACAACACTTGCCCCATGGATCCAGGGGCGTCCCAATCGACAAGAATAAGCTGGTCGGATGTCCAATACATAGAAGGTGGACTCAAATATCTGTGAACCCACTTTTATTGGGAGTTCCACTTCTCCATGCAACATTATTTTGGACCCATCAAAGGCTCGAACTATGATGTTACTGGGTTTCAGCACGACCCCTTCACAATCCAGTATGTCATGAGAGATTTTTGGTAAAAAATTTAGCAAAGAGCCAATATCAATCTACACATGAGCCAACGTAGTTCCCCTGCATTCAATGGAGACATACAGGGCCTTATTATGATTTCTCCCCCCAGAGTCAAGTCAGTATTAGAGAAGCCCAATCCATTATCAGTTCATAAGCTAGCTGTGATCGGTGGATCTGGAACTGATTGTTTAACGCTGGTTCGAGAAATGTTGCGGAAGCAAGAGTCGCCACCATCTTTTATTTTCTCCAACATGGAAAGGACAAAAGCACAGAAAAATTCCTTATTGAGATTAGTTCTCGGTTCGGGAGGTAGATTTATAGAAAGGGAAGGTGTTAGCACCCTTTCTATCCATGGTTATCCATGGGTTCTTAGATACTTTCTCATTTGTGTTTTCAAAAGGTTTGTTTGCTTTTCAAGGTGAGTGGGTTTGAAAAAGTTTCGTTTAAAATTTCAGTTCGACTCTTGTATCAGTCCTCAAGAGTGTTTGAAAAGTTTGTTTTGAAAGCTTTTTGCAAAGTGTCGGTGTGAAAAGAAGTTTTTGATTTGTTTTGAATTAGAGCAAGTATCTACGAGTCGTCTACCTACCCTAAGGAATTAGGCTGTGTAAATGTCCTTAAGGTAGTGCCATCCCACCATTGAGAGGTAGGTAGCACCACCGTTGGAGGTGTTTGGGTCAATTCGTTTGTAGGGACAGTGTGGTCACCAGAGCAATAGGAGGACACCTTAGAAGCTACCCCCATGCCATGTTCATGGACATGAGGACTTACTAAAACGTCCTCTACTCGACGACCACTTTTCGAGGGGCAAGGCAACAGTGAGGCGTACCCTAGGAGTGGTGTGTGAATTGTGTGTCATTTTAAGTTATTATTTATCTTGTCATGCATTTAGTGAGCTACGCTTCGATTTTATTTGGGCATACATTCTTTCATGTGATTATTAGCAGTTAAGGGTGCGGGAATTAAAATGCGGAAAAATAAAAGTCCTACGCTATTACAAGGCGCGGGTCTACATCGCCAAATTAAACCAAGACCCGATTTGAATAAAAGTACGGAAAGTAAACGTTCTAATTATCTATTACAAAGCTTTGGGGCAATTACATAAATTTAAAACGAAAAATAAAGACGAACGCGCGAAAGGAAATTGGAATCGAAAGTGCGAGGGCGTTGGACCCTTTAAAGGAATTAAATTGAAATTAAAATTAATTAATAATTAAATGAAGAAAATAACTTATTTTTGATGTTTTTGTATTTAATGAAAAAAAGGAAGGAAGATTAATTGAAATTAGAAATTTAAATAACAACCCTAATTCTAGTTTGTTTTTAATTATTAGAAAATATTTAAGTTTTGACCTAATTTAACCCTAATTAATTAAATGTCATATTTATTTACAAGATAATTAATAATTAATAATAGTAAGAATAAAAATTATTTATTGAGAAAAAAAAAGAATGAAAATGCTAAACCTAATTTTTATGTATTTTATTTATTTAAGAAAATAACATTAAAATTAAACCTAAAATTAAACTAATTTGGTTATTTATAATTTATTTACAAAATTAATAGAAATTAATATTAATAAAAACATATTTTTTTGTTTTATGATTTTCTGGTTTTTTGTGTTATAAAATTATTTTGTGGAATTAATTAAAAAGACAATAAAACAAATTAAAAAGAATTAAAAAGAAAAAGAAAGAAAAATTAGAAAAAGAAGAAAAAACAAACAGCAGGGGGTGTCTGGCCCCTTTGGAGGAAGTGTATTTGCAGCAATTAGGCCCATTTGAATGAGGCCTTTTTTGACTTTTCTGATTGAGTGGGAAGCAGTTGACTGGTGCCCATGGTGATCTACAAATTCTGACCTTTGGATTGGCCTTCAGAGACATGTGGCGTGCCAAGGCGTTGGGCTTCATGATGGTCATTAGAATGGAAATTGTACTGAAGCACGTTAAAACAAAATATATTGAATAAGTGGGGGACCTGGGAATCGAACCCAGGTCCCAGTGTTCACAAAGCGTGTCATCTACCACCTGTACCAAGCAACGCGTTTGTATGTATCATGGAAAACAAATATTATAAAAAATAAACCACGCTAATGATATTAACACAAAAAACGCGCCAGCTTTTTTAATTGCCCAATCGTATAGTGACACGCCAGGCTTCTTCTTTGTTTCCTGCAAAAATATGAATTAGATAGCGGGGGTTTTAAACCCCCACTAACCTTAAGCCTGAAAAATAACGATTAGCACAGGGTGAAAAAGAAAAAGGGCGCGAGGTGGTCGTTCAATTCGTTGGAAGGTTCTGATTTTAATGGTGCTATTTTGGTTGGCCAATTTTTCCTCAAGCGTAAAACCCCAAATTTGGAGCTTTGAAACCCTAAAAAGCTTCCATGGCAACCTCTCATACAGACAACATTAGTTCAATTCAATGGCACCCTTAGCTTCAGTATGATCATGTTAGTGTAAAACAACAGTTAAAAGACATTAATCATGCATGAAAAATGGAATACGATTATCAAATTTTTCAAGAAAAGTGGAACACGGTTATACCAATTCTTGAGGTTAGGGGATGTGTTTTTGATTGCAATCCCTTCCTGGATGTGTAAGCAAGCTATTGGAATGCGTCTTTTGCTTTGAAACGTGCTCTAACTGTGAAAACAGTTTTCAATTTTTTGGAAAAAAATGCAAAGTTGTTTCTTGGTCTGAGGCGCAGCTTGCTTGTTCTTGGCTTTAGGGTATTGTTTGTGCATATATGTGGAATGAATTAGGTTAGAAAACAAAGCCCAAAATCCATTCAATCAATGTTTTTGAATTTGTGATTTTCATGAATCTTTTTCAATCTTTTTGTCATGAAGAACATGCCTATTTGCATAGAATCTTTCCTTTTTTGATGTGCACGAAACCTAGAGTGAATAAGGAGTGGAAATGCTGCATAAAAAGATTTGAAAGGTGGCATTTAGTATTTTTTCATATTTAATTTTAATTAAGCGAATTAATAGTAATAAAAATTCAAATAATTAATAAAAAATAAGAAAATAACTCCCCTTTGGGTCAATGGGTCGTGCATAGCTTTTGGGTGATGATTCTTGGAAGAAATTGTGGCCCATTAGCAATTTTGAGGCATTCGAAGCAAAGTTGACTTTTCAAAATTCCCAAAACTTTCCCAACTTCCACAAGGCATATCTTGCTCAATTTTTAAGCTTTGATCATGTTCTTGGACATTTTGGAAAGGTCTTAAAGTCCTCTAACCAATGCCTTTGGTCCCATGTCATTTTGATTTATGAATCTCAAGTTATGGTCTTTTACTTAAAGTGCCTTTTTGTTGACTTTTGAAAATGACCTATAATGTTGAGATTGATAACTTTTTGTGAGAGCATTTCTTGGACTTGAAGTGTGAATAGGAGTTGTAGGAAATGTTATTCTCTTCAAAATTAGCTTTGGATGGAATTTTTCTGATAAACCATGTGGAAGTTATGCCTTGGTCAATTTGCAGTTGACTTTTTCAACTGTCCCAAAATAGAAATTTTTGCATCTTGAGACTTTTTGAGCCATGCTTTGAGAATCATGATCAAGAATTGATCAAATGATGTTTGTGGCTTCAAAATAAGATGTTGACCAAAAATTTTGACTTTTGACTGTCAAATGACCATTTTGCCCCTACAGTTGACTGTTGAGCAATTAGGGTTTTTGACTGTGCAATTTTGTGCTGTGAGTCTTGAAACTTGACATGAGGATGCTTGACAATGTTTATAGGCATGTGGGACTTTTTTGGAACCTTGAGAACTTCAATTTCTTTGCCAGAACCAAAACCCTAGTTTTTGACTGTTTAGGAGGCAATTGGACTATGCAACCCTTGGGAGATTTTGAAGCATGCTCTTTGCAAATCTTGGAGAATATGGGAGGGAAAATTTTGGGGTACAACAGTTGCCCCTGTTCAATCTTCTTAGACCTGAGGATGTAGATTGGCTGATGGGCCTTTCGTAATCCGAAGGTGGAAGATGATTGAACACTAGAGTGCCCAGAAATTTGCGCTCACATGTTGGCAGTGTGATGGTGGGAATGGGCTTATAGATGCCATTTGGAGATTGATGGACAGGAAGATGGGCTTACATATGCCATGTTGGGAGGTGATAGATAGGTGGATGGGCTTATAGATGCCATCTGGGTGTCGATCGCGTAAGAGATTCCTTAGCGAGAACTTGCGTACTTGAAAAAAGGAAAGATGATTACCTGACCTGTTCCAGGAGTTTGCCTTTAAAATTCTTTATATAGACGCGCCCTGGCTGGTTACAGGTATCGAATCTTTGAACTCTTCAGACGTGCCCTCAACAGTAACGATGAGAGAACCTTGGGCGACTTCAACCTCAACAGTAACGATGAGAGAATCATAGGCGACTTCAACCTCAACAGTAACGATGAGAGAATCATAGGCCACTTCAACCTCAACGGTAACGATGAGAGAATCATAGGCGACTTCAACCTCAACAGTAACGATGAGAGAATCATAGGCGACTTCAACCTCAACAGTAACGATGAGAGAATCATAGGCGACTTCAACCTCAACAGTAACGATGAGAGAATCATAGGCGACTTCAACCTCAACAGTAACAATGAGAGAGTCTTGGACGTCTTCTACTGAGTCTTCATTAGGAAAATCTTTAGGAATCGATTTAAATGGACCAGAGAAGGCCTTTGACTGGATAAGAATCAGAAAAATCTTTAGGAGTTGATTTAACTGAACCAGACAAGGTCTTGGAATCTTCAACTGAGTCTTCATCAGAAAAATCTTTAGGAATCGATTTAACTGGACCAGAGAAGGCCTTTGACTGGATAAGAATCAGAAAAATCTTTAGGAGTCGATTTAACTGAACCAGACAAGGTCTTGGAATCTTCAACTGAGTCTTCATCAGAAAAATCTTTAGGAATCGATTTAACTGGACCAGAGAAGGCCTTTGACTGGATAAGAATCAGAAAAATCTTTAGGAGTCGATTTAACTGAACCAGACAAGGTCTTGGAATCTTCAACTGAGTCTTCATCAGAAAAATCTTTAGGAATCGATTTAACTGGACCAGAGAAGGCCTTTGACTGGATAAGAATCAGAAAAATCTTTAGGAGTCGATTTAACTGAACCAGACAAGGTCTTGGAATCTTCAACTGAGTCTTCATCAGAAAAATCTTTAGGAATCGATTTAACTGGACCAGAGAAGGCCTTTGACTGGATAAGAATCAGAAAAATCTTTAGGAGTCGATTTAACTGAACCAGACAAGGTCTTGGATATGGCTGAGAACTTAACTGGATCTTTCCTGAAAGGTAAAGGTCAGTCATATGCAATGCATGATATGGATCAAGCAATGATGTTCTCAACATAACTGAGATTGTAGGATATGATGCGTTTATGCATGCTATAATGTATGGAAATGTGATGTTTACGAATGTACACTTTCGTCTTAGGAAAATAAATCCTTGACGGGTGCCAGGAAGTCACATCCTGGGCTGATGGTTGGAGAGAGTTCTTCGTTTCCGCTGGGGATGAAGATTATAAGAATGAACCGGTAGGAGAAGATGCCTCTGTTGGGGAATAAACTTGACGAATAGATTACTCTACGGGGAGAAAATTATTCTAGCGATCCTGCTGGGGAACAATACTCTGTGGGGAGAGAGGTACTTTGCTGGGATGTTGATGGTAACTTCGTTGGGGATACCGTTGTTATGTTGGAAGTGTTAATAGACTCTGTTGGGGATAAGAAGACTTCGCCGAGGACGATCTTTCCGTGGCTTTTGGCTGAGGATAACCCAGTTATATCCTGGTAGGGAAATAACCGTTGAATAAAGCCGGGGGACGCGTTCGTGCTCTGTAGGGGGGAAGCTTCCAGAATCTACTGGGGATGAGCTTCCTGCTGGAGAGATGGATTGAACTTTCCTGGGGAAACTTGATTGGACTCTCCTGGGGAAATTTTTGAGATGTATTAGGGAAGTGGCTCCGCTGAATGTCTGGTATACCGCCGGGGAACAATCTTAGATCAAGACTGTCGGGGATGCTTGTTAAGAGTATTTGTATATTGTGTTGGGGAATGTTGAGATCTGCGGGAGGATACCCAACTTCCTTGAGGCTGATTGTATAACGTTGCTTGGGGAGAGTGCATTGACTTGCTGGCTCACTCTCTGGGGAGTTAAGATATACTGGTTATGTTCTCCAGCTGAACTCACCTTGATACCTTGGCGGACAGAGCAATTAGGTCGTTTGGACAACTCATCATTGCCCCTATTTCTGAGGTGGGAGAGGAAGACCTGTGAGGTGCTGATAGTTGTTGATGGACAAACCTTCTTCTGGTAGGCAGGTGACAAGATGACAGGACATAGTCGTACGTTTTGATCCCTAACTTTTGCCTGGACCGCCCTTTCGGGTTTTCGGTCCACCGGGATACCCATTTTTTGCCCAAGCCGCCTTTTCAGGTTTTCGACTTGCCGGGTGTACAGATTATTTTCATTTCATCCGTTATTTTTGCCCGAACCCTTTTGGTTCGCCGGGAAGCCCTTATTTTTGCCTAGGTATGTCAACCTAGCGGGTCTTTAATTATGCGTAGTATTTTTTCGACTATGTCCATGCTCTCAGAATGTAGGGAGATGCCCCTGTTGTTGTGTTGCCATGCGACCAGAAGATGTTTGATCAGGCAAGATTCGTAGCTGGAACTCATGTCCAATGCCCCAGGTGACTCGGGCGGCGATTTGCCCCAGGCTATTAGGCATTTGAGAGATTTTCTGAATCTTGACTGGACTGCCCCAGATGATGGACAATGATCATGCCCTGCCCCTTGATTGGAAGTGCTTCTTCCATTTGAGCTTTTGTTGAGAAGATTTTGTTCACTGGATATTCGTCGTGCGAATTTCTCTGCTGTTCAAACAAAAAGTCATATGCAAACAAGGTTATGTTAAAAATGCAACGCTTATGTCTGTTTCGAAGTTTTTGAAAATGCATCCTTTTTAGTAAAAACAAGTGAACTTTGTAAAACTGTGATGTCAACTCGTTATTTTACCATAAGCCTTAAGGAGTCAGGATACCTTTTGTAACAGTATGCTTTCGAACTAACCCATGCTTCAGTTAGGACTTTTGAGGGTTGTAGCGTGGCCTGGTTCATGGTTTAAGAAACAAAAGATAAAGGCTCAAATTATTTGTACCCGCCCACTCTTCGTGATGTTCTTCAAACCTAAGCTCAGTTGATCGTGCGTTAGACCTTGTTTGAGTCTTTGCTTTGACGTTCCAATGATGGTTTAGATATTGATGATTTATTCTGAATGGGCAGTCATTTTTTTTGTTTTTGTTGAGGGTTTGTATGACCTCTTTCTTTTTGATTTCGCCATCCCTAAATTTTGCCTGAACGATTTCTTTTGTGATTACCGTCAGCGGGATGCCCCAGTTTTGTAAGCCTCCTTCATAGGTTTTGACTTAATGGGTTTTTATTTTGAGAAGTAATGACCGCCTGTCTGTATGATTATTCGGAACCATCACTGTCCTTTGTTTTGTAAGGAACTATTTGGTGCCATTCGTTATGCACTTGGATCAACTGAGAGACTACCCTGCCCCAGGTTATGATTAAGGGTTTTAAATTTCGAAAAGAAAGACTCCTACTTATTTGGCTCAGAGGGGTTGACGAGGGATTATCTTCCTTATAACTCCAGTGTTTAGGGATTGAAACAATGCCTGTACCTCATCAGCGGGGTCTGTTCAAAAGCATACTGTAAAGATCGTGGTATCGTTTTCGTCATCCTCCCTCAAGAGGCTTAGAATTGTTAACCGAGCATTGAACATCACAAAAATATGAAAACAGTTTTTAAGCATAATAAATGCGAATATATTGCTTCAAAACAGACATATGCGATGCATTAATGAAATAACAACGTTTAACAATGAACAAATGTTTGAACAATCAAAAGAGAATTACAACTTGAAAAATTCTAATGAATAAAAATTTTCTAGTCTCAGCGCTTGTTACTTCAACTTGTGCATCTTGTAGGGATGACAGGAGCATTCAGCCTGGCCCATCTGGGTGAAATCCACAGCTCTCTCATTAATCAGGTCTTGGATTTTATTCTTCAGAGCCCAGCAGTCGTCGGTGTCATGTCCTGGACTGTCAGAGTGGTATGCACATCTTTCCTCAGGATTGTACTTTGGGGAGGCTGTGTTGAGATTCTTAGGAGGGTCCCTTAACGTCACCAGATTCAACCTCAACAATTGTTGTAAAGCTTGAGACGGTGACACGTTGAGCTTGGTGAACTGCCTTTTAGGCTTGTCTGGCTTGCTCTGATCAGTCCGTTGTTCTTGGAGAGGTCGTTGTTGGACCTGTGAAGTAGTAGCAGCTTGGAGAGGTCTATTCATTGGACCAGACCTTTGCCCTCTTGGGAGCTGTTCAATGACCTGGTCCCTGACTTGGGCTGGTTGCTTCATGTCTTGATGAAGCTGACTGATCATGGCCCTCAGCTCTCCTTGCTCCCGAGCTAAACCTTGGATGAGAGCCCTTTGCCCTAGCATCTGGGTTTTCATCGTATCTACCTCAGCTTGCAGACGTTTCAGCTGCTCGTCCTTGTCATCTTCGGGACTTTGCTTGGCCAAATTCCCCATAAGGAGTGTCCTCAACTCTTCCTGCCCCTTGGATAGGCTTAAGAAGATCTCCCTGAACTGAGTCTCTTGAGCATGAGGTCCCTGGTTATCTTGTTGGGAAGCTATTGCTGAAATAAACAGCGAGAAAGGTAAGTGACCTGCAACAAGGGTACCTGTTATGCAATGATGTGTAAGTATGCATGCGATGTTTTCAAGGATCTCGCGGGGTAAACAAGAAATTTGTTAGAGCTTGCATTTTGTAGCTTGATGGAAGGAACTGCATGTTGTAGGGAGTCCTTCTTCAAGAGTCATGGCTCACCATATCGAGTGGGTCATAGCCCCTGACAACCTTGTCTAGAGGAAAATAAATCCTCTTTGCCCCTTGCTGGGATAGTTGATTCATCATGACCTGCATCACAAGCCCTTGAGATCCTTGAAACGGATTAGTCCTTATGCAGGATGTATGCAATGGTATGATGTTATGCTATGCATGGAGTGATATATGTAAACCCTGTTATGAGTCCCAATTAAGGACTGTAAACAAAACCTGCAAGAAACTCAGTAAACCCTGTTATGAGTCCCAATTAAGGACTATAAACAAAACCTGCAAGAAACTCAAGTGTCAGATAACAAGCATGCAAGTAGTCAAGTTTAAAGGCACACAAGTAACATAGAGAGCCCTTAGAGTTTAGGCCAGCATGGGGTCTAGGTATTACCTTCTTTCGGTTTGTTGGTTCAGACCTGTCCTATCAGAAGTAACCGGGTTCTAGAGGATCCCAATATCACTGACTACCCTCAATCGGTCATAACTCCAGCATCGCAATCTTTTCTTGCGACCAGAACCATCACGAGAGTTTAGCCTCAATGGGCGTAGCATACTGCTACTGTTCTATTGGCCAAGTTGTGTCATTTAAGGTTCTAAGGTCTGTTGGTGCTTAATGACTCCTCAGAAGACCCATATTCTCCTCGTTGCAACACAAGGGATATCGGTACAGACCAAGGTGCCACACCAACGTAGCCACTGCTTCACCCATGTCGGTCTACGCCGGACAGGTCCCTCACAGCTTATGCTACCTAACAGGGTATCCCTAGATCCGGGTTAGGATCTATGTAACTCCGATGCAACCCACAATTTAAAGCAGACAAGTCAAAACAATTGAAAACACATTTATGAACTATCCTAAGGTACACCTCACTTTATAAGATTCCCCAGCAGAGTCGCCAGTTCTGTGATCGGTGGATCTGGAACTGACTGTTTAACGCTGGTTCGCGAAATGTCGCGGAAGCAAGAGTCGCCATCGTCTTTTATTTTCTCCAACATGGAAAGGACAAAAGCACAGAAAAATTCCTTATTGAGATTAGTTTTCGGTTCGGGAGGTAGATTTATAGAAAGGGAAGGTGTTAACACCCTTTCTATCCATGGTTATCCATGGGCTCTTAGATACTTGCTCATTTGTGTTTTCAAAAGGTTTGTTTGCTTTTCAAGGTGAGTGGGTTTGAAAAAGTTTCGTTTAAAATTTCAGTTCGACTCTTGTATCAGTCCTCAAGAGTGTTTGAAAAGTTTGTTTTGAAAGCTTTTTGCAAAGTGTCGGTGTGAAAAGAAGTTTTTGATTTGTTTTGAATTAGAGCAAGTATCTACGAGTCGCCTACCTACCCTAAGGAATTAGGCTGTGTAAATGTCCTTAAGGTAGTGCCATCCCACCATTGAGAGGTAGGTAGCACCACCGTTGGAGGTGTTCGGGTCAATTCGTTTGTAGGGACAGTGTGGTCACCAGAGCAATAGGAGGACACCTTAGAAGCTACCCCCATGCCATGTTCATGGACATGAGGACTTACTAAAACGTCCTCTACTCGACGACCACTTTTCGAGGGGCAAGGCAACAGTGAGGCGTACCCTAGGAGTGGTGTGTGAATTGTGTGTCATTTTAAGTTATTATTTATCTTGTCATGCATTTAGTGAGCTACGCTTCGATTTTATTTGGGCATACATTCTTTCATGTGATTATTAGCAGTTAAGGGTGCGGGAATTAAAATGCGGAAAAATAAAAGTCCTACGCTATTACAAGGCGCGGGTCTACATCGCCAAATTAAACCAAGACCCGATTTGAATAAAAGTACGGAAAGTAAACGTTCTAATTATCTATTACAAAGCTTTGGGGCAATTACATAAATTTAAAACGAAAAATAAAGACGAACGCGCGAAAGGAAATCGGAATCGAAAGTGCGAGGGCGTTGGACCCTTTAAAGGAATTAAATTGAAATTAAAATTAATTAATAATTAAATGAAGAAAAGAACTTATTTTTGATGTTTTTGTATTTAATGAAAAAAAGGAAGGAAGATTAATTGAAATTAGAAATTTAAATAACAACCCTAATTCTAGTTTGTTTTTAATTATTAGAAAATATTTAAGTTTTGACCTAATTTAACCCTAATTAATTAAATGTCATATTTATTTACAAGATAATTAATAATTAATAATAGTAAGAATAAAAATTATTTATTGAGAAAAAAAAAGAATGAAAATGCTAAACCTAATTTTTATGTATTTTATTTATTTAAGAAAATAACATTAAAATTAAACCTAAAATTAAACTAATTTGGTTATTTATAATTTATTTACAAAATTAATAGAAATTAATATTAATAAAAACATATTTTTTTGTTTTATGATTTTCTGGTTTTTTGTGTTATAAAATTATTTTGTGGAATTAATTAAAAAGACAATAAAACAAATTAAAAAGAATTAAAAAGAAAAAGAAAGAAAAATTAGAAAAAGAAGAAAAAACAAACAGCAGGGGGTGTCTGGCCCCTTTGGAGGAGGTGTATTTGCAGCAATTAGGCCCATTTAAATGAGGCCTTTTTTGACTTTTCTGATTGAGTGGGAAGCAGTTGACTGGTGCCCATGGTGATCTGCAAATTCTGACCTTTGGATTGGCCTTCAGAGACATGTGGCGTGCCAAGGCGTTGGGCTTCATGATGGTCATTATAATGGAAATTGTACAGAAGCACGTTAAAACAAAATATATTGAAGAAGTGGGGGACCTGGGAATCGAACCCAGGTCCCAGTGTTCACAAAGCGTGTCATCTACCACCTGTACCAAGCAACGCGTTTGTATGTATCATGGAAAACAAATATTATAAAAAATAAACCACGTTAATGATATTAACACAAAAAACGCGCCAGCTTTTTGAATTGCCCAACCGTATAGTGACACGCCAGGCTTCTTCTTCGTTTCCTGCAAAAATATGAATTAGATAGCGGGGGTTTTAAACCCCCACTAACCTTAAGCCTGAAAAATAACGATTAGCACAGGGTGAAAAAGAAAAAGGGCGTGAGGTGGTCGTTCAATTCGTTGGAAGGTCCTGATTTTAATGGTGCTATTTTGGTTGGCCAATTTTTCCTCGAGCGTAAAACCCCAAATTTGGAGCTTTGAAACCCTAAAAAGCTTCCATGGCAACTTCTCATACAGACAACATTAGTTCAATTCAATGGCACCCTTAGCTTCAGTATGATCATGTTAGTGTAAAACAATAGTTAAAAGACATTAATCATGCATGAAAAATGGAATACGATTATCAAATTTTTCAAGAAAAGTGGAACACGGTTATACCAATTCTTGAGGTTAGGGGATGTGTTTTTGATTGCAATCCCTTCCTGGATGTGTAAGCAAGCTATTGGAATGCGTCTTTTGCTTTGAAACGTGCTCTAACTGTGAAAACAGTTTTCAATTTTTTGGAAAAAAATGCAAAGTTGTTTCTTGGTCTGAGGCGCAGCTTGCTTGTTCTTGGCTTTAGGGTATTGTTTGTGCATATATGAGGAATGAATTAGGTTAGAAAACAAAGCCCAAAATCCATTCAATCAATGTTTTTGAATTTGTGATTTTCATGAATCTTTTTCAATCTTTTTGTCATGAAGAACATGCCTATTTGCATAGAATCTTTCCTTTTTTGATGTGCACGAAATCTTGAGTGAATAAGGAGTGGAAATGCTGCATAAAAAGATTTGAAAGGTGGCATTTAGTATTTTTTCATATTTAATTTTAATTAAGTGAATTGATAATAATAAAAATTCAAATAATTAATAAAAAATAAGAAAATAACTCCCCTTTGGGTCAATGGGTCGTGCATAGCTTTTGGGTGATGATTCTTGGAAGAAATTGTGGCCCATTAGCAATTTTGAGGCATTTGAAGCAAAGTTGACTTTTCAAAATTCCCAAAACTTTCCCAACTTCCACAAGGCATATCTTGCTCAATTTTTAAGCTTTAATCATGTTCTTGGACATTTGGGAAAGGTCTTAAAGTCCTCTAACCAATGCCTTTGGTCCGATGTCATTTTGATTTATCAATCTCAAGTTATGGTCTTTGACTTAAAGTGCCTTTCTGTTGACTTTTGAAAATGACCTATAATGTTGAGATTGATAACTTTTTGTGAGAGCATTTCTTGGACTTGAAGTGTGAAGAGGAGTTGTAGGAAATGTCATTCTCTTCAAAATGAGCTTTGGATGGAATTTTTCTGATAAACCATGTGGAAGTTATGCCTTGGTCAATTTGCAGTTGACTTTTTCAATTGTCCCAAAATAGAAACTTTTGCATCTTGAGACTTTTTGAGTCATGCTTTGAGAATCATGATCAAGAATTGATCAAATGATGTTTGTGGCTTCAAAATAATATGTTGACCAAATTTTTTTACTTTTGACTGTCAAATGACCATTTTGCCCCTACAGTTGACTGTTGAGCAATTAGGGTTTTTGACTGTGCAATTTTGTGCTGTGAGTCTTGAAACTTGACATGAGGATGCTTGACAATGTTTATAGGCATGTGGGACTTGTTTGGACCCTTGAAAACTTCAATTTCTTTGCCAAAACCAAAACCCTAGTTTTTGACTGTTTAGGAGGCAATTGGACTGTGCAACCCTTGGGAGATTTTGAAGCATGCTCTTTGCAAATCTTGGAGAATATGGGAGGGCAAATTTTGGGGTACAACACTAGCCATATAACTTCCAAGTTGATCAGCAGGAATTTCTTGCGGCACGTTGTAGCGGTAGAAATGTTGAGACTAAGCTATTTGATTATTTCCAAAGGAATGGAAAAAGAGCGAATAACCCAAAAAGTGGGGGAGAGAATCTAAGTTCAGGGGTTGGTTATGCAAAGGGAAGGTATTAGCATCCTAATATCATTGAGGGAGAAAATGCTTGATATCATAATACCAAGGTTTTTCATCTGCTACCCCCTCTGCTGAAAACACATGAGCCAGTCTATTCAAATGATACATTATGATATGAGGCACATCATTCCAAGTATTCAGTTGATACATAGAATCCATAGTTTCGAAAGCATCCACCATCTGATTTACATCTCTAGGAATAAGATGGAATTCAACTTTGTTAAAGAAGGGTAATAGTCTTTGTAAGGGATCAAGCCATGGTGACGAGTATCCCATTCTCCTTTAATTTGATTTACTACCAAAGCTGAATCGCCATACACATCTAGCACTTTGATTCTGAGATCAATGGCCTCCTCAAGACCCATGATACAAGCCTCATACTCTACCATATTATTAGTACAATCAAATATCAGCCTTGCAATAAAAGGAATATGTGATCCATTAGGAGTGATAATCATAACACCAATTCCATTTCGATATGTGTTCACAGCTCCATCAAATACCATACCCTGCCAGGATTCAGGATCAGAACCTTCCCCAGGCAAAGGTTCATCACAATCTTTCACTTTCACAAACATAACATCCTCATTAGGGAAATCATATTTAACAGACATATAATCATCAACCGGTTGGTGAGCCAGATAATCCACAAACACACTGCATTTTATAGCCTTCTGAGTACGATATCCAATATCATATTCAGACAACAACATCTGTCAGCGGGCAACTCTTCAAGTAAGAGCAGGCTTTTCAAAAATATACTTAATTGGATCCATTTTGGAAATCGACCAAGTAGTATGATTCAGCATATATTGTCGCAATCGCTTTGCTGCCTAGGCCAGAGCATAACATGTCTTTTCCAGCATAGAATATTGCGACTCATAGTCAGTAAAATTCTTGCTAAGACAATAAATGGCATATTCTTTCTTTCATGTTTCATCTTGTTTTCCCAAAATACAGCCCATAGAAATATCTAAGACTGTCAGAGACATGATCAACGGTCTTCCTTCAACAGGCGGGAGCAATATAGAGGTTCAAGAAGATATTCTTTAATACTTTCAAATGCTCTTTGGAAATCATCTGTCCACTCACAACCTTGATCTTTCTTTAACAACTTAAAGATCGGTTCACATGTTGCAGTCATATGGGAAATGAATCTGGAAATGTAATTCAGACGTCCAAGGAAGCCTCTAACTTGTTTTTCAATCCTTGGCGCAGGAGTTTCTTGAATTACTTTAACTTTATCAGGGTCAACTTCAATTCTTTTTTGGATGACAATGAAACCTAACAATTTCCCTGATCAGACACCGAAGGTGCATTTATTTGGATTCAAGCGGAGACGATACTTCCTCAAATGCTGAAACAACTTCAAAAAATCTTCTACATGCCCTTCTTTAGTATGTGATTTGGCCATCATATCATCAACATATACCTTAATTTCCTTATGCATCAGATCATGAAATAGGGTTTTCATAGCCCTCTGGTACGTTGCACCAACGTTCTTCAACCCGAAGGGCAACACTCTGTAACAGAATGTTCCCCAGGGTGTGATAAAAATTGTTTTTTCCATTTCCTCAGGAGCCATTATAATTTGATTATATCTAGAAAATCCGTCCATGAACGAGAATACTTTGAATTTTGTTGTACTATCGACAACATGTCAATATGTGGTAATGGAAAATCATCTTTTGGATAGCTTTATTTATATCTCTGTAATCTCCGCACATGTGAACTTTTTCGTCTTTCTTTGGTACTGGGACAATATTGGAAATCCATTGAGGGTATACTGATGTCACAAGAAAATCAGCATTAATCTGCTTTAAAACTTCTTCTTTAATTTTTATTGCCATGTCTGGGTGAGTTCTTCGCAATTTCTGCTTGACTAGCAGGCACTCTGGCTTTAGCGGCAAATGACGTTCCACAATATCTGTATCCAAACCAGGCATGTCTTGGTATGACCATGCAAAGATGTCCACATACTCTTTCAATAGTTCAATCAAATTGCTCTTCACATCGGGATGCATCAATGTTCCAATCTTGACTTCTCTTGGATCTTCTTCTGAACCCAAATTGATTGTCTCCAACGGCTCTTTATACGGATTAATGGAACTTTCCTCGCGCTCGAGCAACTGTGAAACCTCTTCTGGAATTTCATCATATTCTTCTTCGGCCCCATACATAAGATATTCAAAGTTGGGAGAGAGTTTAGGGTCATTGTATTTAACAGGTTTTTTAATTAATCTGCACATATGATTTATGATTGCTTTTAGAAACTGACACATATATCAAGTGATTATGCATATTTAGTCGTTATGTATTCCAAAAGGTTTTTTTTCTGATTACCATTTTTCCAAGAAAAAGCAAGAAATAAAAAAAAACACAATTTGGGAATCAAAGACAACCATTTATTAATGATTTTAATGATTAAAGCAAACAGATAGGCTCGTACAATATTAACTTTCACCATGGGCAGAGTGAAAACTTTTTGCAAAGATTAACAAAAAACAAATTACTTTGTGACATGAATGCAAGAGGGAACATCAATAGTGACCCAGTTCTGGACTCTGACTCCAGGTGTCACATAATTTGACATCTCCTGCTCTTCTTCATCCTCCACACTAGCATTGATTCTGGAAATAGTTGGATGAAGGAAACCTCCACTGTGGAACATATCCTGATACTTACCCAGAGCAGTCTTCAGCTTCAAATTTCCACCTTTACCATTCTTTACAGAAAATCCTAAACCAAACATGTTCTTGTTCACTGGCAGGTCAACAATCTGCCCCATACTTTACTAGGGCCATTAAGCACAACCTGCTATGCATCTTTGAATGAAGCCATAGAATTCTCATTCTCCCTTACGTTATCAACTTACAAAGCTAGGAACTGAGTTCCAACAAAAGCTTCATCTGCTTCTACGACACTGAAATAAGATAAGTGAAAGCTTAATAATTCTTGCTCTCAATTTATGATAACCACTTTTCCTTCACGCACGAACTTTATCTTTTGGTGTAAAGTTGAAGTGACAGCCCCTACCTCATGTATCCATGGCCGTCCCATTAAACAGTTGTATGCGATCACAATGTCCATGACTTGGAAAGCAAGCTGAAAAAGGTGCGGGCCTACGTGAATAGGCAGATCCACTTCCCCAATAACAGACTTCCTTAATCCATCGAAAGCTTTTACAATTATGTTGCTTGGGCGCATGGGAGCTCCTTGATATTTCAGCTTCATCAGCATGCTCCTTGGTATGACATTTAAGGCGGACCCATTATCAATTAGCACATTTGACAATGAATCGTTCTTATAGTTCATGAATATATGGAGACCCAGATTGTGATTCCTTCCTTCGTCAGGAAATTCATCATCACAGAAGCTTAGGTTATTACAAGATGTAATATTACCTACCACATTGTTAAATTGGTCTAACGACATATCACTTTCCATGAAGGCCTGATCCAACACCCTCATTAAAGATTCTCTATGAATTGCTGAATAGATATCTTTGAAGGAGTCTGCAATAACTGATCTACAATTTTGTATTTGCTCATTTTGATAATCTTCAATATATCATCCACCTCCTTCTCCAGAGTAGTACCACTGGACTCCCCTATTGGTTTCTTATTTTCAACACTTTCAACAACCTTCTTACCAGAACTATTATTTCCTCGAATAACAGGCACAGACACACGACCAATACGGGTCATTCTACTGGCCTCAGCAATAATATCGACATTAGACAAAGGCTGGATGGGAATTTCCACACCATCCTCTAAAATTGTAGCATTGTACTTGTACGGTACAACTTTGTCTGATTTGTAAGGAACAAGACCCGCAAGAAAATCACTACTGGAGCAACAACTGGCTTGCTACAATATTCAATCTCGACAGGGGATGAATCATTGAAACAAGGAACAATCACGTTAACCCCTTCTTCATAAAATTTGGTCATTGCAGAATCATCACCGGAGAACATATCTTCGTCTCAGGAAAATAATTCTCCTACAGAAGCATATTCATCATCCAACTCGGTCTCAACCAAGAAATTTTCAATCACATTAACCTCAGGGTAATCATCTCTTTGGCCTGACACCTTGATAGTCCCGTTATCCAATAACAACTGAATACCTCTTCTTACAATGGAACAACCTCGGGAATCCATGCAACAAACCTAGCAAGATCCATAGTGGTGTTTTACCTGACAATCCATATGGCAGAAGGTAGAGGGCAATTGCACCAAGTCATTATTCATTTGGTCCACGTCAAAGATCTGAAACTCTTCAGGACACCCAAACACCATGTTCACTTCTTCCTCATATTCTTCCCTAGGCCTGATTATATGGATGAGGCCTTCATCCATCATTTCCTACAAATCAACTTTTATCTTATCACACCCTTGTATATCAGTACTGCAGATACCACAACCAACATGGTCACGCGTATAATAACTAAACTCGCAAAGGTCTGCATGCATCTTTAGCAAGTCTCCTCTGACCAAGTTGATATCCTAAATTCGGAAGTCCCCTGGACAACCAGCAACCATGTTGACAACATTTGCTCTTCCATGCTTTGGCAGTGGATTATCTTATACATCAGGGCTGACATCCTTAAAGGACAAAAGGCCAGATCTTACCATTTTTTTACCTCATATTTCAGAGGATAACATTTTTCCACATTGTGCCCTGGTGCTTCCTGATCAAAAGCACACGTCTGATCTGCCTTATAATACCAAGGTAAAGGTGATGGTATAACGAGGGGTGTCCTAGTCTGGACCAACTTTTTATGAATCAATGTTGGGAGTAATTCTGCATAACTCATCGGGATAGAGTCAAAAGCCTCTCTCCTCTGATTCTGCCCTTGATTTCCTTGAGGGACTGGTCTTTGATAAGCGACTATAGTTAGAGATGTATTAATAACTGGAGTTACCGAAGAAACCTGTTGATGGCGCTGATGATTTCTTCTAGAAGGATTAAACCTTATCTCTAGAATAATAGCATTCGTCTCTCCTTCTTTCTTTTTAGAAAACCCGTATGATAGCTTTTTCGCATTGCCAAAATTTTCACTTCTTGTCAAGCGACCTTCTCTTACAGCTTCTTCCAAGCGAACGCCCATTCCCACCATCTCGGTAAAATCACTTGGCGCACTATCCACCATTCTTTCATAATATAATTCTCCTAAAGTATTCAGAAAAATATTTGTCATTTATTTTTCTTTCATTGGAGGAATCATCTGGGCGGCTACTTCACGCTACCTTTGTGCATATTCCTTAAATTTCTCCTTGTCTTTCTGGACCATGGTCCTCAGTTGATCACGTTCAGGTGCTATGTCCACATTGTATTTGTACTTTCTAATAAACGCTTCACCCAAGTCTTTGAAATTATGAATGTAGGCATTATCCAATTTCATGTACAATTTGAGCGTGACACCAGTCAAACTGTCTTGAAAGAAGTAAATCAACAGGCGTTGATCATCGGTGTGAGTAGACATCCTTCTCATATATCACTAAGTAAGCATGAGGACAATTATTTCCCTCGTACTTCTCGAATTCATGTACTTTGAACTTTGCAGGTATTTTGACATCTGGAACCAAACACAGATCATTCACATTATGCCCAAACAGTTCTTTTCCTCTAAGGGCCTTCAACTCTTTCTGCATCTTATCAAAATGATCCTTAAAATATTCCATTCGTTCATAGAAACCTAAGCTTTCACTTGGTGGAGGAATAGGGAGATAAACTTCGTCATTAGCAAATGGTACAACATTCACTGAGGGAGGTACAACATAGTGAATCTCATCTCTAGCAACATGAGTAATATGCACCACAGGAGGTGCAGGACCAGAAACAACCTGAGCAACTGGAGAAAATTAAGCATCTTGATTATAACCTTCTAGCATAAAGTTCTTTGGTAATCCTCACGGATAACCCTGAGGCATACGATTCTGAACAATAGCAACTGGAGTAGCAGAAATAGGAATTGTCGGCGCTTTGGAAATAACCGTTGTCTGTTGAGGCTGAGCAAGTGGTGTATGATTTTTAGAAGGCATCAACGATTCCATCAAAGTAGTGATATTATCCATACCGGCCTTCAGAGCAGAAACCTCTTCACGCAGGTCACGATTCTCTTCTTCAAGATTCTACATCTTCCTTCTGGAATTAGCCCGAGTATTATACTGATGAGACAGCTTGCTGAATTAAGTAAAGAAGCTCAGTAAGACACCTGGATATGAACAGAAATGCAAGAAGTATGTAGGATATGATGCATGATATGCAATGCATATGATTTATTTTATTATTAATATTTCAAGGAACTCAAATATTTATAGACAATTTGCAAATATTAAAGTACTAACACATTTGAAATACTGAAAATCTCATTATAATAACTTCAAAACGGATTACAACATTTTAGTAAAAGTTTCAATAATACCAATTAAAAGATAAGATAAGAATCTAAGAACTTAAGAAATAAAAGCTGATGAAGATCACTCCACACACTGACGCTTCCCTATGAGTCTTGCAATCCGAGCCTTCAACTGCTTGTTCTCTTCTGTATACCTGTCGGCGACCTCTTTCCAATTATTAGAGTCGTGAAGTGAGCAATTAGATCCATACTGAGCTATAGAGGAAAATAAATGCTCTTGCCTCTACATCGTCTCTACAGCATGACTCTCAAGAATCTCAATCAAGTCGTTTTTCTCCTTCAAGTTTGCTCGGTAGGAAACCTCTAAATTCCGACACTTATTCTTCCAAGCTGAAGCTCTTCCACATTATCCAATAGGGGAGGAGTGGTCTTCACAAACATATCAAGAATAGGTGCTTCACGAGAATATGGCATCTTCAACTGGATGGCTCTTGCTTGTACCCACTGAAGACAAGGCTCCAAAGAAACAACCCCTCTAGGTCCCAAGTCCTTCCTACTCTTCCTGTGAATATGGAACCAAGCTTTTGCAATCTCATCTTTAGCTTCCTTATGATTCTCTCCCTCTTCAAGGAAAACAACACTCAAATGAATACTATTTGACTTATCCCTCATCGAATATCCAAGTTCTCATTGTGCAAGAACAAGATTGTAGTTAATTCCTCCCTTCGTACCAAGAAGAGTTACATTGGGAAAACTACCATAACTATTGACAATCTCCACACCATGGTAAGCCCGAAGATACCAAATAATATTTGAATGAGTGAGGGCCATAATCTTCAGAGCCCAACGAGGTTCCTTCTTGACATCCCAGAAAGCATCAGGCCGAGGAAAGTGAGAAATAAAGCACTGATAGAACAAAGGCGTGTAACAAATAATCATCCCTTCACGGTAATAATCTCGACGATGAATAGAATAATAAGCATCACCCAATAATGTTGGGACTGGGTACCCAAACATAAAGATCCTGATGGCATTGATATCCTCAAATTTGTCGACATTGGGAAATAAGAACAATCCATAAGCAAATAGAGCAAATATGGCCTCAAAAGCAACCGTACTCTTCATCCTAGCAAAGTAGCAAGCTTTCTCCAATAAGAATTGTGTAGGAAATCCTCTAATCCCTCCTTTGATAGTCATGTGGGCTTCAACCTCAGACTTCCCCAAATGGATCAAAGCAGCAATCTCATGAGATTTTGGCTCTCCCTTCATACCAGTAAAAGGAACACGATCGGTAATAGGTAAACCCAGTAGATAAGAATACTCTTCCAATGTAGGCATCAACTGATAATCAGGGAAAGTAAAACATCGATACATCGGATCATAGAACTGGACCAAAGTCGAAAAAATACCCTCCTTCATCCTGAGCTTCATAAGAGAAATGATAGACCCATACTTCCTGCGAAAATATGTAGAACTCTCAATCTCAGGATTCAGACTCATCAACTCATCTGTCTTGGGATTTTTGAAACTGTACTTCCTGATCTTTCTTTTTCCAGAATCCGTGGTAAAAAAATACCTGAGATATTCATAAAGAGTCAAATTTTAAGTCCCTTGAAATAGAATGTTTTTTTAGAAGATGCTCATGGGTGCATCAATGCATGATGCAACAATCACACACAAGATGACAAACATAGGGTTCATAGGTTCAACGTCACGAGCATGAGATCGAAGGTAATACCCATAAGGTATGGTATAAAAGTGTATCACCTGCAGGACAAGGTTCTAGAGGTTCCCAGAGTCTACATTCTTCTTTTGGATATTACAAACTTCTCGATTGACTCGATAATTAGCAATATTCTCAAGAAAAACTCGTCCGAGCGTAGTATCGAGTTACAACCATTTCTGGATTACTCCGTCATGGCTTCCGCACTACACCTAAAAGGCCAAAATGGGTTAAAGGTTCTACGGTCCTTAGTTTCAGCAGGCTCCCAAGTCGAAAGCAGCACGTCTTCCTGATTACTCGGTAAACTACACTACAGTCAAAGGGGCCTCCACTTAGTGGGGGATCTCATGTCTCCTTTTTGGGATTACTCCCTCAAAGTTAACATGACTATACTGTCCGTCCTATCTTGAATTTTCCCAAGTCCGTGTGTAAGACTTATGAGAAATCACCAAGCACCCTAAAAACCAGGAAAATCCAGACAAACATATATACAATAGATAATATACAACAATTAAAATAACATACACAGATAAACAAAGATAGGCTCAACCCACTTAGGGATGGACCAACAATAGGTCACCTTTCCCCAGTGAAGTCGCCATTTTTCTCTGTAGCAGTAGAAATGTTGAGACTAAGCCATTGGATGACTTGACTCACACAGATGAAATAAAAATATCAACACCGTGTTTTATTGTTTCCAAAGGAATAGGAAAAGAGCGAATAACTCAAAAAGAGGGGGTGAGAATCTAAGTTCGGGGGTTGATTATGCAAAAGGAAGGTATTAGCACCCTAAACATCTACGGTACTCCGTAGGAACCTCTTTGAAAATTTGTGTATTTTGGCTATAAATATTGTATACAAAAATATATTGTAGGGGTGAGGAAAGAAGTATGTTTTTTATGATTTGTTTGCACCTGTCGCGGTTGCGAACCTTTAGTGCCTACGTAACACCTTTCATGAAATAGGGGATCAGGCTACTCTTAGTTCACCTTTTAAAAATTTTAAAACACAAGTGTGTTGGTTAAATTTTAAGAGACGAGACATCATCGTCATTGTCCGAGTGGAAAACATACTTACTACCCACAATTATGAGAAAGGAGAATTTGCGTCATCTCAAAGTGGAGGATATGGTTTGGATTTTAAAATCAAAAAGCCTCACTCAACACCCAAGTGGAAAATATATCACTTTACTATATATCGTAGAAGTATAGTAGTTTACATCACTACAAGGATTGACAAGAGTCTAATTTTTTGAGAAAATTTTAAAGTAAAAAGCCAAAGTGGACAAATGGTTTGAATGAGATTAATTGACTTTTAGTCTTCACAGAAAAATGTCAAAGTATTATTAAATTTATTAAGGTTTGATTAAGAAAATGTTTTTGAAATTGCATGGACCTAATCCATGTTTATTACGAAAGCGATTCAAGTTTAAAAATGAGAAGAGTTTTCAAAAGGAGGGAGAAGATTTTTGAAATTAAAGAAGATAGGAGGAGATGAAGAGAATATCCTAAAGCATAAGGTAAAAGCTAGGGAAATGAACCGTCTAACCAACAAAAATCCAACATTTGACACAATGAGTCAATGTAGAATTCTCATCTTTTGGATTTTAAAATATACAAGCATAGATAATAAAACTCTTTAAGAAAACCAAGCTTCAATTGTATTAAGTCTTCAAAAAAATTGGACAGAGTAACGGTTGTATACAGATGAATTCCCGATCACAGACAAATCATGTAATCAAAACAACCTGCACACAAAGCAAACAAATAACTCAATGTCTTGGGGGTAAACCCCAAGAACTATAGACAAAATAACAGTTGAAGTCACAAGGTCTCAAGGTAGATCAATGTCTCTGATCCTAAGTCCAAGAAGTTCACAATCTCCATGATGCCAAGGATTGTAACCAGTAGTCCAAGTAACATTAAAGTTTTTTAATGTTCAAGTTAGTTATTAGGTATCTTCAAAAAGAAAATGAAATCTCAAGTGAGCAAAGTAAAAATTACCTGAAAGTAAATGCTCAAATGAGCAAAGATGATGATATCATGAAATGTAAATTCTAAAATAAATGTGCTTAAAGTAAAGATCATAAAGTAAAGGCACAAAATAAAGTAAATTGTTTAAAATTAGAGGTTAGTTGAATGACCATCTTGAAACTTGTATTTGAAACTCATTAGACGACTGATAAAATTAAAGCCTCTCAACAACAAGTTTCATTTTCTTTTTGTCAAGTATATCACCCATTTAAAATTGTCAAGGCAACAAAATGATCAATGATGTTTAAATGATTCACTTTGACCAAAGCTTGTGAAAATTCATTAGAGGATTGATAAGACCAAATCCTCTTAATAATGAATTTCAAGGTTATTGGATCAAAGTATTCAAATTAACAAGCTTGGGCTTACAAACAAGGGTTTGGGCCAAGAATGATCATTTCTCGAATTGAGACAAAATTTAGTGCTATGTTAAGCAATCGTAAGTGGACTTATATAGAAGTCACACCTATTTTGAGGTCGGACAATAGCAATCTATGTACCATATATTTTGAGAAATGATATGTAAATTATTCTCCAATAACATTTAGTACAATAAGAAGGGGATAAGATGAAGAGGGGTGGGGTGAGATTCAAACCACATTTGAACCAAAAGTTTAATCAAGCTATTATTAAAATCATTCATCCATTTTTTGTGGAGTTAAACTCAACACCATGGATCTAATGATGTTAATAAAGCTCATGATCAAAATCTCATAGTCCAAGATCAACTAGAATATATACAAAAATAAAATTGTATTAATAATAAAGAAAAATATTTTTTAAAATGATTTAAAAATGAAAATAAGAGGAGAAAATAGAAAATATATTCAAAACATCCAAGAAAAATTCAATGAGACCATAGAAAAATCAGAAATAAGCTCAAATATTTTTATAAAATTTTTGGCAATTTTTTAAAGTCAGAAATTATTTTTAAAATTAAAAGAAATAGGAAAAATAAACCAAAAATGATGAAAAATAGTAAAATCAGAAATAAATATAAAATGAGGTCACCAATATTTGCCAAGAGGTCATTGGATCCTTTCCTATTTTTTTCTTCAGAATTTAAAAATTAAGAAAAGTATTTTTTAAATATTTTAAACACTTCAAATAAAGTGAAAAATTATAGAAAATATCATAACCCAAAATAAAATTGTGAAAAAATAATACTCAAAAAGAGAAAAATCAAAAGTATTTTTCATAATTGTTTCATATTTTTTGAAGTTAAAATAAATTTTCTTTGATTTTTGAAGTTTAAAACAAATTAAATATAAAAATATGAAATAAAAAATAAAGTCAAAAAAATGTGGGCCAATGGATGAGAGTCAAAACTCATTAGTAAGCTAATTTAATGGATCAGATGCGTTGTGCATATCATGTCTTTAGTAAATAAAAAACACAGAATAATTTATTAAATCAGAATTTGAAAAAAAAAGGGTGGCATGCTATAATTGGTTGAGAGATGACACAATGGTCATCTTCAACCTGTAGCCACAAGATTTGAAGGTCCCTGAAACGGTAAAATTAGAACACGATACTGGTACCATTCGCTCGGTCTTTTCAAGACGATTCCAATGGAACCTTCACGAAAAATTTATATAAGTTGTAGCTCAGTCATTTTGAAAGGAAAGGTTTGAAAAGGGATTTGGAATTTTATGGTCAAAACACACTTCTAGTTGAAAATAAATGTTGTCACTAGAATCAGGATGATGAGAGCTTCATAACAATATCAAAGTTTGAGAGAATTGGTGAGGCAATCTACCTATTGAAGTTCAATTGCAGAGCTCTGAAACTTGACTTGGCTAGCATGATTTAGGAAGTCTTACAGCTGAATTCTTCTTCTGTTATATTCAGTGAGGTTCAAGGAAAGTGAATTGACAAAGAAAATGGATTGAGGAAAGCTGAAAAGAAAATTCGAAGTTGCAGAATGATGGGTTCAAGAGGGAGTTTGGCAGGATGATTTTGGCTCTCTAAGCTTGAGGAAATGAATATGGTATGACCATCTATTTATAGGGAAGCTGATTGAATGCTTAAGCGTGTGAAATAATGAAGTTTGGAGGGAAATCCTGTGAAGTTGCAAACAAGAAAAGTTTGACTTCTATTTTGATCAAAACTCATCCAAATCTTGTGTTTTAATGTGTTAATCACTTCTAGAAGTTCTTTAAACATGATTAGAAGCAAAAGCGTGCCGAAAAATTATGTTTAGAAGCCAGATCAAGGATTTCAAATTCTGACTTGAGGTGAAACTTTAGTTTCAAGGTACCATGTTCAAATCAATGGTGTGCATGATTCAGGGTATCTCAAGACTTTATTCCTGATGCATTGGAAAGATGAGATCACAAGATTTACAATGTGCAAAGAATGGAATCAAATGGATGCTTGAGCTGAAAATTGTGATGAGTCAAAGTTGAGAAAAAGAGGTTGACTTTAGTACTTAGAAAAATTCGAAGTTTTTTTCTTCAAAAATGACCTATAATGTCTTGCATCCACACATGGCCTTCCACTTGAAATTTGCTCTTGACCAAAAAAGATGGCATGAAGTAGATCTCTTGAATGACATTTTAAGACTTGAACCATTTAAAATCTCCAAAAAATGAGAAAGTTATGAGTTGTTGAAGTTGGTGAAAATTCATGAGATGATCTATAATCTTTTGCATCCTTAGGGCATCTTCCATCCATTTTCAAACTTTGCACAAAAAATAAGAGTTGAAGTTCACATTGTTAAAATCATTATGGAAAAAATAATGGGCTTAAGGAGATAAAAATTTACCAAGTTATGATCTTTTGAAGTCACCTAAGGGAATTTGATGGTTTATCTAGAGGATTTGTAATCTTTTTTCATCATTAGGTATCTTCTACACAAACTTTTCTTGAAAATTTTGAAGTGATTTGTTTATAACCCTTTAAAGAGAAGCATATATTTGGAATAACTCAAAAATACCAAAATATGAGGAAGATATAGGGCTTAGAAGTTCAAAACCCTAGCCCTAGAGCAGCAAAATGTCTTAGAAACCCTTTTTAAATTTGACAAAGTTCTTGCACAAATACCTTTGTATTGTAAATATAAGTTGTTGAGGATGATAGTAATAAACCATATCAACCATAACCACTTCCAAATATTAAGAATTGAGGGAATTATGCACTTGTGATCAAGAAATCAAGAACTTGTCCAATTAGGTCAAACCTCTTCAATCAACTTTTGCATCCTTTGACTTTCTTTGACAAATTGAGGCATGATGAATCATAGTATACTTTGTCAATGATATTACTTCAAGGTATCTTCGATGATGAAGCTTGAATCTCAATGAAAATTTGTTTGAAGAAGGCATGGGAATAAGCTCATGAACCTGTAGAGCAACTTGATGGAGTAGGTTGTGCTTTCACCTATGATATCAACAATTAGAGGAAATATTCATTGTATTTATTAGTTAAAAGTTAATAAATACAATACATAGGTGCTCACAAAATATAAGTCAAGATGATTGGTGATTCCCCATGAGCAAAGTTAAAGATAAAGAGAAGAACCAAACCCTAGTGTGTGATCTTGTTGCATTGTGATGGTATGAGATGATAGAGGAATCTTAGGGGAAAAAATTGGGGTACAACACACGTGAGCAGTCTTCAAGAATTTTACTAAAGCCTGCACATGGGCTTCAGAACACATCAGTAAAGACAACATGGAGGTTTTGGATTGGGTCTGCCCCAACTGTTCAATAATTTTATAGTCACTCCTGCGAAGGATATTCAAAACCTCTTACAACTCTTGTCCATAGGTGTCCTCGACTGTGGTTTCTTTAGGTGCCTCCGTCTGGGAAAGCTCTATCATTGGCTATTTACCTCATTCCTTAACAACTGATTTAGTAATGGCAATTCGAGCAGGTGTAGCAATATTTTTCAGAAATATTTCCGGGGAGAAAATCCTTCCGCTTCTAGTAACTTTGTTGGTCCCCGCAATATTGTCAATGTTGGTGTCAGCATCTTCAACATCTTCATTAGACAAGTCTTGTTTGACGCCATAGTAGTAGACGTTGGATCCATAGTTCCACGAAATAGCTTTATCCAAAGAATATTTGGATGGGTCCAGGTGTGGTGATAATCAAAGAAGCAGCTTTTAGATTGGCGATAATCCTTACAGGACCTTTGGAAGTGTCTTGACAGGAGTACGGGATACTACAGACAAATCTTGGCATAAATTCTCAGCATACAGAACTTTCTCGATCAAAATTATGTGTTCATCTATCAAGCTTTAAATGCCTTCCTTCATTAACCTGCAACCATTGGGTTGGACTGCACAATAACATTCTTTAACACAACCCGAAAATAAACCGGCTTGTAACAAATTATTTTTTATTCTTGAGAGAGGAGTAACCACATCACTTACAGAGGTAACATACAGAACATCTTCAATAGCACTTATGCCTTTATCATGCTACGACATAGGTGCAGTAATTACGTTCGGAGTCTTCGGAGGATCGAACTCAATTTACTTATTATTAATCATGTCCTAAATTTTGCTTTTCAAGGCCCAGCAATTATTGGTGTCGTGCCCATAACTGTTAGAATGATAGGCACACTTTGCGTTCGGATTGTACTTGGAAGAGGATGTGTTGGGATCATGAGGAGGATCTCGCAGTGAAATGAGTTCCGCTTTTAACAAATGTTGCATTGCCTGAGATAAAGGCATGGTGATCTTGGTGAAACGCCTTAACAGAGCGTCTGGCCTTTGTCGGTTGCCCTGTTGTTGTTGTTGTTGGAAAGGCGCTGGATTAGAGATCAACACCTCTCCAACATAATGATGGCGATCATTTTTACTACGACCCTTCTGGATATAGACAATATTGGCTTCCTTTTTACCACCGAATGGCTTTTCCACTGCATTAAAAGTCGTAGCGATTGGAATCTTCTCGCTCTTAATACCACTTTCGAGTCTTTCCCCAGTCAGAATCAACTCCGTAAAACCAAACGACGAGCTTCTAATTAACATATTAAAGAAAGGGCCTATCATAGTGCCCATTAACATATCCATAAATTCCCGGTCAGACAGAGGAGGTTGCACCCTTCCATCTAAACCCCTCCATTTTTGTGCATATTCCTTGAACCCTTCATTCGAGCCCATGGACATGTTTTGCAATTGCACACGAGTCGGTGCAAGGTCAGCATTATATTGATACTACTTATAGAAAGCAGCAACCAGGTCTTCCCACGTGTGAATTTTGGTTCCTTCTAGCTGATAGAACCATTCAAGTCGAGTGTCAGACAAACTTTCTTGAAAGAAATGGACCTATAATCTCCTGTCGGCAGTATGGGGTTGAATCTTTCAAACATACGGTCTTAGATGGAGTTTGGGGCAAGAGACACCGTCATATTTATAAAATACAGGGACCTTGAATTTGTGAGGGATGACCACCCCCAGGATCAGACCTAGTTCTCCAAAATCCAATCCAGGCACTTTCTGGATTTCCATAGCTTTGAGATGGTCTTCCAACTGCTTGTACTTGTCATTTGCAGGAGGATACTTCTACCATCTTCAGAACCATGATTATTTCTACCTTCAGGCTTGATGCTTCTACCATCCTCTTATTGGTTATCGTCTTCTTCAGAGGAAATATCGTCCACTTGAACTCATTGAGCAGGACCTTTAATTCTTCTCCCCATGTTGAGGATAACAATCGGCTTTTTAGTCTTCTTTTTCTTGGCGACGAGCGTCATCAGATCTTTCTGTCCCTGTGCCAGATTCGGAAGAGTCTCTTGAAATTGTGTGTGCTGAGCTTGGAGGTCCTTAACAGTTTGTTCGAGGGCTATGTTATACTGAAATAAACAGTAAGTAAATGAGAAAACCTATATGGAAAACCTGTTATGTAATGATGCATGATATGTAAATGCAATGTTTTCAAGAACCTTAGGAGATTTAAATTTGCAAACCAATAGGAAATATAAACAAAAGATTTTATTAGTAAGTTAAAAATTATAATTGCCTCTTAGGCTTACAATGAAAACAAGATATTACAATATGAACTCCTAAAACTAAGACTCAAATCTCCCACGGACGCTTCCTCTTTGTGTTGATGTGTGCATTAAGACTCTGCTCCTTGTTGTTAGAACAATGTTTGAATCTACTACCCTATGTTTAAGTTTTGATGATAACAAAATGAAAAGATATACTATTTATATGATTCATGTATGAACTATTTGCTGCCTAAATTATTACATTCTGATTTGCAGATACTCTGATAGGTATAAGCAAGATCACACCTAATCAGCATCAGAAATTTGGTTCTTGACATTAGCATTAGAAGTTGCTATATCAGAATACCAGAATCAGAAGATCAACTCTCGTGTATGCTGAAGACTGATGAACAGAACTGCGCTCAACACTCTGATAAAGAAAACAACAGTTCATCAGCAGCTAAGCAGAGTCAGAATGAGCCAAGCCAGAACATACATTAAGTAAGCAATGGTACTGTGCATTGAAAGCGTATTATTACCAACGGCCTCATTCCAGACAAGATCTGCTCAATAAGGAAAGTTTGTTATTAGCATTGAATCAAGAATATTGCTCCAATGTTCAACAATCTCAGTGCTATATAAACAAGACTATGAAGATTGAATTGGCTAATGCTCTCCAACTCTTTACACGCCTAAAAGCTGATCATAATCTTCCTTCTCCCAGTTTGCTAAAACACTACACATCTTCGTACTCAATCTTTGTTTTAGCAATCTAGTTTCTAAGCTTAAAGTTGTGTATACATCACAGTTGTGATACAGTTTTGTAGAAAACATTCACACACTTAGATTTATCTTCTTTGTAAGAAAGTGTTCCCTTGACAAACCGGGTTGTGGTTTGCATCAAGAAGGCTTTAGCAGTTGTTAAAGCAGTTTGTAATATTCAGTTGAATATAGTGGATTAAGACCTCGTTGGAGAGAGGCGAAATCACCTTGACGGGTGGACTGGAGTAGTTTGAGATCAAACGAACCAGGATAAAAATATCTTGTTCATTGCATTGATTTTCAGTTTTACAATTCAACCCCCCCTTATTGTGTTTTTCACTACTTCAATTGGCATCAGAGCGCCTGGTTCTGAGCTAAAACACTTAACCGTGTCAGTACAAGATCCAGCGTCAGAAAAACACAATGGCAGGAAACTATTCTCACACCAGCAATGACAACAATGAGGACAGAGACAGATTCAGCGGCAAACCTCCAGTCTTTGATGGAGAAAACTTTGATTACTGGAAAGACAGAATTGAAAGCTTCTTTCTGGAACATGATGCTGATCTGTGGGATATGGTGACAGATGGATACACGTACCCTGTGAATGCAAGCGGTCAGAAGATTGATAGAAAAACAATGTCTGACCAACAAAAGCGTGACTTCAAGAATCACCACAAGGCCAGAACCATCCTCCTCAGCGCCATCTCCTATACTGAATATGAAAAGATCTCCAACAGAGACACAACAAAGAACATTTTTGACTCACTCAGAATGACGCATGAGGGCAACGTTCAGGTCAAAGAAACTAAAGCTCTGGCGCTCATTCAGAAGTATGAGGCGTTCAAAATGGAAGAATCTGAATCCATTGAAACAATGTTCTCAAGATTCCAGATTCTGGTAGCTGGTCTCAAGGTTCTGGACAAAGGATACTCTACTGCTGACCATGTCAAGAAAATCATCAGAAGTTTACCCAAGCAGTGGAGACCAATGGTTACAGCTCTGAAGCTAGCAAAAGATCTTAACAAAATCACTCTGGAGGAACTTATCAGCTCCCTCAGAAGTCATGAGATAGAGCTAGAAGCTGACGAGCCTCAGAAGCAAGGTAAGCCTTTAGCATTAAAATCTAACAAAAAATCTGAGTCTAAAGTTTGGAAGGCAGTTGAAGAAACATCTGATGGATCCTCATCAGAAGAAGACGAACTCTCCCTCCTCTCCAGAAGAGTAAATCAACTGTGGAAGCAAAGACAAAGAAAGTTCAGGAATCCCAGAAGATCTGATCAGAACGAGTCTTCTTCCAGATACAGAAGGACAGACTCTTCCTCTGGATACAGAAGATCTGAAGGTTCCTCAAGTAGCAAAAAGCCAAACACCAAGGACATCATCTGCTATGAGTGCAATGAGCAAGGACACTATAAGAGTGACTGCCCAAAGCTTCAGAGGGAAAAGCCCAAAAAGAAGTTTGGAAGAGAAAAGAAGAAAAGTCTCATGGCTACATGGGATGACTCTGACTCGTCCGAAGCTGACTCAGAATCAGATGATGAAAGGGAAATCATAGCTCTCATGGCTAACATCTCAGAAGATAGTGAAGCGTCTGGATCAGACTCAGAATCAGATACTGAAGTGATATCTTTAGCAACAAGTCAGAAACACCAGTCATGGTACCTGGACTCTGGCTGCTCGCGACACATGACGGGAAGAAGGCATATGTTCCAAAGCCTGGAACTTAAGCCTGGAGGCCACGTTGGCTTTGGAGGCAATCAGAGGGGAAAGATAATTGGCTCTGGAACTGTAGGTAATGGAAATCTTCCCTCTATTAATAATGTTCTTCTAGTAGATGGATTAATGCATAATCTGTTATCCATAAGTCAATTAAGTGATAACGGTTATGATATAATCTTTAATCAAAAATCATGTAAAGCTGTTAGTCAGAAAGATGGGACTATCCTGTTTAATGGTAAGAGGAAAAACAACATTTACAAAATCAAACTTTCTGAACTAAAGAGTCAGAATGTAAAGTGCCTTCTGTCTGTTAACAATGAGCAGTGGATCTGGCACAGAAGATTGGGGCATGTTAGTATGAGAAGAATATCTCAGATTAACAAACTCAATCTGGTCAGAGGACTTCCTAATTTGAAGTTCAATTCAGATGCTCTGTGTGAAGCATGTCAGAAAGGCAAGTTTGCAAAACCTTCTTTTAAATCTAAAAATGTTGTTTCTACCTCTAAGCCATTAGAACTTCTGCATATTGACTTATTTGGACCAGTTAAAACTGCTTCAGTCAGTGGCAAGAAGTATGGGTTAGTAATCGTAGATGACTATAGCAGATGGACATGGGTAAAGTTCTTAAGACACAAGGACGAGTCACACTCTGTGTTTGTTACCTTCTGTAACCAAGTTCAGAATGAAAAGGATCTTAGAATCGTTAAAGTCAGAAGTGATCATGGTGGAGAATTTGAAAACAAAGATTTTGAGTCATTCTTTAATGACAGAGGCATTATGCATGATTTCTCTTGTCCTAGAACTCCCCAACAAAATGGAGTTGTAGAACGAAAGAACAGAACATTGCAAGAAATGGCCAGAACCATGATCAATGAGACAAACGTTGCTAAGATCTTCTGGGCAGAGGCAATAAACACAGCGTGCTACATTCAGAATAGAATCTCAATAAGACCTATTCTGGAAAAGACTCCATATGAATTGTGGAAGAACAGAAAGCCCAACATTTCATACTTTCATCCATTTGGATGTACTTGCTTTATGTTAAATACAAAGAATTATTTGAACAAGTTTGACTCTAAAGCACAGAAGTGTATTATGTTGGAATACTTTGAACGCTCAAGAGGGTACAGAGTATACAATACAGAAACACAGATTGTGGAAGAATCAATCAGTGTTCGTTTTGATGATAAGCTTGACTCTGAAAAGTCAAAGCAGAATGAAGTTTTTGCAGGTATGGAAATTGAATTTACAGGTTCTGAAGACAAGTCATCAGAAGCTCTCAACACAGACACTCCTTCAACGTCTGAAAGGAGCACTGCTAGCAATCCTACTACAGCTGTTGATCAACCTCAGAAGAGATTACCCAGAAGCAGCTTGGATCACCCAGAAGAGACTATCTTAGGAAGAAAGGAAGATCCAATCAGAACAAGAGCAAGCTTCAGAAACTCTGAAGAAACACTCATGGGACTTGTGTCTCTGATTGAACCTTCTTCAATTGATGAAGCACTTCTGGATAATGACTGGATTCTAGCAATGCAAGAAGAGCTGAATCAATTCACCAGAAATGACGTATGGGATGTCGTTCCCAGACCAAAAGGATTCAACGTCATTGGAACAAGATGGGTGTTTAGAAACAAGCTAAATGAACAAGGTGAAGTCATCAGAAACAAGGCACGACTGGTTGCACAAGGTTATAGTCAGCAAGAGGGGATAGACTATACAGAAACCTTTGCCCCAGTCGCCAGGTTAGAATCTATCAGACTTTTAATTTCATTTGCTGTTAATAGAGGCATCACTCTGTATCATATGGATGTCAAAAGTGCATTCTTAAATGGTTATATAGAAGAAGAGGTCTATGTGCACCAACCCCCTGGTTTTGAAAATACAAAACATCCAGAACATGTTTTCAAACTAAAGAAGTCACTATATGGTCTGAAACAAGCTCCCAGAGCTTGGTATGAAAGGCTAAGTAACTTTCTGTTAGAAAATGAATTTACCAGAGGGAAAGTGGACACTACCCTATTCTGTAAATCAGTTAAGAATGACATCTTAGTCTGTCAAATTTATGTTGATGATATTATTTTTGGTTCTACTAATCCTTCTCTTGGAAGAAAATTTGCTAAGTGTATGCAGGCAGAATTTGAGATGAGCCTCATGGGGGAACTGAAATTCTTTCTAGGAATTCAGATCAATCAAACTCCAGAGGGAACTTACATTCATCAGAGCAAATACATCAGAGATCTTCTGAAGAAATTTGACCTCTCAGAATGTAAGCCATCAAAGATTCCAATGCATCCCACGTGCATTCTGGAAAGAGAAGAGGTAAGCAAAAATGTAGAACAGAAAGTCTACAGAGGTATGATTGGTTCTCTCCTCTATCTGACTGCTTCAAGACCTGATATATTATTCAGTGTTTGTATTTGTGCTAGATTCCAATCAGATCCTAGAGAATCTCACTTAACAGCTGTTAAGCGAATTTTCAAGTATCTGAAAGGTACTACTAATCTGGGTTTGTTTTATAGAAAATCTAGTGATTACAGTTTAGTAGGCTACTGCGATGCTGATTTTGCTGGAGACAGAGTGGAGCATAAAAGTACTTCTAGAAGCTGCCAGTTTCTGGGAGAAAATCTGATCTCTTGGTCCAGCAAAAGGCAATCAACAATTGCGCTATCAACAGCAGAAGCTGAGTACATAGCAGCAGCAGGATGTAGCACACAAATGCTCTGGATGAAAAGTCAGCTTGAAGACTTCCAGATTTTTGAGAGTAACATTCCTATACTCTGATAATACTTCTGCTATTTACTTAAGTAAGAATCTCATTTTACATTCTAGAGCTAAGCATATAGAAATAAAACATCATTTCATTAGGGACTATATTCAGAAAGGAATTTATAATTTAAAATTCATAGATACAGACCATCAATGGGCTGATATCTTCACTAAACCCCTTTCTGAAGATAGGTTTAATTTCATTCTGAAACATCTCAGCATGAAAATCTGCCCAGAGTGAAAATGTTTTAATTCCATATATTTATCTTCATAATGTATTTGTTTTCTGTGAACTTCTGATCAATCTCTTTTCAGAAAGATAGAACATGCAGATTGTATCAGATGTAAGTCTAAATATCTGAGAGCCTAAGCTCAAAGACAGACGTGCTGATCACTACATCAAACAAGTGTCATCCAATCATCAGCAAATCTCTGAAGCAGAACGCGTGCACGCTTCTGAGAAGGCAAAACGCTGATTGGGTGCATTGAGACACATGTCTGGTAACCGTTTTTAAGTATCTTTCTCAAATCCCCCAAAATCAGCAAGCATTAAATGAAAAGTAATCATGCTTTTAAAACTTAATCATGATTTTATTTCTCTCTCTTAAAAAACGTTTACAATTTCAAAATATTCTAAACTCTATTTAAACTCGTTAACCTCTCATTCTAATTCTTTACAGTTTCTCACTATTTCTCAAGCATTCTCTGCATTTTTCTGTGTTCATCTCTTGCAAACTCTCTTTCTCAGTTCCTTCTCAAAATCTTTTAGTGTGAACATGGCAACCTCCAGCAGTGCTTTTGCAGGTCCTCAGAAGAAAGCATCATCTGAACAGTATCAAGTGCCATTCAGAACACTCCTCACTCCTGTGAAGAATCTTGAAGTGTTATCTGAATTGATCATCGATTTTGGAAGCTTGAAGGAAAACGGTTTTGATTTAACTGAAGAAGTTAGGGCACAGAAATGGGAAAGGTATTTTGACAGGTTGGTTGGACCAACATTCCCTATGTTAGTGAAGGAGTTCTGGATTCATGCGACAGCTTCAACGCATCAAGTCACCTCCTACATTATGGGGAAGAAGATTGTGATCACTGAGGATCACATAGCAAAGTTAATAGGTTACAGTGGCGGTGGCGTCCGCTGTATTGATATGGCTGAGAGATGTGCTGACGTGGGCGTCATAGCTGAAAGGATTTTCACCCATGGGGTGCCCAGCAGCAAGATCAAAGATCTGAAGGATCATCACAGAGTTTGGGCGAAGATAATTCTGGGGTGCTTCAACCATAGGAAGCCAACTAGTTCCCCTGATTACATAAATGTGGATCAGCAGTTTCTGATCTACTTTATCAATCAGAAGGTAAAAATCAACTTGGCTCATCTTCTTTTCAACCACCTCATAACAAGCGTGAAGGAAACCAGGGAAGAAGAAAGAACAAAGAGGGATTGGATTCCCTTTGGAAGGCTGATATCAGATATTCTGACAGAGAATAGGCTGATAGAGCATCTGATAGAAGCTCAAGAGTTAAGCACCATTGAACCAACAGTTGGGAAGCCTCTCAACGCGAAGAACTTGAAGAAAATGAAGTTGATAGAGAATATCAAAAAGGAACCCAACGCTACTCCTATTGCTGATATCACCAGCAGAAGAGTTCCACTGAGTGACTTTCCTTTATTCTCTCAGATAGAATCCAAGCCAGTGGTAGTTCTCAAATATATGGACGCGTGCAAAGCTGATGGTACATATCCAAATCTGAAGATCAAAGATCTGCATCAACCTCAACCAGAAGTGACTCTGAAGAAGACGAAGAAAAGGAAGGCACCATCAGAAGGATCATCCCAGCAGACACCCAAGAAAAGAGGTAATTTATCTGCTGCTTCTGTTTTAAATTCTTCTACTATTCCAGCATCTATTCCACCTCCAACCTCTCATAGAATATCAATCCCCATCCCAACAATAGATGAAACTGAACCAGAAGATGACCCTTCTGAGGCATTACAACTCAGAAGACCCAGAACCAAACACCCAAAACCAACAATATCAACAACATCAGCAATTGACAAAGTGCTGTCTGACATTGATCAACACACTTCTGATCACTCCTCCAATCCAAACTCTGAACCACAAATTGTCCCTCCTCTACAACCAGAACAACAACAATCTGCTGAAGAACCAGAACAACAACAACCTCTCTCATCCATTCCAGAAGAACCTCTCATCCCTGAACAACCAGAAATTCCAACAATTCCTCCTCAACCAGCAATTCCGTCTCCCTCTCCTCAACCAGAAATTCATCCACCATCACCTCAACCTGAGTTTTATCACTCTGAAACTCCTTCTCCTCCACCCTCTGAACCTCATTCACCTCAACCATCACCTCTGGCAATCCAGCTGCCATGTGGAACAACAGTCACAATGGCCCAGTTGCCATCCTCACCATAATCTACACCACCAAATACTCCCAAAACACCACACAGTCCAATCATAATTTCTGACTCTCCCACTCCATCTCCAAAACAAACAGCTGCCAAGCAAACCACCGAAAACCCCAGCAGGATCTTCATAGACTTAACCAGTCTTGACCGTCTTGCTGATCTGAAACATAAAATAGCCATCCCAAAACCAAAACAACCAGATGTTGGCTCTGGTATTATGAATTTTGAAACAGGTGTGCAGCAGTGGATTGCTTCTTTGAAGCAAGTCTGTCCTGGATTAATTGACCCAACTGCTTATGACCAGCTCTGGTCACAATTCAGAATCTGGGTACGTGCTGAAGCCCTCAAGTTGCAGGATATCAACTATGAGCAGGCACAACAGAACTTCAGCAAGCTGCTGAAGGAAGTTGAAAGTCAGCTGCCTTAGGAAGCTGTGCTCCCTCTGGATAGTGAACCTTGGTCTGAGAAACAGCTAGCTTCAAAGGTGCAACTAGAAGAAAACAAGACCATTCAAGCTGAAGCAAGCCAAGCAGAAGATGTTGCAGAAAGCTCTCAGAAGCTTCCTGCTTCTGATGCTTCTCAAGCTGCCTTGGACAGGCAGACTCTGGAAGAGCTGAAGCTGAATGACATGCGTCTACAGCAGAGGATGGATGAAAACGACCAGAAAATGAAAGAAAGGATGGATGTGCAGGATAGCAAGATTGACACTGTTGTCAGAATGGTGCACAAGCAGAATGAGATTGCTGATCAGATCAAAGCCATGCTGGAGAACCTGTTCACACGCTTTCCTCCCCAACCTTAGTTTTTTCATTCATGTCATTTTCATGTCTTCTCTGATTATCTGATGTACTGTTTTAATATGTTTTGTTTGATTCTGAACCTTTTAATATGACAAGTTTTTCTGATCTTAATTGTTTTAGCACATCACTTACACTTTTTGATTGCTGACAAAAAGGGGGAGAACAAGAATGATATTTTAAATAATAACGGATTACTAAGACAGAAATTCTCGAACATTCTAACTCTGTTATACTTGAAAATGTTTTCTGTTTTGCTTAAGTCTACAGGTACAAGAAAGCACCATGATACTCTGAAGACTAAAGCTCTGATACTCTGATCCGCTCTGATACTCTGACCCAATGCAAAGCTCTGACAAGAAAAGCTCTGATACGCTGATCTGAAGCTCTGCTCTAATATGCTGATCTAAAGCTTCTGATAGTCAAAGACTCTGATACTCTGATGTTCAAAGAAAGGCAAAAAGATCTGATCCTGAAGAACTCTTGGAATCAAAAAGGGAAGCAATAAACTCAGGGGGAGTATCTCTCAACTCTTATCCCTTATCTTTGATAAACCTCTTACTCTGATACATATCTCTGATACCTTTTCACGTTATTTTCAATTAAAAATATCCAGTTTTTGTCATCATCAAAAAGGGGGAGATTGTTAGAACAATGTTTGAATCTACTACCCTATGTTTAAGTTTTGATGATAACAAAATGAAAAGATATACTATTTATATGATTCATGTATGAACTATTTGCTGCCTAAATTATTACGTTCTGATTTGCAGATACTCTGATAGGTATAAGCAAGATCACACCTAATCAGCATCAGAAATTTGGTTCTTCACATCAGCATCAGAAGTTGCTATATCAGAATACCAGAATCAGAAGATCAACTCTCGTGTATGCTGAAGACTGATGAACAGAACTGCGCTCAACACTCTGATAAAGAAAACAACAGTTCATCAGCAGCTAAGCAGAGTCAGAATGAGCCAAGCCAGAACATACATTAAGTAAGCAACGGTACTGTGCATTGAAAGCGTATTATTACCAACGGCCTCATTCCAGACAAGATCTGCTCAATAAGGAAAGTTTGTTATTAGCATTGAATCAAGAATATTGCTCCAATGTTCAACAATCTCAGTGCTATATAAACAAGACTATGAAGATTGAATTGGCTAATGCTCTCCAACTCTTTACACGCCTAAAAGCTGATCATAATCTTCCTTCTCCCAGTTTGCTAAAACACTACAAATCTTCGTACTCAATCTTTGTTTTAGCAATCTAGTTTCTAAGCTTAAAGTTTTGTATAATCACAGTTGTGATACAGTTTTGTAGAAAACATTCACACACTTAGATTTATCTTCTTTGTAAGAAAGTGTTCCCTTAACAAACCGGGTTGTGGTTTGCATCAAGAAGGCTTTAGCAGTTGTTAAAGCAGTTTGTAATATTCAGTTGAATATAGTGGATTAAGACCTCGTTGGAGAGAGGCGAAATCACCTTGACGGGTGGACTGGAGTAGTTTGAGATCAAACGAACCAGGATAAAAATATCTTGTTCATTGCATTGATTTTCAGTTTTACAATTCAACCCCCCCTTCTTGTGTTTTTCACTACTTCACTTGTGAAGTTGTTTTGTGAGCTCTAACACTTTCTTTTCACTTGCATATAATTGAGTCTCAAAGGTGTCTCGTTCTTCCTTGAGTTGAATCCAGGACTTCAGCAATTCTTCAAGGTCAATGGGCATGTCTGGATGGAGGATGGTGCGAGAAACTTCTCCTTTAACAATATGCTCCATGATTACCAGTAGGACATCTGGATATGGCATCATGAGGTTTTGAGAGCGAGCTTGTACCCATTTGAGATAGGGCTCCAGAGGGATGTATTTCTTCTGTCCTAAAGCCTTACTATCAATCTTGCTTACCATACCCTAAGCATGTATAAACCTTTGACGATAACCTTGAGGATTATTTTCATAATCGAACATAATACCCTGGATAAGTGTGTCATGAAGATCATCTCTTCAAGCATAACTAAATTAACATAGAGCTAGATAAGAGTTGTAAGTAATACCTCCCCTAATGCCAAGGAGTGGAACATTTGGGAATTCCCCAGCGGTCAATGATAGTGATATCCTCATGAGATCGGGAATACCAGTAGATGTCTGAATAAGAGAGTGAAATTATTCTTTGAGACCACCTCAAACCTTGTTCATTTTTCATTATCGAGCTTCGAAGGTGCGAAATAAACCTCTTGGATAGCAGAGGTATATAACACATGAGAGTTCCTCGCCTCTTCATAGTACGAGTGTGAAGAGAATGTAAAATATCTCCAAGCAAAGTAGGAACAGGGTTACGAGTGTGGAAAATTTTGATGGTGTTCACATCTATGAGTTGGTCTGGATTAGGGAATAGTAACAATCCATAGATTAAAAAAGCCAAGATCTCCTTGAAAGCCTGAAAACTCATAGCATCCAGGAATAGTTTAGCCTTTCTATCAGAAATTTAGCCAGAAAACCTTTGACTCCACTTCTCGTTTTCCAATTAGATACAATGTCGGACCACTTCTAATATAAGGATGTTGCAATATCTTCTGGTTTTAGTGCTTCCTCTAAACCGGTGAAGGGTGTCTGATCAAGAACATGTACTCCCAGTAGTTGAGACATCTCCTCCATTGTGGGTAGTAACTGATAATATGGAAAGGTGAAGCAATGATGTGTAGGGTCAAAGAACTGGAATAGAACACTCATCATGTCTTTGTCAAAACCTGGTGTAACCAAACTGAGTAGTCGACCATGGCTTTTGATGAATGGAGAACTTTCCGGAACCCTTGATAATAACTCCTTAAGTTTAGGAGGCACCCTTACAAAGTTGATTCAGATAGTATTTCTGCGAGCAGGTGCCATAACCTACAAAAAAGAACAAAGATATATCCCTTGTTCCTTGAAATGGTTAGTGAAAATGATATTGTATGATGTCATGATGTTATGATGTCATGTTCGAACAATTAATCATACACACAAAAAAACACACAAGGAATTAGGTTTATGCTTGCATGGAGTTTGTAGGTAAGTACCCTCTTGAAGTTTTAGTTGGCTCAACGTGTCCTAAAAGAAGTAATCGGGTTTTAGGAGCCTCAATATCACTGATCTTTCTCCCAGGCATTGTTTCAGCACAAGCATTTAATTTGTGACTGAAATATCTCGAGAGTCTAATTTCAATATAGAGTATCGAGTATTGACTAACTTTAGTCTGCACCAAAGCCAACCATCTCACTACTTTCTAATGGATAAGTTGTGTCAACTATGATTCTATGGTCAATTAGTGCTTTATGACACCACGCAGCAACCCAGCATTCTCCTTGGCTTAACTCAAAGCACACCATCACCAACCAATGTGTCACACAAACATAGCCATTGCTTGAATCGTATCAGTATACGCCGTACAGTTTTCACGATCTATCGCTACTTACCTAAAATGCCCCCAGATCCGGGTATAGGATCTATACAAGAAATAAACCCAAGCATATTCCGAAATATAAAGCATACAACGCAAATAAGTAAATCAATAAAGGTGATCTAGCTCTTAGGGTAACCCCACTTAAAGTAATCCCCAGCAGAGTCGCCAGTTCTGCAATACATTGGGAGAACTGACATTTGGTTTTGCATTTTATCGCAAATGTTGCGGTTAGCAAGAGTCGCCACCGAGTTTTCTTTTATCCAATAAAGGAAAGGGTGAAAAGAACAAGAAAGACCTTTGAGAATTTTTCTAAGTAAGGGGGGTAAGTTATGAAAAGGGAAGGTGTTAGTACCCTTTTTATCCGTAGTTATCTACGGGCTCTTAATCGCTAGCTCACTTTTGAAAATTCTTTGTGTTTGTGTGTTTTGAAAATATTTTGAAAATGCCTAATTTTGGAAACTTTGTAATGATTCTTGTATCAGTTGAGAACGCATACAAAGTGTTTGTTTTGAAAATATTTCATAAGAGAAGTGTATTGTATGAAAAAAAATTTGAAATGTTCGCGAGCAAGCGATTAAGAACTATCTAGCTACTCAAATGTATTTAATTCTTTTCCTTTTCCTTTAGATAGTGTTATCCTATCATTGGTTAGTAGGAAGCCCTGTCATTGGATGTTTGAGGGACATGGGCGGGTCATTGTATAGTCATAAAGGCAACTCGTAGGATGCTTTAGAAATTTGTCGTAAGGGACTAAGGTCATATACCGAAGGCATCATCGAAGGGTCATCGAGGGACTACGATATTTTAACTTAGGGTCTTTTCTAAAGTGTCCCACGTTCGATGGACATGACTGTTTATATATGAGGTAACAAGTGGGGTCACCCTAGAGGTGTGTATGTGAAGTGTTATTCATGTTCAATTATTTTAGTCTTGTAATTAGGGTTTTCTACGATTGTTTTTATGTCTTTCCATACAAACCTAATTACTATACAGTTATATATACATACATGCATAATTATAGGTGCAAAAAGTAAAATGAGAGAAGATAAAACCTAGGCTATTACAATGCTTCGGGGATGGGGGTTACAAACCATAAAAATGGGGGAAAGAACAGTAAACCCTATTTTATCTATTACAACCTTTATTAGTTACAATATTATGAAAAATGAATGCGAAAAATGAAAAAACAAAATACAAATATTACAAGAGACGAAGAGTTTATTTTAGGGAAAATAAATGACGATTAATTGATTTTTTGTTGTTTATGTTTGAGCAAAAGGAATTAAAATCTAATAAAAACCTAAGTTATTTTTAATTAAAGGAAATTTTTAATTAAGTTAATTAATTTAATTAATTTATTTACAAAAAAAAAGTTAATTTTATTTCATTAAATAAAAGTCAAATTGATTCAACCTAAATCTAAATTAATTCTAAATATTAAAAAATTCAATTATATTTTTTTTCAAAAAAAGAAATTGTAAAGAAAAAGGAATGGGCCTGCAGAAATAAACCCAGGTAGGTGTTGAAAAGCAAAATTTCTAGGCCCAAATGTGCTAGCCTAGCTGCTTGTGTATGATCTCATGTGGCTCATTCTAGGAGGTGCATCGCGGGGCCTTCTCTACAGCCAATAGATCTAGATCTGTTGAGATTTAAATTGAGTGATGAGAGGGTGTATGATGAATGCCTTGGCTTTACCTGCATTGGATCTGTGAGAAATAACATGGAAAATAAAAATCCCAGGGCCAGGGATCGAATCCGTGCCCTAGTATTCCAATGCCTTTGCAACGTTCACTCTACCATTGGGACGATTGTTACTTTTGATTACATAAATCAAACAAAAACAATAAATATATAGATTAAGCTATATGGTTGGAAAATTGCCGGAACCCTAGCTTCATTCATCTTCTCCTGGAACCTGTAAAATTTAAAATAAAAAAAAGGTCAATTTTCAAGGATCCAAAACACCATGTCCCCCTAATTCGACCCTCCTGGATCTAAATCCGGCCTTAGTTTTGGCTAAAACCCCTTGAATCATGTGTTTTGAACCAAGTTACATCGATTGGAGAAAAAATGTCTTCCAGAAAATCTGCGTGCATGGGACCATGTTAATCATCAAAAATTGTTCAAGCTTATCTCAAGATCATGTTAGAAGCATCAAATCATTTATAAATAAATCAAGATTACATATATGATTTTCTGCAAAAAATGAAAACGACAAGGCTATGTTTTACAATATCATGCGTTTAGGACCATCACAAATGATCCAAAACTACCCTTTGATGCTCCAGGAGGTGAATGGTTTTGCATTTTTGGAACGAGAGGGCTCCTAAAAACAGTTTCAAAACTTAGGTTTTTTTGAGAAAATGTTGAGAATTTTTGCAAGTTTCTTGAGGAAAGGATCGTATGCCATTGATCTGATTTTTAGTGTATATATAGAGAAAGGAAATGACATCAACAAATAAGGTACAAAATCATTTCATCATGGCCAAGATCAAGCAAGATAAAACATGTTTTAATCCTTCCATTTTGAAATACTCCTTGCCTTTCTTGTTCTCACACGATTTTGGCAAGTTGTGCTGACCTGTTTTGAGCCCTAAGAGACCAATCATGCGCTTGGCCCAATGATCTTATACCTTATTTAATTTATTTTTCATTTATTTGAATAAAAAGAAAATAAATATAAATAAAATAAGAAAATATAAGACAAAGTATTAGTAAACTTAGGAGTCTTTCATAAGGTCATGGATATGTTTGAAACCTAAAAAATTAGTCCCACATGTCCAAAATTTCAAGTTTACTCACTTTGTATTTCATGCCTTTTCTCAAATATACCCAATTTGCAATGGTCATAACTCTCTCAATTTCAATCTTTTAAAGGTGATCTTTGACTTTTTGGAAATCTAGAGATTTCCTCTTCAATTTCTATTTTTATCATTTTTGCATTTGGATATTTTATCTTGATGCAAGTTGCCTTGGCAAAAAGTGTCTTTTTGTTGACTTTTGAAATGACCTGTAATGTATTAGCTCATATCTTTCAAATGAAGCACCTTTTGTACTTGATCATAAATACAAAGTTGTAGAGAATTGAATTTCATTAAAAATGGTCTTTGGTTGGGAAATAATTGATGAAGCATGTCAAAGTTATGCTTGGTCAAAGTTTAGTTGACTTCTCCTAAGGAAAACCTAATTTGGCAACTTTGGACTTTTGATGATTTAAGGATCTTCCTTGAAGAATCATGGTCAACCCTTGATAAAATGATGAATATCACTTCAATATTTTGATTTTGACCGAAAATCTTGAAGTTTGACTGTAAGTTGACCATAGTTAACTTTTTACCCAATATAGTTGATTATCAATCATCTGAGATTATTGACTGAGCAAACTTGTGATACAAGACTTGAAACTTGATATGAGAATTGTTGAAGACCTATGATTATCCATGAAAACCATTTGAGACCTTTTAAACCCATTCTTCCTTGTGCAAGATGAAACCCTAGTTGTGGATCCATTGCTTAGGAGGTGAGTTTGTCTGACCAACACTTGAGAATCCTTGAGCATTTGAGAACTTTAGAAGAATGTTTTTTTTGAAGAAAATGGGAGGGAAAATTTTGGGGTACAACAAGGAGGAATTAACATTGTTCATAAGAAAATAAAAAACAAACAAAAACATGTGAGCCTAACTACGGTTACTCTGATTCCTCAAAAAGGATACGTAGGCATTGGGGTATGGCTCAAGCGAGCAAAACTTTATTTTCCCTACATTATTTTCTCTTTTACTTTGCATGCATTCTTCTTCAGTAATAAGCAGTAGACATAGATTAAACACACCCATAAGGTAGATAACAATAGTGGATATCATAGAGTACTACGGGCATGTGGGGTGCTAATACCTTCCCCATTGGGTAACAAACTCACTTACCCAATATCTCGTTCGTAAGATCGTGACTACTCCCTTCTCAGGTTTTCTCGATGTTTACCTTTCCCTTAATATGGGATGAAAGAAGTTCGATGGAGACTTCATTGTTTGATGATTTTCAGCCGGTTGTTTCAATAGCAACACTTGATATATTATCCATCTTTGAAAAAAAGGATAATCAGTAATTGGAATCCTTCTATGAGTAGTGGCTTCAAATGATTCATCCAGAGGTTTGATTTTAATCTTTTCAATTATTTGCATATTCCTTAAGTATTGTGTAGTAAATGATTCTCCAATGCTGGAAGACAGATATTTAGTGCAATGTGCTTCTTCTACCAGAAATTTTACTAACCCACTTTCCACGAGAATGTCAGTCAGAAGACGTCCACAAGGGATATAGGTAGGAACATTCTTCTTTGGATTTTCAATGGTTCTCGTTTTCTTAACAATATCCCTCATATAATTGAATAAGACATAAAATAGATTGATTTTCTACTTGGTTAGCTAATAATACATGTAATACGGTGGGAGAATAGACTTTTTTGGTTTTATCCAAATGTGCGGATAGCAAGAGTCGTCACCGACTTTTCTTTTATTCAATATTCAGAAAAGGGTAAAAAGAACTGGAAAGACCTTGATAGATTTTGTGTTCGGGGGGTAAGTTATGAAAAGGGAAGGTGTTAGAACCCTTTTCATCCGTAGTTATCTACGGGCTCTTAATTTCTAGCTCACTTTTGAAATTTTCTTTGTGTGTGCGATTTGTTTGAAAATATTTTGAAAAGCCAATGTAAGGCTAAATTTGTAATGATTATTGTATCAGTCCTCAAGAATGCGTACAAAGTGTTTTGAAAATATTTGTTTTGAAAGTATGATGTGTGAAAAATGTTTTGAGAAAAGTTTTGAGAAAGCAATTAGGAGTTTCTTACCCACTAAATTCCTTATTATTCTTTTCCTTCTCATTTAGAGATAGTGTCATCCATACCATTAGTTGGTAGGTAGCTTTATCTATTGGATGTGAAGGGACAGTCGTAGGGTCATCGAAGGCAACATGTAAGGATACTTTAGCAATTTCATCAAAGGGACTATCATCATTTTGTAGGCAACTCGAATGGACTAGATAATTTTGTAGGCAACTCAAAGGGTCATCGAGGGATTGTAATCTTTATTCGAAAGGGACTATGATGATTTGATCGAGGGTCTTTTGCTAAAGTATCCCCACTTTCAAGGGACGTGACCAATATTCGTAAGGCAACAGGAGAGGATACCCTAGAAGTGAAAGTGTGAAGAGTGTATTGATTTCAGTTATTTAATCTTGAAATTAGAGTTTTCTACGTTTGTTTTTAGTCTTGCCATACAAACCCTAGTTACTAATAGTTAAACATGTACAAGAAACTAAAGTGTGGAATGTAAAGACCTAAGATATTACATGGCTTTGAGGCAGATACATAAGTATAGAAATTATAGGAAAAATAAATCAACGCTATTACATCCTATGAGCATTTACATAATCAGAAAAATGCAAGAATGTAAATCTACGCTATTACAATTGAAGAGTGCGACCTATACATTTTTCTAGGAATTTTAAATAGGAAGAAGAAATAAGAAAAATGTTTGAAAAATTTTTAAGACCTAGAATCTAAGTGTTAATGTTTTTGATATTTTTTGTAGAAAATAATTTAAATGATAATGTTGTACCCTAATTTTTTACCCTAAGATCCCTCTATCACATCATATCAATTTAATCATAACAAGATCACATACTAGGGTTTGGTTCTTCTCCCTATCTTTAGCTTTGCCCTATGGGGATTCACCAAGCACCCTGACTTGTATTTTATGATCATATATGTTTTTATTATCCTTTAACTAATGAATACAATAAGTGTTTTCCCTAATTGATAATTTTGTAGGAGAAAGCACAACACATTACATCAAGATTAATCTATGGATTCATGAGTTCATTTCCATGCCTTCCTCAACAAAGCTTCATTGAGACTCAAGCCTTAACATTGAAGATACTTTGAAGCAATATCATCACAAAGCCTATTATTATTCATCATACTTCAAGTTGTCAAAGATGGTTTAAAGTTACAAGGATTGATTAAAGATGTTTGACTCAATTGGGCAAATCCTTGATTCATTGATCACAAGTGCACATCTCCTTCAATTCTCATGATTTGAAAGTGGTTTTAGTTGCTATGGTTTCTCCTTATCATCCTCACCAACTCATAACATGACAAAAGTATTTGTCTAAGGAGGTAGGTCAAAATTGCAAAGGTTTCCCAAGACATTTTCTTGCTCTAGGAGCTAGGTTTTTGAACTTCAAAGGGGTATATCATACTCATCCTTTGGTATTTTTGAGTGATTCCAAAGACATGCTTATCTTCAAAGGGTTATTAACTAATCACTTAAAAAGTTTCAAGGAAATTTTGTGTGGAAGAAACTTAATGATGAAGAAAGATTACAAGCCCTCCAGATGAACCCTCAAATTCCATTAGGTGATTTAAAATCATTATAACTTGGCCAATTTTTATCACCTTGAGCCTATTATTTTTCCAAAATTATCTTAAAGATGGGAACTTTCACCCATCTTTTAAGTGCAAAGTGTGAAAATGGATGGAAGATGCCCTAAAGATGCAAAAGATTATAGGTCATTTCATGAATTTTTTCCAACTTTAAAAAGTCATAACTTTCTCAATTTTTGGAGATTTTGAATGGTTAAAGTCTCAAAATGTCATTCAAGATACCTACTTCATGCCGTCTTTTTTATCAAGATTAAATTTCATGTGGAAGGCCATGTTTGGATGCAATACATTACAAGTCATTTTTAAAGAAAAACTTAGAAACTTTCTAAGTATAGAAAGTCAACCTCTTTTTCTCAACTTTGACTCATTACAATTGTCAGCTCAAGCATCCATTTTATCTCATTCTTTTCACATTGAAAATATTGTAACCTCATCTTTCTAAAGCTTCAAGAATCATGTCCTAAGACTCCTTGAGTTGAGAATGCCATTGATTTGAATTTGGTAACTTGAAACTGAAGTTTCTCCAAAAATCACAATTTAAAATCTTTATTTTGGTTTCTAATCACAAAATTGCTGTGTTTTTTTTCTTCTAATCACGTTTAGTGAACCTCCAAAATTGATTAGCACCTCAAAACGCAAAGAATAGCCGAGTTTTGATGAAAATCAAGTCACACTTCACTCGTGCTCGACCTCTATCCAATTTCCCTCGAAACTTCATTGTTTCCTCCAATTCTCAATCCCATTGAATTCCCTATAAATAGAGGACCTTATACCACACTTTTGGACAAGCTTGGAAAGCCAAACACACCCTGCCAAAACTTCATTCGAACTTCAAATTTTTTAAATCAGTTTCAGAATTTCAGGCCTCCTTCTCCAAATTTTTGTTCACATTCATCATTCTCCATCATCACACAAACTCTCCAACACTTAAACCAAGCAAATTGAGCAACATTTCAAGCTACAGAAGTCCAGTTTCCGACGCCATTTTTAAACTTCATTCAGGTAGAATGCTTAACCATTTGGATCCAAACGAAGCACTAACTTACTCTACTCATCCTTCTAATTCTCATAATTCTTACAATTTTTAAAATCATTGAGAATTGAGTGAGAAATCTTAACCTGATTGTGCTCGTTATTTTCTGTGTTTTTTATCTATAACTCCTTGCACACTTTACATAAATTTGGCGTGATGGTGGGGTTAGGATCGTCTTGAAGAGACGAATCCAATGATACTAGTTTGAGTCTCTAATTTTTCCATTTGAAGAAACTCACAAAATCCCCATCGCAGGGTGTCTGGAGGTTGAAGACGATGACATGTCTCGTCTCAATAAATGATAGCACGCCAATTATATTATTTTTATTGGTTGGCTTTTTTTATCCAGTGTGTTTTTCAATAAGGTCCATATCAAGCACAACGCGTATGGTCCACTTGATCAGCTTACCAACGCGTTTTGACTATGATCTGATGGTCCACATCTTTTTAGTTTTATTTTTATTTTCTGATTTTATATTTTAATTGTTTTAAATTTCAAAATTTCATAACTCTTTTATTTTTTATCCAAAAAATATTTTTAAAAAAAATACAAAAATACCTTGAATTATTTCTGACTTTGTGAATATTTTTTCATATTTTTATTTTGATGTTTGATATTTTTCATAATTTTTGCTTTGTTTTCTTTATTTTAATTGTTTTAAAAATACTTTCTGACATTTTTAAATTCTAAAATATTTTATAAAAAATATTTTCATCATTTCTGACCTTCTGAATTTTTTGTGGAATTTAATCTTAATTTTTACTATTTTTGATCTTTTTTCCTTTATTAGAGAAATTTAAATTAGTTTTAAAATAGTTTCTGACTTTAAAAAATTACCAAAAATTTCATAAAAATATTTGAGTTCATTTCTGATTTTCCTATAGTCTCACTTAATTTTTCTTGAGTGCTTTGAATATAATTTCTATTTTTCACTTATTTCCAAATTTAAAAATCATTTAAAACCCTTTTCTTTTATTTAAAATATTATTTTATTTTTTGTACATATTCCGGCTGATCTTGGACTATGAAATTTTGATCCTGAACTTTATTAACATCATTGGATCCATGGTGTTGAGTCTAACTCCATAAAAATGGATGAATGATTTTAATAATAGTTTGATTAAATTTTTGGTTCAAATGTGGTTTACCTTTTACCCTATTTCTTCTTCACCTTATCTCTTTCTCAATTGAACTAAATTTTATTGGAGCATGGTTTCCATATCATGTCTTAAAGCATATGATACATAGATTGCTATTGACCGACCTCAAAATAGGTGCGACTTCTATATAAGTCCACTTACGATTGCTTAACATAGCGCTAAAGTTTGTCCCGATTCGGGAAATGATCATTCGTGGCCCAAACCCATGTTTGCAAGCCCAAGTATGTTAATTTGAACCCTTTGATCCAATAACCTTGAGATTCATTGTTAGGAGGCTTTGGTTCCACCAATCATCTAATGAATCTTCATCAATTTTGATCAAAGTGGATCACTTAAACACCATTGATCATTTAATGTTGCCTTGAGAATTTTTAAATGGATGATATACTTGACAAAAGCAAATGCAACTTAATGTTAAGAGGCTTTGGTTCTACCGATCCTCTAATGAGTTCCAAATGCAAGTTTCAAGATGGTAATTCAACTAACCACTAATTTCTAACAATTGACTTTATTTTATGTATTTTACCTTATGATTTTTACTTTATGTACCATTTACTTTAGAATTTACATTTCATGCTATTTTCATCTTTGCTCATTTGAGCATTTATCTTTTATGTCTTTCTTATTTTGCTCACTTGAGCTTTTCATTTATTTTTGAAGATACTTAATAATCAACTTGAACCCTAAAACACTTTAATGTTACTTGGACTACATGGTTACTATCCTTGGCATTTTGGAGACATGGACCTCTTGGACTTAGGATTAGAAGCCTTGACCTATTCTGGAGACTTTGTGACCTCAACTGTTATTTTGTCTGGAGTTCTTGGGGTTTACCCCAAGACATTGGGTTTCTTTTTTGTTTTGTGTGCAGGTTATTGTGCTTACATGCTTTGTCTGTGATATGGAATCCATCTATATACAGTTGTTACTCTGCCCAATTGTTGTGAAGACATAATGCAATTGAAGCTTGGTTCTCTTAAGAGGTTTATTATCTTTGTTTGTTTGGTTTCAAATCCAAAAGATGAGAATTATACATTGACTCATTGTGTCAAGTGTTGGCTTCTTGTTGGTTAGACGGTTCTTTTCTCTAGCTTTTATCTTATGCTTTAGGATAGTCCCGTCATCTCCTCCCATCTTCTTTAATTTCAAAAATCTTCTCCCTCCTTTTTAAAACTCTTCTTGTTTTAAAAACTTGAACCACTTTCATAATAAACTTGGATTTAGGTCCATGCATTTTCAAAATATTTTCTTAACCAAACTTTAACTAATTTAATAATACTTTGACATTTTTTGTGAGAAGACTAAAAGTAAATCAATCTCATTCAAACCATTTTTCCATTTTGGCTTTTTTTTTACTTTAAAAATTTTCTCAAAAGATTAGACTCTTGTCAGTCCTTGTAGTGATGAGAGCTACTATACTTCTACAATATGTAGTAAAGCGAGATATTTTCCACTTGGATGTTGAGCGAGGCTTGGTTGATTTTAAAATCCAAGCTATATCCTCCACTTTGAGATGATTCAAATTCACCTTTCTCATAATTGTGGGTAGTAAGTATGTTTTCCACTCGGATAAGAAGATGATGTATCGTCTCTTAAAATTAACCAACACACTTGTGTTTTAAAATTTTTAAAGGTGAACTACGTGTACCCTGATCCCCTATTTCATAGAAGGTGGTACGTAGGCACTAAAGGTTCACAACCGTGGCGGGTGCAAAAATTATAAAAACACTTCTTTCCTTATCTTCACCATCTATTTTTTATACAACATTTTATAACCAAAATATACATATTTTCAAAGAGGTTGCTGCAGAGTACCATAGATGTTCAGGGTGCTAATACCTTCCCTTTGCATAACCACCCTCATACCTAGATTCTCTCCCTCTCTTTTTGGGTTATTCGCTCTTTTCCCGTTCCTTTGGAAACAATAAAGCGCAGTGGTGATTTTTATTTTGATATGTGCGACGCAAGTCAATCCAATGGCTTGGTCTCAACATTTCTACCGCTACAAAAAATAGTAATTAAAAACCTAATTCTAATTAATTTTAATATTGAGAAAAAAAGTTAATTAATTAATAAAATAAAAATATATAAGAAAATTTTTAATTACTAATTAAAAAGACCTAACCCTAATTTGTTATAGTTTTGAAAAAAGATTAGGTTAGTTAATGATTAATTAAAAAGAAATTAATTTAAAAAATAGAAAATTAAATAGTAAATAAATAAAAAATAATAATGTTAAAATATTAAGATGTTTTTGTGTAGAAAATAATTTAAGTGATAATAATTAATTAAAACCTAATTGTTTCTAATTAATTTTTAATATTAAGAAAAAGGTTAATTAATTAATTGATAAAAATATATCAAGAATTCAATTACTAATTAAAAACCCTAATCCTAATTTATTAAAGTATTAAAAAAATATTAGGTTAATTAATTGTTAATTATATGGGTGTTTGTGATACGGTGGAAGAACCGACTGTTTAATACTGGTTTTGCATTTTTTGTTCGCAAATATCGCGGTAAGCAAGAGTCGCCACCAACTTTTCTTTTATCCATCAAAGGAAAGGGTGAAAAGAACAGAAAAAGACCTTTTTTCGAGATTTTCTGAGTAAGGGGGTAGATTATGGAAAGGGAAGGTGTTAGCACCCTTTCCATCCGTGGTTTTCCACGCGCTCTTAGGTACTTACTCATTTTGAAAACTGTTTGTGTTTGTGCGTATGATACGGTGGAAGAACTGACTTTAGGGTTTTGCGTTTTATTGCAAATGTTGCGGTTAGCAAGAGTCACCACCGACTTTTTTTTATCCAAAAGGAAAGGTGAAAAAGCACAGGAAAGACCTTTGAGATGTTTTCTTGAGTTCGGGGGGTAGATTATGAAAAGGGAAGGTATTAACACCCTTTTCATCCATGGTTTTCTATGGGCTCTGTGATCGGTGGATCTGGAACTGACTGTTTAACGTTGGTTCGCGAAATGTCGCGGAAGCAAGAGTCGCCACCGTCTTTTATTTTCTCCAAATGGAAAGGACAAAAGCACAGAAAAATTCCTTAAAGAGATTGCTCTCGGTTCGGGAGGTAGATTATAGAAAGGGAAGGTGTTAGCACCCTTTCTATCCATGGTTATCCATGGGCTCTTAGATACTTGCTCATTGTGTTTTCAAAAATGGTTTGTTTGCTTTTCAACTGTGGGTTTAAAAAAGTTTCTTTGAAAGTTTCAGATCGACTCTTGTGTCAGAGTGTTTGAAAAATTGCTTTGAAAGCTTTTGAAAAGTGTCGGTGTGAAAAGATTTTTGTTTGTTTTTTTGAAGAGAGCAAGTATCTACGAGTCGTCTACCTACCCTAAGGAATTCGTCTGTGTAAATGTCCTTTAAAGTAGTGCCATCCCATCATTGAGAGATAGGTAGCACCACCGTTGGAGGTGTTCGGGTCAATTCGAGTTTGTAGGGACATGGTGATCACCAGAGCAATGGGAAGACACCTTAGAAGCTACCCTCATGCCAGGTTCTCGGATCATGAGGACTTACTAAGACATCCTCTACTCGACGATCACCTTTCGAGGCAAGGCAACAGTGAGGCGTACCCTAGGGGTGGTGTGTGCGATTCGTGTGTTGTTTTCAGATATGTTTGTCTTGTCATGTTAAAGTGATCTAGCGTTTGATTTTATTTAAGGCCATACATTCTTTCATGCTCTTTGTTAACAGTCAAAAGAGTGCGAGGAAAAGTAAATCTAAAGCTATTACAAATGGCGCGGGTCCACATCGCCAAAATTAAACCGGACCCGATTTGACAGAAAAGAAAATAACGAAATTGAAAAGTGCGAGAAGTTTAAGTTACAAAGCTTTGGGAGAGGTACATAATTATTTAAACGAAATAAAATAAATATGCGAATTAAATAAATTACGAACGAGGGCGTTGGACCCTTTTGCAAAATTAAATTAATAAGGAATTAAAATTAATATTAAAAGAAAATATTTTTGGTATTTTTGTGTTTTTAAGATTTGATAGGAAAAAGAATTAATTAAAACTAAAATAAAATGTTAAACCTAGTTCTAATTATTTTTTAAGTTATTAAGAAAAATATTAAAGTTTTTGACCTAATTTAAACCTAAGTTATTTATGTACAATTTAATTATAAAAATAAATAAATAAATAATATTATGGGAAAGAAAAATTAAAAGAATAAAAATTAACTAAACCTAATTCTATTTTTTTGTATTTTTATTATTAAAAGAATTAACATTAAAAACCCTAATTTGAATTTAATTCATGTACATGCAATTTATTTATGAAAATATTAGAATAAAATATTTATTAGGTTTTTCTTGTCTTTTCTGATTTTTTAGGCCTTTTTTATATTTTGTAAAAAATAATTAATTAAATTAACAAGAAAGCAAATAAAATAATAATTAAAATAAAACATAAAAATAAAATAGAATTTGCAAACCAGGGGGGGTGGAAGTCCCCAAAGTGGAGGTCTTGATCCAAAAGTTCTAGCCCAATAAGCTTTGATCCATTTGATTTTTCTGAATAGCGTGTGGATGCGTTGACCAGGGTGTAACGTGTTCCTTAATCCATAGCCATTGATCTGATGAGCCTGGACAGGTGGACATTGATTCCTGAGGGTGTATGATGCGCTTTCACTATTGAGCCTGCACGTGAATTCGTATTGCAAAATAATAGAGGAAATAACGTAGACCTGGGACTCGAACCCAGGTCTTGGACGTGAATGCTATCAACGCCTGCCAGCTGAGCCACTACAACACGTTTGATATGTTAATAACAAATAAATATTATAAAAAGAAAACGGAGAGTTAGTGGATCCAACGCGCGAAAATTTAAACCAGCTAATCACATGTTGCCACGACTTCGTCTTCTTCACGTTCCCTGTAATACAAAACATATAGGCAACGGTTTTCACACCGTTGCAGAAAGTGACATATGGGAAAATAGCGAACAGGCCATAAGGCCCTATAAATTGATCGCGATAGCTGGTTCCTGTTCGTCCTGATGTACTGATTTGAATGGCATGGGTCTGGAAGACCAATTTTTCTTAAAACGAAAAGCCCTAATTCGAAGCACTGCAAACCCTAAAAAGTATCAATGGCAAACATCCATATATGGCACGAAAACGAAATTAGACTACATGGTTAGCTTCAGAATACGTTTATTAGTATGAATGCATCAAAAAAAAAAACAATGAAAATGCTTGAAACATGAAGCACGATTATGCATTTTTCTTGAAACCGTTTGAATCCATGGTACCAATTCTGGGCGTATAAAGGTTGGTTTCTGATGGGAACACGTTCAAGGACACTTGAGCAAGCTGTTGGAATGAAAATCAGGCTTTGAATTGCCCTGGAATGATGATTTCAGTTTTGAGCTTTTTAGAAAAAATTCCAAGTTTGCAATGTGTTCTTTAGCGCAGCTTTTAGTCTATGGTGATTAGGGTTCTCATCTAGCATTTGTACTGAAGGCATTAGGTCAAAAATATTGCCCAAAATCTCTTGAATTCATGAATTGGAGATTTGATTTGTTAAGGATCTTTTTTCAATCTTTTTTCAAGTGTTCTTGTGCCAATTAGCATCCAATCAATCCAATTCTTTCCTAATTAGCATATGCACGAAATCTTGATGGCAAAACATGTATAAAAAGATTTTTTAGGTCAAGTTATATATTTTCCACATATTTAAATAATTTAGATGAATTAATATAAATAATAATTCAAATAAATAGATAAAAAATGAGAAAATACTTCCCTTTTGGCCAAGTGGTCGTGCATATGCTTAGAATGATGAATCATGGAAGAAAAATGGGCCCATTAGCATTTTTAGGTCATTTGAATCAATGTTGACTTTTCAAAATATCCAAAAATTTCCCAACTTCTACAAGGCATAACTTGCTCAATTTTTAACCTTTTCTCATGTTCTTGGACATTTTGGAAAGGTCTTTGAGTCCTCTAACCAATGCCTTTGGTCCCATGTCATTTTGATTTACCAATCTCAAGTTATGGCCTTTGACTTAAAGTCCCTTTTTGTTGACTTTTGAAAATGACCTATAATGTTGAAATTGATAACTTTTTGTGAGAGCATTTCTTGGACTTTAAGTATGAAGATGAGTTGTAGGAAATGTCTTTCTCTTCAAAATGAGCTTTGGATGGAATTTTTCTGATAATCCATGTGAAAGTTATGCCCTGGTCAATTTCAGTTGACTTTTTCAGCTGTCCAAATAAGGAAACTTTTGCATCTTTGATGATTTCTGAGCCAAATTTTGAGAATCATGATCAAGAATTGATCAAATGATGTTTGTGGCTTCAAAATGATATGTTGACCAAAAATTTGAACTTTTGACTGCCAAATGACCATTTTGCCCCTACAGTTGACTGTAGTGCAATTTAGGGTTTTGATTGTGCAACTTTGAGCTGAATGCCTTGAAACTTGATATGAGGATACTTGACCATATTTGTAGGTATATGAGACTTGATTGGGCCTTTGAAAACTTCACTTCCTTGATCATAACACAAACCCTAATTTTGACTGTATAGGAGACAGTTGGACTGTGCAATCCTTGGGGAATTTCGCAGCTTGGCTTGGCAATTTCTTGGAGAATATGGGAGGGAAAATTTTGGGGTACAACAGTTGCCCCTGTTCAATCTTCTTAGACCTGAGGATGCAGATTGGCTGACGTGCCTTTCGTAATCCGAGGGTAGAAGATGATTGGACACTAGAGTGCCCAGAAATTTGCGCTCACATAGTAGCAGTGTGATGGGGGAATGGGCTTATAGATGCCATTTAGGGGTTGCTGGATAGGATGATGGGCTTATAGATGCCATCCGGATGTTGATCGCGTAGGAGATCCCTTAGCGAGAACCTGTATACCTGCAAAACAGAAAATGAGTACCTGACACGTCGCAGGAGTTGGTTTTCAGATGCTTGGTACAGAGGTGTCCTGCCTGGTTACAGGAGCCGAGTCTGGAGCTTCGAAAGATGAATGAACTATGGATGGTTACTGCCTTAGCATGAATGGTAAGAGAACCTTGGGTGATTTTAACTTCAACAACGCTCGTTGAGAGAATCTTGGTGGGACATACCATCTTCGCAGGATCGGAACGAGAACCATAGGCCATTATAATCTGAAAGGGAATCACCTCACTCGCCGTCGGAGAGGGAATCATAGGAAAAGGAATTGTCACCTCACTCACCGTCGGAGAGGGAACCATAGGAGACTATCACCTCACACTCACTGTCGGAGAGGGAAACATCTGAAAAAGGAATTACCACCTCACTCACCGTTGGAGAGGGGACCATAAGAGACTATCACCTCACACTCACCGTCGGAGAGGGAAACATCTGAAGAAGGAATTACCACCTCACTTGCCGTTGGAGAGGGAACCATAGGTTCTGCTGAGTCTTTATCAGAAAAATCTGTTGGGAATCGATTTAGCTGGACTAGAGGAGGCCTTTGACTGGATAAGCATCAGGAAAATCTTAGGGTCGATTTAACTGAACCGGTCTAGGTCTTGAAATATCTTCAACTGGATAAGTGTCAGAACGTCGCCATATCTGGTTTATATCTGGACTATATCTGGAAGGAAATCTGGAAGCAGCATCAGAACGTCACCATATCTGGTTTACATCTGAAACTATATCTGGAAGGAAATCTGGAAGCAGCATCAGAACGTCACCATCTCTGGGTCATATCTGAAACTATATCTAGAAGGATATCTGGAAGCAGCATCAGAACGTCACCATATCTGGTTTACATCTGAAACTATATCTGGAAGGAAATCTGGAAGCAGCATCAGAACGTCACCATCTCTGGGTCATATCTGAAACTATATCTAGAAGGATATCTGGAAGCAGCATCAGAACGTCACCATCTCTGGGTCATATCTGAAACTATATCTAGAAAGAATATCTGGAAGCAGTATCAGAACGTCACCATCTCTGGGTCATATCTGAAACTATATCTAGAAGGAAATCTGGAAGCAGCATCAGAACGTCACCATATCTGGGTCATATCCGAAACTATATCTAGAAGGAAATCTGGAAGCAGCATCAGAACGTCACCATCTCTGGGTCATATCTGAAACTATATCTAGAAGGATATCTGGAAGCAGTATCAGAACGTCACCATCTCTGGGTCATATCTGAAACTATATCTAGAAGGAAATCTGGAAGCAGTATCAGAACGTCACCATATCTGGGTCATATCTGAAACTATATCTAGAAAGAATATCTGGAAGCAGTATCAGAACGTCACCATCTCTGGGTCATATCTGAAACTATATCTATAAGGAAATCTGGAAGCAGCATCAGAACGTCACCATATCTGGGTCATATCTGAAACTATATCTAGAAGGATATCTGGAAGCAGCATCAGAACGTCACCATATCTGGGTCATATCTGAAACTATATCTAGAAGGAAATCTATAAGCAGCATCAGAACGTCACCATCTCTGGGTCATATCTGAAACTATATCTAGAAGGATATCTGGAAGCAGTATCAGAACGTCACCATCTCTGGGTCATATCTGAAACTATATCTAGAAGGAAATCTGGAAGCAGCATCAGAACGTCACCATCTCTGGGTCATATCTGAAACTATATCTAGAAAGAATTGCGATAGTTGGTAGTAATCATTTTTGTATTGATCTTTTTCCTGAAAAGGCAAAACATAATTGTATGCAAAATCATGATGCATGAACTGTATGTCTTCAAAATTAATGAGATTCATGTAGTATGATGCATATGCATGCTATGATGTATGAAGATGTGATGTTTATGAATGTATTTTTGTCTAAGAAAATAAATCCTTGACGGGTGCCGGGAAGTCACTCCTGGGCTGATGTTGAAGAATTGGTTTTGCTTCCACTGGGGATGATAACTGCAAGAATACCGGTAGGAGAAGATGACTCCGTTGCGGAATAAACTTGGCGAGTGGAAGATTCTGCGGGGAGAGAGATACTCTAGCGACCATGCTAGGGAGTGATACTCTGTGGGGAGAGGGATGCCTTGCTGAGTGTTGATGATAATTTGCTGGGGATACCCTTGTTGTATTGGAAGTATTGAACTGTACTGGTTATGTTCTTCAACGGAACCTACTTTGATACCTTGGAGGATAGAATAATCAGATTGCTTAGACCACTCTTTATTGCCCCTGTTTCTATGGGGGAGGCACTTGTGGGGTACTGATAGCTGTTGATGGACAAACCTTCTTCTGGTAGGCAGATGGCAAGATGACAGGACATAGTCGTATGCTTTTATCCCTAACTTTTGCCTGGACTGCCCTTCCGGGTTTTCAGTCCACCGGGATAGCCATTTTTGCCCAAGCCGCCTTTTCAGGTTTTCGACTTGCCGGGTGTACAAATTTTTTCTTTTCATCCCTTCATTTTGCCCGAACCCTTTTGGTTCGCCGGGAAGCCCTTATTTTTGCCTAGGTATGTCAACCTAGCGGGTCTTTGATTTTGCGTAGTATTTTCCGACTATGTCCACGCTCTTAGAATGCAGGTAGGTGCCCCTGGTATTGTGTTGCCACGCTACCAGAAGATGTTTGGTCATGCAAGATTCGTTGTTGAAATGCCTCAAGTAACTTAGGCAGAGATTTGCCCCGGGCTGTTTGGCCTTTGAGAGATTCTCCGAATCTTGATTGGATTGCCCCAGATGATGGATAATAGTCATGCCATGCCCCTTGATTAGAGATACTCTTGTTCATTAGACTTTCGTCATGCGAATTTCCCCGCTGCTCAAACAAAAAGTCATATGCAAACAAAGTTATGTTAAAAATGCAAAGCTTATGTCTGTCTTGAAGATTTTGAAAATGCATTTTTTATAACACAAATGAAATCTTTTTTGCAAACTGTGATGTCAACTCGTTATTTTACCGCAAGCCTTAAGGAGTCAGGATACCTTTCGTGACAATATGCTTTCGAACTAACCCATGCTTCAGCTAGGACTTTTAAGGGTTATAACGTGGCCTGGTTCACGGTTTAAGAAACAAAGGATAAAGGCTCAAATTATTTGTACCCACCCGCTCTTCGTGATGTTCTCCAAACCTAAACTCAGTTGATCATATGTTAGACCTTGTTTGAGTCTTTGCTTTGACGTTCCAATGATGATCCGGATGTTGATAACTTATTTTGAATAGGCAGTCATTCCTTTTTTGTTGAGGGTTTGTAAGTCCTCTTTCTTGTCTGATTTTTGTTATCCCTTTCTTTTTTTGCCTGAACTGTTTCCTTTTTTGGAATTACAGTCAGCGGGATGCCCCAGTTTTGTAAGTCTCCTTCATGGGTTTTGACTTAGTGGGCTTTTTTATTTTGAGAGATATAATGACTGCCTGTCCTTCTTGATTGTTCGGAACCATCGATGTCTTTTGTTTTGTAAGGACCCCTTTGGTGCCATTTGTTATGCACTTGGATCAACTGAGAGAACTACCCTGCCCCAGGTTATGATAAAGGGTTTTAAATTTCGAAAAGAAAACTCCTACTTCTTTGGCTCAGAGGGGTTGACGAGGGATTATCATCCTTATAACTCCAGTGTTTAGGGATTGAAACAATGCCTGTACCTCATCAGCGGGGTCTGTTCAAAAGCATACTGTAGATTATGGTATCGTTTTCGTCATCCTCCCTCAAGAGGCTCAGAATTTTAGATCCAGAGTTGACATCAGAAAAAAATATGAAAAGAAATTTGAATATAATGAAAACAATTGTATTAATTCCCAAAATAGACGTATGCGATGCATTGATAGAATAAAAGAGTTTGCTATGACATTAATTGTTTGTATAAGCAAAGAAAAATACAACTCAAAAATTCAAATAAACAAAAGGTGTCAATGATTGGGCAACGGAGCAGTGATTATGTTCGGAGTCTCAGGCACTTCAAACTGAATCTCCCCGGCGTCGATCATATCTTGGATCTTGTTCTTGAGAGGCCAGCAGTTGTCCGTAGTATGCCCCGGGCTATCAGAATGATATGCGCACCTATCATTGGGATGATAGTTGGGAGCAGAAGTGTTCGGATTCCGAAGAGGAGCCCTTAAGGTGATCAGCCCTGCCTTCAACATCTGTTGTAGTGCTTGATCCAGCGACATGTTGATTTTGGTGTATTGTCGTTTCTCCTTGCGCTGCTGCCCCTGTCCTTGTTGAGCAGGTCCAGGATTGGAGATCTGGATTGCCCCTACCTCATGACGGCTCTTTTTACCGTGCACAACATTGGATTCTTTCTTTCCATGATGAGACTTTTTATCAGAAGGTGCAGCCTCCTGAATTTTCCCAGACCGGATGCCAGCTTCTATTCGCTCTCCAGTCAAAATAAGATCTGTGAATCCAGCAGACGAATTCCCAATTAGGTGGTTGTAGAACGGACCAGACAGGGTCCCCAAGAACATATCGACAAGTTCCCGATCAGTCAGAGGTGGTTGTACCCTTCCAGCAAGATCCCTCCATTTCTGCGCATATTCTTTGAAACCTTCACTTGATCCTAACAACATACCCTGGAGTTGGGTACGCGTAGGAGCAAGGTCGGCATTATATTGATACTGCTTGTAGAAAGCAGTAGCCAACTCCTCCCAGTTACGAACCTTGGTCCCATCTAGTTGATAGAACCATTCGAGATGAGTCCCTGAAAGACTCTCCTGGAAGAAGTGGACCCACAAATTCTTGTCCACCGTATAGGGTTGAATCTTCCGAACATAGGACCTGAGATGTAAATTGGGACAAGACGCCCCGTCATACTTGGTAAAGGATGGTGCTTTGAACTTCCGAGGAATAATCACACCAGTTGACAAACCCAGATCTCCAAAATCCAGCCCAGGTACCTGTTGGATCTCCATAGCATTCAGCCTATCCTCCAACTGTTTGTACTTGTCCTCAGCCGGAGGGTATTGTTCGTCGTTGAAATCTGTCTCGTTGTCGGAGACCACTGGACTGGGAACCCTTTCCTCTTGATGAATGCTTTTCCCCACAGATGGAGTTGTCCTCTCAGTTTGATCCTGCAGGGTATTCCTAGATCTGCGTCTAGGGCTGAACAAAACAGTACTCCTCTTCTTCTTTTCTTTCTTCAAGAGCAAAGCCTTCAGATCTTGTTGCCCCTGGGTCAAATTCATGATCAGCCCTTGGAACTGGGCGTTCTGAGCCTGGAGGGCCTTGATGGACTGCTCAGCTGATGATTCAGGATTCATGACGATCGACTGAAATAAACAGCGAAGAAGGGTAAGCAACCTGTCAAAGGGATACCTGCAATGCAATGAGATGTATGACATGCATGTAATGTTTTCAAGGACCTCGCGGGGTAGACAAAAAATTTGTTAGCATTTGAATTTGTAGCTTGATGGAAAGAAACCCATGTTGTTGAGAATTCTTCTCCAAGGGTCAAAGGCTCACCATGTCCAGTGGGTCATAGCCCCTGACAACCTTGCCTAGAGGAAAATAAATCCTCTTTGCCCCTTGCTGGGATAATTGTTCATCATGACCTGCATCACAAGCCCTTGAGATCCTTGAAATAGGTTAGGATGTATGCAATGGTATGATGTCATGATGCATGGGGTAATATGAGTGAACCCTGTTATGAGCCCTTGTTAAGGACTATGAACAGAAACCTACAAGAAACTTAGCAAACTTTATTATGAGTCTCAGTTAAGGACTATAAACGAAACCTGCAAGAACTTAGTACACCCTGTTATGAGTCCCAATTAAGGACTATAAACAAAACCTGCAAGAAACTTAATATGCTCCGTTATGAGTCCTAATTAAGGACTATAAACAAAACCTGCAAGAAACTTAGTAAGCCCTGTTATGAGCCCCAATTAAGGACTATAAACAAAACCTGCAAGTAGTTCATGTGTTAGATAACAAGCATGCAAGTAGTCAAGTACGAAGGCACACAAGTCACACAAGAGAAACCCTTAGAGTTTAGGCCTGCATGAGGTCTGGGTATTACCCTCTTGAAGTTGGTGGGCTCAACCTGTCCTATTAGAAGTAACCGGGTTCTAAGGGTCCCAATATCACTGGATTGCTTTCGTTGTTCATCGTTTCGATTTAGCCACTGAACTGACGACCGAAATATTCCAGGAAAGCAACCCTCAACTGAGTGTAGTATCGAGTATCAACCAACCTCGGACTGCACCAAAGTCAGTTATCTCACTACCCTAAAGAGGCCAAGATAGTTCAATTAAGGTTCCTAAGGTCTGTTGATGCTTCACGACACCACGCGGAGGCCCCGTACTCTCCTTGACTGAACTCAAGGGTTACCGGTACACACCGAAGTGCCACATCAACGTAGCAGACTGTTTCAACCATGTCGGTATACCCCGCACAGTTCCCTCACAGCCTTGTTGCTACTTTCTAAGAAGGTATCCCCCAGATCCGGGTTAGGATCTATAGAACTCCCAAGCAACCCACAATTTAAAGCACACAGGGAAACCAATTGAAAACACAGTTATGAACTAGCCCTAAGGTACACCTCACTTTAAGTTTAAGTCCCCAGCAGAGTCGCCAGTTCTATGATCGGTGGATCTGGAACTGACTGTTTAACGCTGGTTCGCGAAATGTCGCGGAAGCAAGAGTCGCCACCGTCTTTTATTTTCTCCAAATGGAAAGGACAAAAGCACAGAAAAATTCCTTAAAGAGATTGCTCTCGGTTCGGGAGGTAGATTATAGAAAGGGAAGGTGTTAGCACCCTTTCTATCCATGGTTATCCATGGGCTCTTAGATACTTGCTCATTGTGTTTTCAAAAATGGTTTGTTTGCTTTTCAACTGTGGGTTTAAAAAAGTTTCTTTGAAAGTTTCAGATCGACTCTTGTGTCAGAGTGTTTGAAAAATTGCTTTGAAAGCTTTTGAAAAGTGTCGGTGTGAAAAGATTTTTGTTTGTTTTTTTGAAGAGAGCAAGTATCTATGAGTCGTCTACCTACCCTAAGGAATTCGTCTGTGTAAATGTCCTTTAAAGTAGTGCCATCCCATCATTGAGAGATAGGTAGCACCACCGTTGGAGGTGTTCGGGTCAATTCGAGTTTGTAGGGACATGGTGATCACCAGAGCAATGGGAAGACACCTTAGAAGCTACCCTCATGCCAGGTTCCCGGATCATGAGGACTTACTAAGACATCCTCTACTCGACGATCACCTTTCGAGGCAAGGCAACAGTGAGGCGTACCCTAGGGGTGGTGTGTGCGATTCGTGTGTTGTTTTCAGATATGTTTGTCTTGTCATGTTAAAGTGATCTAGCGTTTGATTTTATTTAAGGCCATACATTCTTTCATGCTCTTTGTTAACAGTCAAAAGAGTGCGAGGAAAAGTAAATCTAAAGCTATTACAAATGGCGCGGGTCCATATCGCCAAAATTAAACCGGACCCGATTTGACAGAAAAGAAAATAACGAAATTGAAAAGTGCGAGAAGTTTAAGTTACAAAGCTTTGGGAGATGTACATAATTATTTAAACGAAATAAAATAAATATGCGAATTAAATAAATTACGAACGAGGGCGTTGGACCCTTTTGCAAAATTAAATTAATAAGGAATTAAAATTAATATTAAAAGAAAATATTTTTGGTATTTTTGTGTTTTTAAGATTTGATAGGAAAAAGAATTAATTAAAACTAAAATAAAATGTTAAACCTAGTTCTAATTATTTTTTAAGTTATTAAGAAAAATATTAAAGTTTTTGACCTAATTTAAACCTAAGTTATTTATGTACAATTTAATTATAAAAATAAATAAATAAATAATATTATGGGAAAGAAAAATTAAAAGAATAAAAATTAACTAAACCTAATTCTATTTTTTTGTATTTTTATTATTAAAAGAATTAACATTAAAAACCCTAATTTGAATTTAATTCATGTACATGCAATTTATTTATGAAAATATTAGAATAAAATATTTATTAGGTTTTTCTTGTCTTTTCTGATTTTTTAGGCCTTTTTTATATTTTGTAAAAAATAATTAATTAAATTAACAAGAAAGCAAATAAAATAATAATTAAAATAAAACATAAAAATAAAATAGAATTTGCAAACCAGGGGGGGTGGAAGTCCCCAAAGTGGAGGTCTTGATCCAAAAGTTCTAGCCCAATAAGCTTTGATCCATTTGATTTTTCTGAATAGCGTGTGGATGCGTTGACCAGGGTGTAACGTGTTCCTTAATCCATAGCCATTGATCTGATGAGCCTGGACAGGTGGACATTGATTCCTGAGGGTGTATGATGCGCTTTCACTATTGAGCCTGCACGAGAATTCGTATTGCAAAATAATAGAGGAAATAACGTAGACCTGGGACTCGAACCCAGGTCTTGGACGTGAATGCTATCAACGCCTGCCAACTGAGCCACTACAACACGTTTGATATGTTAATAACAAATAAATATTATAAAAAGAAAACGGAGAGTTAGTGGATCCAACGCGCGAAAATTTAAACCAGCTAATCACATGTTGCCACGACTTCGTCTTCTTCACGTTCCCTGTAATACAAAACATATAGGCAACGGTTTTCACACCGTTGCAGAAAGTGACATATGGGAAAATAGCGAACAGGCCATAAGGCCCTATAAATTGATCGCGATAGCTGGTTCCTGTTCGTCCTGATGTACTGATTTGAATGGCATGGGTCTGGAAGACCAATTTTTCTTAAAACGAAAAGCCCTAATTCGAAGCACTGCAAACCCTAAAAAGTATCAATGGCAAACATCCATATATGGCACGAAAACGAAATTAGACTACATGGTTAGCTTCAGAATACGTTTATTAGTATGAATGCATCAAAAAAAAACAATGAAAATGCTTGAAACATGAAGCACGATTATGCATTTTTCTTGAAACCGTTTGAATCCATGGTACCAATTCTGGGCGTATAAAGGTTGGTTTCTGATGGGAACACGTTCAAGGACACTTGAGCAAGCTGTTGGAATGAAAATCAGGCTTTGAATCGCCCTGGAATGATGATTTCAGTTTTGAGCTTTTTAGAAAAAATTCCAAGTTTGCAATGTGTTCTTTAGCGCAGCTTTTAGTCTATGGTGATTAGGGTTCTCATCTAGCATTTGTACTGAAGGCATTAGGTCAAAAATATTGCCCAAAATCTCTTGAATTCATGAATTGGAGATTTGATTTGTTAAGGATCTTTTTTCAATCTTTTTTCAAGTGTTCTTGTGCCAATTAGCATCCAATCAATCCAATTCTTTCCTAATTAGCATATGCACGAAATCTTGATGGCAAAACATGTATAAAAAGATTTTTTAGGTCAAGTTATATATTTTCCACATATTTAAATAATTTAGATGAATTAATATAAATAATAATTCAAATAAATAGATAAAAAATGAGAATATACTTCCCTTTGGGCCAAGTGGTCGTGCATATGCTTAGAATGATGAATCATGGAAGAAAAATGGGCCCATTAGCATTTTTAGGTCATTTGAATCAATGTTGACTTTTCAAAATATCCAAAAATTTCCCAACTTCTACAAGGCATAACTTGCTCAATTTTTAACCTTTTCTCATGTTCTTGGACATTTTGGAAAGGTCTTTGAGTCCTCTAACCAATTCCTTTGGTCCCATGTCATTTTGATTTACCAATCTCAAGTTATGGCCTTTGACTTAAAGTCCCTTTTTGTTGACTTTTGAAAATGACCTATAATGTTGAAATTGATAACTTTTTGTGAGAGCATTTCTTGGACTTGAAGTATGAATATGAGTTGTAGGAAATGTCTTTCTCTTCAAAATGAGCTTTGGATGGAATTTTTCTGATAATCCATGTGAAAGTTATGCCCTGGTCAATTTCAGTTGACTTTTTCAGCTGTCCAAATAAGGAAACTTTTGCATCTTTGATGATTTCTGAGCCAAATTTTGAGAATCATGATCAAGAATTGATCAAATGATGTTTGTGGCTTCAAAATGATATGTTGACCAAAAATTTGAACTTTTGACTGCCAAATGACCATTTTGCCCCTACAGTTGACTGTAGTGCAATTTAGGGTTTTGACTGTGCAACTTTGAGCTGAATGCCTTGAAACTTGATATGAGGATACTTGACCATATTTGTAGGTATATGAGACTTGATTGGGCCTTTGAAAACTTCACTTCCTTGATCAGAACACAAACCCTAATTTTGATTGTATAGGAGACAGTTGGACTGTGCAATCCTTGGGGAATTTCGCAGCTTGGCTTGGCAATTTCTTGGAGAATATGGGAGGGCAAATTTTGGGGTACAACAGGCTCTTAGTTACTTTCTTAGATCACTTGCTTTTGGTTGTTTGAAATTGTGTTTGGTGTGGTTTTGAAAGTATTTTGTAAAAGAGGCCATTCGTTTAGACAATATTTGTAATGATTCTCGTTCGTAAGAATGTATAAAAAGATGTTTGGCTTTTTGAAAATGTTTTCAATTATTGTAAGATGTTTTTGAAATGTGTGCATTTGTTTTGAAAATAGCAAGGATAGTTGTTTGAAAATAGAGTAAGTAATCAAGAGCGAACTACCTACTCAAATGTCTTTCTTGTACATTTTCTATTCCTTTGACATTATTGTCTTACCATTGCTTTGGTAAGCAAACCTATCTTTGGATGTAAACGGGACAGGCGTGGGTCATCGTACAACCATGATTAACAATGTTTGCAAAGTACCTTAGCATTTCGAGGGACCAAGATCATTTTATAAGGTAACTTTTGAATAGCGTCATCGAGGGACTATGATCTTATATTTGTTTGTTTTTCCAAGATATGAGTAAAGGGAGTATGACACCCTTACGGAGATATGAGTATAGTGCCAATATCGTTATCGAGTGCATTGGATGCCCCATCAAAGAACAGGGTCCATCGGGATCCTTGTTCAGATCCGTCATATGGTCTGATTTATTCACAGTTGTCTAATATCATGATGTCTTCATCTGGGAATTCAAATTTCGTGGACTGGTAATCTTCTACAACTTGATGAGCAAGATGATCAGCTAGCACACTGCCCTTTATTGCTTTCTGGGTAGTGTACTGTATGTCATATTCTGTTAGGATCATCTGCCATCTAGCTATCCTTCCAGACAGAGTAGGCTTTCCGAAGATGTATTTTATCGGATCCATCTTAGATATCAACAAAGTAGTATGAGTCAACATATACTGTCTTAGCCAGCGAGCAGCCCATACCAAAGCGCAACAAGTTTTCTCGAGCAGTGAATATCTGGCTTCACAGTCGGTAAACTTTTTGCTCAGGTAATAAATAGCGTGCTCTTTTCGGCCAGACTCGTCATGTTGCCCCAATACACACCTCATTGAGTTCTCTAAGACGGTCAGATACATGATCAACGGTCTTCCCTCGACTGGTGGCATCAAAATATGAGGCTCTTGTAAATACTCTTTGATTTTGTTGAAAGCAGTTTGGCATTCATCATTCCGTTTGACTACTTGATCTTTCTTCAATAGCTTGAAGATTGGCTCACAAGTAGTTGTTAGGTGAGAAATGAATCTGGCAATATAGTTCATGCGTCCCAAGAATCCCCCGACTTCCTTCTCAGTACGAGGAGCATGCATTTCTTGTATCTCTTTAACCTTGGCAGGATCAACCTCGATACCTTTGTTGCTGACAACAAAACCTAAGAGTTTACCGGACCGGACTCCGAATGTATACTTGTTTGGATTCAACCTTAGTTTGTACTCCTTCAACCTCTCAAACAACTTTTGCAAATCATCAAGGTGCTCCTCTTCAGTTTGTGATCGGGCTATCATGTCATCCACATAGACTTCTATCTCATGATGTATCATATCATGAAATAAAGCTACCATGGCACGTTGATAGGTTGCCCCAGCATTCTTCAGTCCGAATGGCATCACTTTGTAATAGAATGTGCCCTATTGCGTGACAAATGTAATTTTCTCCATGCCCTCAGGTGCCATTTTGATTTGGTTATAACCTGAGAATCCGTCCATGAAGGAAAACACTTTGTGTTGGGCCGTATTGTCAACCAGGATATCGATGTGGGGAAGTGTAAAATCATATTTAGGGCTGGCCCTGTTTAAATATCTATAATCCATGCACATTCGTACTTTGCCGTCCTTTTTAGGCACGGTAATAATGTTGGCAACCCATTGAGGATAGGAAGTGACAGCCAAGAATCCAGCATTGAATTGTTTCATGACTTCCGCTTTGATCTTCTCCGACATGTCAGGTCTCATGTGACTGACTTTTTGTTTCACTGGTGGACAGTCTTCTCTTGTGGGTAGACGGTGTACCACAATGTCTATATCATGTCCTAGCATGTCTTTGCATTACCAAGCAAAGATCTCAACATAATCATGCAATAGCTGAATTAGATGCTCCTTGACACTCGGCTCTAGATCGGCACCCACCTTGATTTCCTTTTTATCTTCCTCGGTACCGAAGTTGATTGTATCCAACGGTTCCTCATGAGGCTGAATAGCTCTTTCCTCTTGTTGTAGTAGTCTGGCCAATTCCCCAGGTACTTCACAATCTTCCTCACCTTCGTATTCGGCTTGGTAGATTAGATCTTCAGAGTCACTAAAGGCCATAGCAATATCGTTACCCATGGAATCCGAAATGGAGGGGTACCTGCATTTGTGAGTGTGGGTGTGTGTAAGAGTATAGCCATCTTTAAACAATAAAACGTAAAAAAGAAAGACAATGAGCACAAAAAGGTTTGTATGTTGAAAAGCGTCCATGATTCATTGAATGTCATATGAAGATGAAATAAAAACCCTTACAAATGGACCATTGTGCCTCGGGTAAGACACAAGGTTTTTAATATGCGAATTGTTTGTGAATATTACAAGTCCAACAGAAATGTAAAAGATAAATCACTGAGAGATGAAAGTTATTGGGACAAAGTCTATGGCTTCCTAATTGCAAAGTCCTCCGTTGATAGTAGGAAATATCCAATCCTCCAAGCTGCTAGCTTCTTCACCATCTACCACTGTGTTGACCTCTCGGTTGCTAATCTTCAGAGGTGGCCCTCCAGCACGGGTGCGACGCATAGTCTTCTGAGCATTTGAAGTAAACCCTAAGCCTAACTTGTCAGATTTATACGGAATGTCTGGAAGCTGCCCCCATATGGTGCATCCACCCTCCTCTACTACTTCCCTGGCATCCTTTAGAGATGACATCCAAAGCGGAGGTCTTGTGATTTTGGGGATCTGGGATACTGTCTTGGTTACCGCTACCTCTTGAGAAACTTCTTCGAAATGTTGAAAAGGAGTTTCAATGAACTCGCCATCCAACTCCATATACCGGAAAGAATTTAGATGGCTAATCATGTACTCTTCCTCTCCGTGGACAGTGATAATCTTTCCATGGACCGGGTATTTCAGCATCTGGTGTAGTGTAGAGGTGACAACACCAGCATTATGGATCCAGGGTCGTCCTAGCAGACAAGAGTAAGAGGGGCGGATGTCCATTACATAGAAAGTTGAGTTGAAAGTCTGAGTTCCCACCTTTATGGGGATGTCCACCTCCAAGTGGACCATCCTCTTTGAGCCATCAAACGCTCTCACAACTATGTTACTGGGTTTCAAAGTTAGTCCTTCGCAATCCAATCTGTCAAGAGCTTTCTTAGGTAAAACATTCAGAGATGAGCCATTGTCTACCAAGACATGGGCCAGAGTTGTTCCTCTACACTCCACAGAGACATGTAATGCCTCGTTGTGCTTTCTCCCTCTTGGTGTCAAATCAGCATCAGAGAAGCCTAGGCCATTATCAGCTGTCAAACTGGCCACACAATCCTGGAATTGGTCAGCAGACGTCTCTTGTGGCACATGGGTTGTCTTCAGAAACTTTAACAGAGCTTTCGCATGTGCCTCAGAGCACAACAACAATGCTAGCATGGAGATCTTGGAGGGAGTTTTCCCCAGCTGTTCAACCATGACATAGTCACTCTTCTTTATTATTCTCAAGATCTCCTCCATTTCCTTCTTGGAGGTTTCGAGTATAGTCAGTGGTTGAGCCTTCGTCCGGATAGGCTCTTCTTGAATACCTTTTCCTCGAATTTCAGCAGTAGAAGTATTGGTAGGGATAACAGCAGGGGTTGTGTCGTCTTTGTTAGTAGGAGCACTTGCAGATATGATTATTGGTATGGAGGTAACCTTCGGAACAGCCACAAGTCCAAAAACTGCCCTTGGAGGGGCAATTTATAGAGAGAAGATTCTACTGCTACAGGTAATCTTACTGGTTCCGGCAATATTGCTAATTTCGGAATCTTCTTCTTCGGAGCTCACTTCTTCGGTGGCCAGCCTATCTTGTTTGATACCATGGTAGTAGATTTCTCCATCGTAATTCCACGGTACTGTTTTGTCTGATTCATACGGGACCGTCCCGGGCATTATGATTATGAGAGGAGTAGTCTTTGGAACTGATGTAATCCTAACGGGTCTTTTAGGTGGCCTGGAAGGATTGGCGGAGATGGTTATGATTGAGACGTCTTTAACAGGAACAGGTGAAACAGTAGCATTTTCAAACAAAATCTCTTGGTTGTCTATCAAGCGTTGAATGCCTATCTTCAACAGAGGGCAAATAGTTGGTGAGGATAAGCGAAGATGGCAGTCTTCATTACAACCTGGGAATATACCAACTTTCAACAAGTTTATCTTAATGATTGGGAGTGGAGTCAAGAGTTCATCCACTGCGGTAATAAACAAATCTTCTTCGATAGCATTGGCGTTGTGACCATACCTAGGCATATGAGAAGAAATGACGTTTGGTTTCTCGGGCGGCTCAAACTCAATCTCTTTTGCATCTATAAGGTCTTGAATTTTATTCTTCAACGCCCAACAATTATTAGTGTCATGACCCGGGCTTTCGGAATGATATGCACATCTGGCATTTGGATGATAATGAGGGGACGTCGTGTTGGGATTCTTTGGAGCTTCTTTTAAAGTTGATAGATTATATTTCAGCAGATGTGGTAAAATCTGGGCTAGAGTCATATTAATTCTGGTGAATTACCGGACTGGCCTTTTCACCCTCGGTTGATTACTCCTTAGTTGATCAGATGCAAGCTTTGGGATTATAATGGACCCTACCATTGGTCGGCGTTCAGCTCTCCCTTGGTTCCTTTGTGGATAGATAGCAGATACCTCCTTCTTCCCAGTGAAAGGCTTTCTCACAGCTGTAGAGGCAGACGAATCCTTCTGAATCTTTCCACTTTTTATACCAGCTTCCACCCTCTCTCCGGTTAGTATTAACTCGATAAACCCAGCAGACGAGCGTCCAATCAAATGGTTGAAGAAAGGGCCCGATAGAGTGCCCAAGAACATATCCATAAACTCCCTTTCAGACAGAGGGGGTTGTAATCTCCCAGCTAGATCTCTCCATTTTTGCGCGTAATCTTTGAAACCCTCATTTGAAGCCATAGCCATACTCTGAAGTTAAGTATGGGTAGGCGCCAAATCTGCATTATACTGGTATTGTTTATAGAAAGTTGCGGTAAGGTCTTCCCAGTTGTGGATGTCGGCCCTTTCTAATTGTTAAAACCAATCTAGTTGCGTTCTGGATAAACTATCTTGGAAAAAATGGACCCATAAGTCTTTATCGGCAGAGTGCGGCTGAATCTTTCTCACGTATGATCGGAGGTGCTTCTTAGGACATGACACCCCATCATATTTTGCAAACAATGGCACTTTGAACTTTGGTGGGATCACGATTCCTGACACTAGCCCCAATTCTTCAAAGTCTAGGCCTGACACCCTCTGTATTTCCATAGCGCTCAAACGCTCTTCAAGATGTCTGTACTTATCATCATCCCGAGGGTATTGTTCCTCAGAGTAGTCTTCCTCTTCCTCCTTCTCTTCGGAGTCTGAAGGAACTGCTGTTTCTTTTCCTTTCCCTTCCCCTTCATCAGATGTTGCTGCGAAATTCAAGGTTCTCCTAGTCTTCCCTTGAAACCTTCTCCCCATGATTACAACACCAGTTGGTTTCTTCTCTTTCTTCTTTTTCTCTTTTTCCAACAGAGTCTTCAGCTCCTCTTGTCCTTTGTCCAGGGTTGTGAGTAACTGTTGAAACTGCATGTTTTGAGCTTGACGATCTTTGACTGTCTGTTCGAGATCCATCTTACTGAAATAAACAGTAGAGAGAGATGAGGAAACTTGTTGCAAAAGACCTGTTTATGTTATGATGAATGATATGTGCACATGTAATGTTTTCAAGGATTTTTAAAGATTCAAGTTCGTTTTAAACAAAAAGAAAACACGCGTTATATTAATAAGATAGAGTTTGAGTACATCAATTCCCCTTGGGCAAAATAATACAACACTCTAAGATAAAAAAGTAGTGCGCATCCTTTTTGGTGCCATGTAGGCATTTAGAGTCTGCTCCTCATGAAGTTACCTAATGAGTTCCAAAACCTTCTTCTCGCTTGCGTAGAATTGGGCTTTGAAAGTATCTCGCTCTCCTTTGAGTTGTATCCAATCCCTTTGTAGGTCTTCAAGAGATGTGGGCATGTCAGGATGTAGGATAGTGTAAGGAACTTCTCCTTCCTTAACAGGCTCAATAATCACCGGGAGAATGGAAGGATAAGGCATCATAAGACATTGAGCGCATATCCGTACCCACTTGAGGTAAGGCTCAAGAGGGATGGAATTCTTGTGTCCCAAAGTCTTGCTATCCACCTTGTTTAACATTCTCCAGGCTCGGATGAATCTCTGGCGAAGACCTTGATCGTTGTTGTTGTAGTCGAAAACCAAACCTTGAATCAGCATATCATGTGAGCCATCCCTTCAGGCATAACCAAACTGTCTTAGAGCCAAGCATGGGTTGTAGGTGATGCCTCCCCTAATGCCAAGTAGATGGACATTAGGGAATTCCCCACAACAGTCAACAATGATGACATTCTCTTTGGATCGAGAGCACCAATGAATATCTGAATGTTTGAGCGTCATTAACCTTTATGACCACCTTAATCCTTGCTCATTCTTTAAGACTGATTGGGGAAGATGAGAAATAAACCATCTTTCCAGGAGAGGAGTACAACACATAAGAACACCTTTTTTCCTCATTGTACGAGTGTGAAAAGAGTGCAGGATATCCCCTAGTAATGTAGGCACTGGATTACGTGACATGAAGATTTTGACGACACTTACATCTATGAGTTGGTCAGGGTTGGGGAACAAGACCATTCCATAGATAAGAAGAGCCACAATATCCTCAAAAGCTTGCAAGTCTAGGGAATTCCAACAGCTTTGGGCCTTCTCAAACAGAAATTTTGCTAAGAAGCCTTTGACACCACTTCTAGTTTCCCAATGAATTGTGACATCAGATGAGTGCAAGTGCAGGGCTTGAGCAATTTCTTATGGCTTTGGATCTCTTTCTGTACTGTTGAAAGGTAGTTGATTGAGAATATGAATCCTCAAGAGTTGAGAGAATTCTTCCAAAGTGGGCACAAGTTGATAGTCGGGAAATGTGAAGCAATGATGCAAAGGATCAAAGAACTGGAAGAGTACTTTCATCATATCCTCCTCTATGTTGGAAGTGACCAAGTTGAGTAGACGACCATGTCTCTCGGTGAATGGAGAGTTATTAGGGATCCTTGAAGCTAGCTCCTTGAGTTGTGGATGAATTCTTATAAGGTTGATATGGATAGTTTCCCTAAGAAGTGAATCCATATCCTACAAAACAAGAACAAAGATGAATCTCAAAAATCCTTGAAATGGTTAGTGAATTCATATGATGTTCATGATTTCCATGATGTTATTCACAAGTATGTATATACAAGCAAATCAAACAAGTTCTTAGTTTAGGATTGCATGGGGTTTTATAGGTAAGTACCCTCTTGAAGTTTAGTTGGCTCAACCTGTCCTAATAATAGTAACCGGGTTCTAAGGAGCTCAATATTACCGAAATGTTTCCCTGGTCATTGTTTCAGCTCAAGCCTCTTTAATGGCGACCGAAATATCCCAACAAACCAACCTTTAATGAGTGTAGTATCGAGTATCTACCAACTTCGGACTGCACCAAAGCCGGTCATCTCACTACATCCTAAAGGCCAAGTTGGTCAAGTAAAGGGTTCTAGAAGTTCATTAGTGCTTCATGACATCACTCAACGGCCCCATATTCTCTTTGATTAACTCAAAGGCTACCGGTACCCACAAATATGTCACACTAACATAGCTATTGCTTAGACCATGTCGGTATACCCCGCACAGTTTTTACAACGTATTTCTATTTACCTATAATGTTTCCCAAATCCGGGTGGAGGATTCAAACCCAAACAAATAACCATAATATAAAGCAAACAAGTCAAACAATGTAAGCAAATAAATATGTTCTAGCCCTAAGGTAACACCACTTTTACAAAATTCCCCAGCAGAGTCGCCATTTCTGTGATACGGTGGGAGAACTGACTTGAGGTTTTTGCGTTTTATCGCAAATGTTGCGGTTAGCAAGAGTCACCACCGACTTTTTTTTAATCCAAAAGGATAGGTGAAAAAACATAGGAAAGACCTTTGAGATGTTTTCTTGAGTTCAGGGGGTAGATTATGAAAAGGGAAGGTATTAGCACCCTTTTCATCCATGGTTTTCCATGGGCTCTTATTTACTTTCTTAGATCACTTGCTTTTGTTTGTTTGAAATTGTGTTTGGTGTGGTTTTGAAAGTATTTTGTAAAAGAGGTCATTCGTTTAGGCAATATTTGTAATGATTCTCGTTCGTAAGAATGTATACAAAGATGTTTGTCTTTTTGAAAATTTTTTCAATGATTGTAAGATGTTTTTGAAATGTGTGCATTTGTTTTGAAAATAGCAAGGATAGTTGTTTGAAAATAGAGCAAGTAATTAAGAGCGAACTACCTACTCAAATGTCTTTCTTGTACATTTTCTATTCCTTTGACATTGTTGTCTTACCATTAATTTGGTAAGCAACCCTATCTTTGGATGTAAACGGGACGGGCGTGGGTCATCGTACAACCATGATTAGAATGTTTGCAAAGTACCTTAGCATTTCGAGGGACCAAGATCATTTTATAAGGCAACTTTTGAATAGCGTCATCGAGGGACTATGATCTTATATTTGTTTATTTTGCCAAGATACTTCACATGCGTAATATGACCATTTTTATTTTAGGCAACCAAGTGGAGAAACCCTAAGGATGCTTGTGTGCAAGTGTATCATTTTCATGCTTTGGTTTTGTCTTGTATTTAGGGTTTTCTATTTTACTTTGTTTCGATCTTATCATACAAACCCTAATTACTAATCATGGCATATAAAACGGTAAATTGCGTAATGTAAATATTACTAAGCTATTACAACAATTTATGGGAGGGGGGAATACAAGTTTGAATGGGGATTTGCAAGAATATAAAGCTAAATAAATTATTACAACCAAATCGAATTTGTACGAATTAGAATAAATAAGATACAATATTTAAAGATGCAATATAATATACATGTAAGGAAAAGATTTTTGTTTTGTTTTTATGAAAAAGATATTTTAATCTAAACCTAAGATTATAAGGAAAAGAAATTAATTTTTTTGAAGGGAGATTTTAACCCTAAACATTATTATTTTTATAAAAAAAATAAAGTTCTTTTATACTATTTTTTGTATATTTTTTGTATTAAAATAATAAATAATGTTGTATGAAAATATAAAATTTTTATATATGCAAAAATAAATATTTATAAGTATGAAATGAAAAATAAATTAAACTAAATATGTTTTAACTATATTTTACAAATTTATTAAGAAAATATATGATATCTATAAAAATAAAATAAATTTTTATGTGCAAAATAAAATAAAATAAAATGAAATGCAATATTATGAAATTTACATTTTTTAGGATTTTTATGCATTAAAGAAATATTTATTATATATTAAAAATGAAAATAAAGCAAATAAAATAAAAATATAAAAAGTTGGCAAAGGGGGTGATGTAGCAGATTAGAGATATCATGCAAGCAAAAAAGTCCATGGCCCAACTATGAAGGCCCAAACCTGCAAAAAATTTCAAAACTGAAAAAATGGCAAAATGTAAAAACAAAAGTAGCGCGCCCAGGTTCGAACCCAGGACATGGGTCTCACCAGCGTGCTACTTTGTCACTGGGGTGGCTATACATCCAATGTCTTAAGGAAAACGAAAATAAGATAACATAAAACAAATCCTTGCCCTGCACATCATCTTTTTCCTCAAGCTTGGCCAGACATCCTGTAACTCTCTCATACTTCCATGAAAATGAAAACTCATAACATGAAAATGGTAGTGCTTGAACTCACGATTCCAACCATATAAGTTATGTAAGCTAACTATCAAAGATCAAAGAGAACTTTAACAGCCCTAAATTTAAACCTAATATTTTCAGAAACTTCAAGTTCTAAATTCTCTCAACTCAAGTAAAATCAATGAAAGATAAAGATATGTACAGTTTCGTTGTGATGAGGACTACATTTTTTAATCACAAATCGTGGCCTATGGTTGCCTGTACAAGGAGATAGAGTTTGAGATTTTATCTCCTTCAGTTGGAATCGTGTATGGAACTAGAGTGAGTTTGATGGAGGCCTGATGCTTGCTTGAGCTTCCTTGAACTTCCCTGAACGTATTCCAAACCTTGCTTTGCTCTGAGAGTGCCTGAAACTCCTTGGCCAAGTCAAACTGCAAGCTTGGAAAGAAACAATGGCAGATGATGGAAAATTGATTTCAGAACATGGATGATGGTCTGGATTAGTTTAATATCAAGTAGGTAAGATGTTTTAATGATCAAGACTTGAAACGCACAAGCCAAATAGAAGATGGATATGCTTATGCAAAAACTGCAAGTTTGGACAGATTTTTGGTGTTTTTCTGCTTGGGAGTGTTTCAGGCCTCAACTCATCGTCCATTGTGTTGTATAATGTTTGTATATTAGTATGGAATTGGTTTCATGTCAACCCTCTAACAGCTGTGCCTGTTCTAGCATTTTTGTAACTATTCTTGCATTTGAAGTAAAGTGAAGGGACAATGCTTGCCATGCTTGTACTTGCTCCCTTAGGGTTGGTATCAGCTTGTACAATTTTCCTTAGACCTGTGAGACTTGTGTGTATAATGGAGACAGGTGCAATGCTCAAGAATTGGAAAGTGGTAAAAGTTGATCTTTTTCAAAATGGCAATGGTCACTTTTTTCCATAAATGGAATTGCAAGTTGGATAATGGTTCTAAGGCATGTGTTATGCGGTGGGAGAACTGACTTGAGGTTTTTCGTTTTGTCGCAAATGTCGCGGTTAGCAAGAGTTGCCACCGACTTTTCTTTTATCCAAAAGGAAAGGTGGAAAAGCACAGGAAAGACCTTTGAGATGTTTTCTTGAGTTCGGGGGGTAGATTATGAAAAGGGAAGGTGCTAGCACCCTTTTCATCCATGGTTTTCCATGGGCTCTTAGTTACTTGCTTAGATCACTTGCTTTGGTTTGTTTGAAATTGTGTTTGGTGTGATTTTAAAGTATTTTGTAAAAGAGGCCATTCGTTAAGGCAATCTTTGTAATGATTCTCGTTCGTAAGAATGTATACAAAGATGTTTTTCTTTTGAAAATGTTTTCAATGTTTGTAAGATGTTTTTGAAATGTTTATGTGTTTTGAAAATAGCAAGGATTGTTGTTTGAAATGGAGCAAGTAACTAGAAGCTATCTACCTACTCAAATGTCTTTCTTATGCATTTTCTATTCCTTTGATATTGTTGACTTACCATTGATTTGGTAAGCAACCCTATCTTTGGATGTAAACGGGACGGGCGTGGGTCATCGTATAGCCATGATAGCAATGTTGCCAAGTATCTTAGCATTTTTGAGGGACCAAGATCATTTTGTAAGGCAACTTTTGAATAGCGTCATCGAGGGACTATGATCTTATATTTGTTTTGTTTTGCCAAGATACTTCGCATGCGTAACATAGAAATTTTATTTTAGGCAATCAAGTGGGAGAAACCCTAAGGGTGTTTGTGTGTAAAGTATATCATTTTCATGCTTTTGATCTTGCATTTAAGGTTTTCTATTTGCTTTGTTTCGTTCTTGTCATACAAACCCTAATTACTAATCATGGCATATGAAAGCAATAAATTGCATAATGTAAATATACTAAGCTATTACAACAATTTAATGGGAGGGGGGAATACAAGTTTGAATGGGGATTTGCACAAATATAAAGCTAAATATATTATTACAACCAAATCGAATTTGCGCGAATTAAAATAAATATAATACAATATTTAAAATGTAATGCAATGTACATATAAAAAAGATGTTTTTATGTCTTGCTTTTGTATAAAAGAATATTGAATTTAAACCTAAAAAATATAAGGAAAAAATATTTAATTCTTTTGAAAGGGATTAAACCCTAATTTTCATTTAAAAGAAAATAATGCTTTCTATATTATTATTTTGTGCATTTTTTTATGAAAATAATAAATAATATTGTATATAAATATTAAAAATAAATATATGCAAAAAATTGGTATTTGTAAGTATGAGATGTAAAATAAAAATATTAAGTATATTTAATAATATTTATGAGTTTATTAAGAAAATAAATTAAATCTTATCAAAATAAATTAATTTTTTATGTGAGAAATAATTAAAAAATAAAATAAAAGTGTAAAAATAAATAAATTATTTTTTAGGATTTTTTATCATTAAAGACAATAATTAAATAAATTAAATATAAAAAATGAAAAAAAATAATAAAATATGAAAGAGATAGTAGGGAGTGTAATAGCAAATCAGTGGTATTGTTTAGCAAAAACAAAAAGGCCCAAGAAGCAAAAAGCCCAAACAGACTCGTCCCTGTCCTGTCTTCCTCTTCCTCACGCCATGGCCAGTTCAACCTGTAACTTCCTCATGCTTGCATAAAAATGAAAACTTATAACATGAAAAATGTAGCATTTGAACTCACGATTCCAACCATATAAATTATGTAATCTAACTATCAAAGATCAAAGAGAATTTTGAAATCCCTAAATTGTGACCTAAAATTTTCAGAGATTTCAAACTCCAAATTCTCTTAGCACAAGTAATATAAATGCAAGATAATGATATGTACAGCTTCGTTATGATGAGAACTACATTTTTCATTCACAGATCGTGGCCTGAGGTTGCCTGTACAAAGAGATAGAGTTTGAAAAATTACCTCCTTCAGCTGGAATCGTGTATGGAAATGTAGGGACTTTAATGGAGGTCTGATGATTGCTTGAGCTTCCCTGAGCTTCCGTGAATCTATTCCAACTCTTACCTTGCTCTGAAAGTGGCTAGACCTACCTGACCAAGTCAAACTGCAAGCTTCAAAGTTAACAATGGCAGGCAATGAAACAGAGGTTACAGAACAGGGATGATGGTTTGGATTGACTAGTTATCAAGTATGTAATGTGTTTGAATGCTCTAAACACAAAACGCACGAGCCAAATGATAGTTGGATGTGTTTGTGCAGAAATTGTGTGTTTTGGATAGATTTTGGTGCTTTCCTTGCTCTCAATGTTTCAGGACTTTGCTTGGTGTTCTATGTGTTGTATATCCTTTGCATATTAGTATAAAAATGACCTAAAGTCAGCTCTCTATCAACTGTACAAGCCCTAGCCTTTTTTCCACTTTTCTTGTACTTGAAGCAAATTGACAAGACAAAACTCTCATGCTTGTACCAGCTTACTTTAGGGTTGGTTTGAGTTTGTACAAGTTTCCTTTGTTCTATGGTACTTGCTTGTATCAAGAGGACAGGTCCAATGCTCAAGATCACAAAGTTTGCAAAAGTTTCACTTTATGAAAATGGCAATGGAACCTTTTTGCCATAAGTGGAATCATCAATTGGATAAAGCTTCAAAATCAATGATAGAGGCTTTGTCAACTGAGTATGCATTTAATTAAGGAGTGTGTAGTAAGTTTAGGACCTGTAAAGCATGAGACAGTCAGCATAGGTTTGATTTGCAACTTGGTTCTTCATTAAAATGGCTTGAACAAAAAGTGAGAAAATGCCAACTTCCTCTCTTCGATTCTCCCTACTCAAAAATTATCTTGGAGAGTAATTGGAAATTTTGGAAAGCTTGCAATGTCCTCTATAATCCATCTTTGAAATTAATTTTGAGATACCTCTTGGAACTAGGTGAAAAATTTCCATGAAGTTGGGTCCAAAACCTGCCTAAATTAGGGCAAAATTTTACTAAGTTAAGAATTTCATGACCATGTATTCACAAATTCATAACTTGAGATCCAAGCATCTTTATGGAAACGTTTGTGAAGAAAAGTTGTATATTTCATTGAGATCTACAACTTTCATGTTGGGAAGTTTTCTTGAATCATTAGGCATCATGGTGTAAAAGTGGTGTAAAGTTGAGAAAAAATAAGAAAATTTTTATACTTAGAAAAATTCTAAGTTATGAAAATTTTCAAATTCAAACCCTAATCTTCAAATTTGGTTTTCTTGGTGAACAAGTTTCACATTTTGATATATCTTGATGAATTATGACTCTTGGTACTTGATTTTGACCAAAAAGTCAAAGTTTGACTTTTCAGTATACAGTTGACTTTTGATCAGTTGACTGCAAATTTCATCTGTCAATCCAATGAACTTGAGATGTTTTGAACCATGTAATTAGGTAAAGGTGATTCCATTGAATCCTTGAAATCATGCTTGAACTCAATTGGTCATTTGCTAGATTAAAAATCATAAATTTCCCTTTCTCAGTCAAAACCCTAATTTTGACCATTTTACCCTTTTGATGATTTGATCAAATTTCTTGAGGAGTTGTGATCCAAACTTGATCAAATGGTACATATGATTCTAAAATGTAGATGTGGATCAAAAATTATGAAGTTTGACTGTAAATTGGCCATGGTTGACTTTTTCCCCAATACAATTGATATTTAAGTCAAATGTCCAATTGATTGATCAAAAATGTGGTTCAAGGCTTGAAACTTGTCATGAGCAATCTTAGGGATCCAAAATGATGTTTTAAAGTCATATGAAGTATTGATGGTCCAAAAATCCTTGTGCAAACTCAAACCCTAATTTTGGGTTATTAGTGCAAGGTGAGATGTCTTGAGCTGACCAAACCCTAATCTTGTCTTAAGTCAAAGAAGTCTTGTGAGAAAAGTCTTGATAAATGAGAGGGAAAATTTTGGGGTACAACAGCTGCCCCTGTTCAATATTCTTGAACATGAAGAGTTAGATTGGCGAGTTTTGCCGTTCGTGACTCGAAGGTAAAAGATGATTGGACACTAGAGTGCCCGTAAATTTGCACTCGACAAAGTGTGGTTGAGGGAATGGGCTTAAAGATGCCATTTGGAGAGGTGATAGAATCTTGTTGGAGATAGGCTTGTAGATGCCATCCAAGAATGTTTGTTGAATTGTAAGTTGTAAGTCAAAAGAATAAGTATCAGAATGGTGTCTGTATCTGGAACGTATCTGAGTTATATCTGGAGACTGAATCTGAATAAGTATCAGAATGGCATCCGTGTCTGGAGCGTATCTGAACTTTGGAAATCTGAATGAGTAACAGAATGGCAAACGTGTCTGGAGCGTATCTGAACTGTATCATGAACTTGAAATCTGAATAAGTGTCAGAATGGCATCCGTGTCTGGAGCGTATCTGAACTGTATCAGAAAGCTGAATCCGAATGAGTGACAGAATGGATTCCGTGTCTAGAGCGTATCTGAAAGCTGAATCGAATAAGTAACAGAATGGCTTCCATGTCTGGAGCGTATCTGCACTGTATCATGATTGCATATTGTTAGTGGTAGCTGTTAATCTTATCCTGAAAAGGGTAAAATGTTAGCCGGAACATGAAATTATATTGGATGTAATGTATGCGCATGTAAGTTGATTCGCTGTATTACTGAGGAAAATTAATCTTTGACTGCTACTGAGGATATGTGGATTCTTCATGTCTTGAAGTTGGAGTAATTGACAAATTCTGTTGTGAGCAATGCCATATACTGCTTGAGTAATCTGCTTGGGGGATCCAGAGAATTTTGATGACTTCTACTGGGAACTAATAAATGGTAATCTTCATTCTGTTGGGGAATAATGAAAACTCTGTGGGGAAAAAGCTTATTCCTGTTTTGGGAAAAAGTTCAGGAGTTTCGATCGTCTGTTACCTTACCGGGGAGTTATCCTAGGTTGGGGAGTAACAGAAGTTAGCTATTATCCGGTTAATTTTCAAGCTTCAAGACAACTTGCTGGGGAATTTGGAGAAACTGGACGGTTTCCACTGGGGATTAATAGTTTGAAGTTTCAGCTCCGTTGGGGATCTTATTGACGTACTGTAGGGATTTCTCATGAAATAGCCCAAAGAAGTTTTCCAATTCTTTCAACCTGTCAGTAATTGTTCTTTTCTATTTTGTTTATTTGTAAACAGTAATTATGTTCAAATGCATATATTCATTAATGAATCATTGGACGTTTTTGCAAATAAAACACAAGTGTAAAAAGAAAAGGACAAATAGTTTTCTGTACTTTAAAGAGATGTCTTTGTATTCACTTTGAATAAGTATTTTGTACAAAGGAGACAGGCATCCTAGTAAGAGGATGGTGTCATAAAAATAAGAAAAATTTATACAAATAAAGATAGTTATGTGTGATAATCTCATGGGATTCCCATTTTGCTATAGCCTCCGTATCTCTGAATATCTTGTCTATCCGTTGCTTCGTCCGAAGATGATTGAATCGACAGAACTCTGAGTTTGTCAGTGAAGAGGTTGAAGTTGTCCTCAAAGTGATCCGACGAGACATAGTCATACGCTTTAACTCCCTAACTTTTGCCTGGACCGCCCTTTCGGGTTTTCAATCCACCGGGAAACCCTTTTTTGCCCAAGTCGCCCTTTCGGGTTTTCAACTTGCCGGGTGTACAAATTTTTTTATTTTATCCCTAATTTTTTTCTAAACCTTTTGGTTCGCCGAGATGCCCTTGTTTTTCCTAGGTGTGTCAACCTAGCGGGTCTCTTATGTGTAGTATCTTTTGACTATGTCCGCGTTCGCAGGGTGTGGCAAATCGTCACCGTCCATGGTGGTTAAGATCATTTCCCCACCGGAGAAGATGTTCTTGATTACAAATGGTCCCTCATAGGTAGGAGTCCATTTGCCCCTAGGATCACTTTATGGCAAGATGATGCGCTTGATCACCAGATCTCCAACTTGATATACTTGGCGTCTGACTTTCTTGTTGAAAGCCTTGATCATTCGTTTTTTATACATCTGACCATGGCAAACAACAGTAAGTATCTTTTTATCAATTAAGTTCAGTTGATCAAGTCGGGTCTGGATCCAATCGTCCTCACTCAAACCTACATCTTTCATAATTCTCAAAGAGGGGATTTGAACCTCAACAGGCAAGACAACCTCCATGCCATAAACCAAAGAATATGGTGTTACCCCAGCTAATGTGCGAGCCGTGGTACGATACCCGTGGAGAGAAAACGGTAGCATTTCATACCAGTCCTTATAGGTGACTATCATTTTCTGTATGATCTTTCTAATGTTTTTATTAGCAGCTTCGACTGCACCATTCATCTTTGGCCGATAGGGGATGAATTGTGATGTTGAATCGTGAACTTCTCGCACAAGGAGGTGATCATAGTATTGTTAAGGTTCGTACCGTTATCAGTGATGATCCTTTCTGGGATACCGTACCGGCAAATAAGATTCTGCTTGGTGAAGCGGGCAACAACATTCTTAGTAACGGATGCGAAGGAAGCTGCTTCGACCCACTTTGTGAAATAGTCAATGGCCACTAGAATGAAGCGGTGTCCATTGGAGGTTGTAGGGTTGATCTCCCCAATCATATTGATTCCCCACATAGAGAAAGGCCAAGGAGCTGTTAAGACATTTAGAGGAACCGGAGGCACGTGCACCTTGTCGGCATAGATTTGACACCAGGAGTGTTGATAGCAGTCTGCTTCCATGGTAGACTAATAGTAGCCCGCCCGTAGAATTTTCTTCGCCATCGTATGCCCACTAGAGTGAGTGCCAAAGGTACCTTCATGTAATTCGTCCATAATCTTTTCAGCTTCAATCTTATCCACACAACGGAGCAGAATAGAATCATGATTACGTTTGTACAGGATGCCATTACTTAAGAAGAACTTAGCGGAGAATCTCCTTAGGAACTTTTTATCATTGATTGAAACTCCTTCTGGATATTCTTGAGCCTCGAGATACCTTTTGACTTCATGAAACCAAGGCTTGTCCACTACTTCTTCAGTATTAATCTCGTGACAGTGTGCTGGTTCGTCCATTCGTTCAATGGGGATCTGGGGAGCCTCGTTATCCCAATTAAGTTTAAACATAGATAACATTGTGGCTAGAGCATCTGCTAGCTGATTTTCTTCTTGCGGGAAATGCTCGAAGGTAATCTGCTTGAAATGTGGTAACAATGTCAAAACATGTTCTTTGTAAGGGATAAGGTTTGGATGCTTAGTGTCCCACTCTCCTTTGATCTGAATGATGACCAAAGCTGAATCTCCAAACACATCTAAAGATTTGATTCCAAATTCTATGGCAGCCTTGAGACCAAAGATGCATGCTTCGTATTCCGCCATGTTGTTCGTACAGTTGAAGCAAAGTCTGGAAGTAAAGGGAGTGTGTGTTGGCTCCTAAATTTGACACCCTTGTTTGTTATCATATATAAACCATTAATTATGAGTCAAAAGAGTTTCCTACATAAGAAGGCTTCGACCAGCTAACCCTGTCGAGGGCTCATCAAAGAATGACAAGATACTTAGAGAAATTCCTTTAAGTGGGAATCTTGTTGTCTTCGACGTCGAAGGAACCTCTCGACGAAGGTACCTGACGCCCAAGGTCGAACGGTTTAAGATTTGAATTGTTGGAGGGAAAACGGTTCCCAGCAGTTACCAAGTGCAACGTGTCGAAGACAGAAGCGTCGAAGGCTGCGAGCGTGCCATGTGGCGTCATCTCGAAGCAGCGTAACTGCCCAGCGGTTACTTAGGATTTGTTTTAGTATAAATACTAGTTGTTCACGTAGTTTTCGCGTGTGTTCATCATTTTATACAAGTCACTCATCTAGATTCAAGTACCCAGCGTGAGCGAAAGAATCGTTGAGAATGTATGTGTGAAACACCATTTAAATTAATCAAAGTCTTTTATATTCAAGCAACTTATCGCTTTTCATTTACTTATCTCCGTCGAAGCCTTTTACTTAACGCTTTTATTTATTCTATCAAGCTTTTCTTCATGCAATTTACTTAAAGTGTCTTTACTTTACTGGCATTAATCACCATTAGGATTAGTCAAACTCCAGAAAATCAACCATGTCTTAGGATCAATCAGATCAATCCTGCGAGTCACCAAATAAGTAACCTTTTGGAAGATCAGCGGTTGTTTACCAATTTTCACGGTAAACAAATTGGCACACCTGGTGGGACTTTGTGTTGATTTTCATGTTTAACCGTTTTATATAAAATATCCTCCTTTTTCGAGAGTATTGCATGTTATTGAGAAGTGGTAGAATATACACCAACGAAACCAATACTAGGAGAAGAAGTGAAGAGATGGTGAATCCTCCAAATAATGGAGAAATCCCACAAACAAACGTGGGAACAACGGTTATCCCAACCGTAAGTGAAGTGGTAACTGCTGGTTCAACACCAGCAGTAACGGTTACACAAACGGGGCCATTACCTCCATTTACAGAGCCCAGAATGCCTTTGGGAACTCCCCCCCAAGGGGAAACCAAGGAACTAGGCCATATGTTCCCCCAGGTTTTTCGACAATCGGTCTAAATCGAGAACCACTCTATGGCATGCCAACTTCTGAATTGGCTAGCCTGACGAATGTTGCGTCCACTTTTTCAGACCCCTTAGTGAGCGCCTCTTAGCCACTCCAAGGATCTGGGGTTGGTATGGCGAACAGGGGTAGGACCCAACTCTTAGGAGGAACGTCCCAAGTAATGCCTGGCCTTACGAATGCCTCGACAGCAGTCTTGAGGCAGCAAATGGACGAAAGCAACCACGATATGGTTCAAATATTGGCACAAACTCTAAGCACAGTGCTAAATCCTCTAATACAAAATACCACCCAGTCGAATCAGCAAATGACAGCGCAAATGGCGCGTCTGGCTGAATTTTTTAGGGTACCCCAACCTATTCGACAACCCCAAAGGGAACAGATGAGGGGAAACCAAGTTATACTTCTAGAGGAAGAAACCACTATTAACCAAGTCCAGCAGCCTGTCGAAGAAAACCTTAGGGTACGAATGGAACAACCCGGGGTCGAAGAGCCTAGAGTCATAGCCCCGGAAGTAAGAATGGTTAATAGAAACCAAAATGCTGACGAAGTAGTTCAGCAGATCCAACACCAGAATATTGGTTTGGAAAATAACTTGACAGCCATGATTGAAAGAACCATGATGCAAAATGGGATGAATACGGGCTTCCGTAGGCCCAACTTTACATCCCCACTGTCAGAATATGTGTTACAAACGGACTTGCCTCCTAGATGCAAAGTCCCCAAGTTCACTAAGTTTTCAGGGGACACGACAGAATCCACTGTCGAACATGTGGCAAGATACTTGATCGAAGCAGGAGACATTTCAAACAATGAGAACCTGAGGATTAAGTATTTCCCAAGTTCCCTAACAAAGAATGCATTTACTTGGTTCACAACTCTCCCCCCAATTCGATACACCATTGGACCCAGTTGGAGAGATTGTTCCATGAGCAATTTTACATGGGACAAACCAAGATAAGCCTGAAAGAGTTGGCCAATGTAAAGAGGCGATTCACTGAACCTATAGACGAATATCTAAATAGGTTTAGGTTGCTCAAGGCAAGATGCTTTACGCAAGTGCCAGAACATGAGTTAGTCGAAATAGCCGCAGGAGGTCTAGATTACTCCATTAGGAAGAAATTAGACACTCAATACCTGAGGGACATGGCCCAATTGGCCGATAGGGTTCGACAGGTAGAACGCCTTAAAGCTGAAAAAGCCAGGGCGACAAAAACTCATAAAAGAGAAAGAATAGCGTATGTCGAAATGGACGACGAAGATCCAGAAACATTCGACGAACCTATAACCGTCGAAGAAAATGAGGTCGGTTTAGCCGAGTTAAAACAAGGGCCACCATACTCTTGCAAGCTACTAGTCCCCTAAAGTGGAAAAAAACCCACTGGTCCTGAAAGGGCCAATGATAGGTTCCCTAAAAAGACTTACAATTTTGATATTACAAAATGTGATGAAATTTTTGACTTACTTCTAAAAGATGGCCAAATGATAATACCCCCAGAGGTAAAAGTGCCTCCTCTTGATCAAAGAAAGAAAAATGGCTTTTGTAAATATCATAATTTTCCGGGCCATAAAACATCTCAATGTTTTCTTTTCAGGGATCTCGTACAAAATGCTATCGAAGAAGGGAGGTTGAAGTTCGCTGATAAGACCCCCATGACTGTGGACTATAACCCTTTGCAGGCTGAAGCCCATTATGCTGAACCTTCAGAGGTGAATGTGATCGAGGCTTCTAGGAGTCAGGTGAAGAGGCCAGGAATAACTATGGTCGAAGTTACCAAAGATCATATCAACATGCCAATCTTTGGCAGTTTTTATGGGAATCTTTCCATAAAGACAATCGAAGCAGTCCAAAAAGCTGCTGAAGGCCCGAAACTGGAGACAGGTGGAGCCTCAAAATCTGGAGCCAAACCCATTTCCTACTTGGCTGCAGCGCAAGGCCATACAGAAGACCTGGAGGCCCAGATGAAGCAGATGACTCTTGCTGCTAAAGACAGTATGAATATCAATATGGTCGAAATCTCTGAGTCAAAAGCTTCAGAGGAGGCCATTAGGCAAGAGCAAGCAAACAAAACGGCTTTCCCTCGGGAAAACGAAAATCTTGCAGATTTCCTGCAAAGATGCCAGAAGAAGAAGTCAGAAGTAATGTTGTGTCCTCGATGCAGCTCTATTTTCGACAAGAAAGCTGCTGAACACATCCAAGGTGTGAGAGCAGCAAACAAAAGAAGGGAAGGTGTTGATGTTCGACATGACCCCAGAAGAACCTACCAAAAGGGTTCAAATCAAGAAAGGAGGCCACTAACATTCAGGCCTCCAACCAATGTGCCAGTAGATACGTGGCTCAAAACATCGAGTCGAAAGAGACCGAGCAAAGAAAGGTGGCACTCCTTCGAAGTGCCAAGAGATTCGTCTTTAACACTTAGGAAAGAACCTCATGTTGTTGCCTCTAAAGTGACCTAGGTATCAAGCAACTACAAGGGAAAGAATCAAATGACTCGATCCCAATGGAGAAGATACCAAAGGCGGTGCAAGGCTGAGAGGGAAGCTATCAATGAACCAAAGCCAAAATCAAGTTTAAATGTCCCCCAACGAAGGAAGAGAAAGCCTCTGGAGAGGCAACCAGCGAGCAATAGGCTGGTGTGGCCTAACCAAGGCGAAGTTGGTGACAAAGATGGCTCTGAGTCTGATGACACCTTGGATATCATGGTGAATATAGTCTCAGTTTTTCCAAGAGAGTTCAATCGCCAGATGGAGGTCGAATCGAACGACTGGGAAGTCGAACAAGAAATGGCCAAGCATAGGCCAGTATGCTACTTCGTCATGGATAATGGTTGCACAGAAGAGCAAAATGGTTTCTTCAAACCACCTACTGAGGCGATGAAAAGTCACCTCAAGCCTTTATTCATAAGGGCAAAACTCGAAGAAGCCACCGTAAACAAGATCTTGGTGGACTGTGGGGCAACCATCAACATAATCCCCCACTTCATGCTAAGAAAAATAGGCAAGAGTGATGAAAACATCAAGCCTCATAACATGGTCCTGTCGAATTATGAAGGTGGAATAGGGACCACTATGGGTGTGATCCAACTAGACCTCAAAGTAGGATCCATCCTTCGACCAACTATGTTTATGGTCATATCGGCTAAACCAAATTATAATCTATTGTTGGGCCGAGAATGGATACATGGTGTTGGAGCAGTACCATCATCAATGCACCAAAGGTTAATATTGTGGCGCCCTGATGGAATTGTCGAGAACATAGAAGCGGATCAGAGCTACTACTTGGGCGAAGTAAATCACCTGGGGAGAGTTGACTTCGACAAAAATTTGGCTCACATTGGGCCATTCCCAGCACCTGACTTCGACATGGCGCCAGCGCCAAATGCTTTTTGTTCCTTGTACCTGCACCCTGAGCATGGTTTTCAATGGGACAGAGAAGACTTGTCCCACATTGATTTCAGTGGGCTAACTGACATCCAGCCAACAGGTTGGGGAAGTGAATTCAGTGATAATGATTGAGTCACAATCACTACAACGAATTTCGGCTTACGTAGCCGAAACAAGGATGATAGCGGCTCTCGAAGCCGAAGTAAAATATATGGCCACCCAGGCCAACGATCAAGAGCTACCTTCTGCAGGTCCTGGAAAAGATTTCGAATCCAAAAGGCTCATCGTCATAGATGGCGTCGAGCCTTTGCTCCTGCATTTCTTCTATCATGATATCAGGAGGTTCTGGGTCGAAATCTTTTCCAGGACAAGACAAAGGCAATCTTGGAAGCGAAAGTGCCAATGAACAAGAAGGAACTACAATCTCTGCTGGGCAAGATAAACTTCTTAAGGAGATTTATATCTAACCTAAGTGGAAAAGCTCAAGCCTTCTCACCCTTACTTTGATTGAATAAGGAAGGATTCGAGTGGGGGCAAGAGCAACAGGAAGCCTTCGACAAGATCAAAGGGTACCTCACCAAGCCGCCTATTTTGGTGCCTCCTTGTAGCAATAGGAGTATGAGATTGTACATAGCTACATCCGACAAAACATTGGGAAGCATGTCAGCCCAAAAAGATGAAAATGGAGTCGAAAGACCCATTTACTATATTAGCAGAGTTTTGAACGATGCAGAAACTAGATATAGCAAAGTTGAAAAATTATGTCTATGTATTTATTTCTCTTGTACAAAGCTCAAACAATATATAAAACCAGTTGATGTGTATGTTTCGTCTCATTTTGATGTTTTCAAATACATGTTGTCGAAACCCATCTTGCACAGCCGAATTGGCAAGTGGACGCTATAATTACCTGAGTATTCATTGACCTTTATGCCTCTTAAGGCAGTAAAAGGGCAAGTGGTAGCAGACTTTATAGTCGACCACTCAATTCAGGTTGAAAATATAAATTATGTGGAGATAGAACCCTGGAAATTCTACTTCGATGGTTCCAGCCATAAAGATGGAACGGGAGTAGGGGTCTTAATTATTTCTCCAGAAAAAATTCCAACAACATTCAAGTAAAAGATAGAAGGTACTTGTTCGAACAATGAGGCTGAGTACGAAGCTCTAATTACTGGCCTTGAGATATTGTTGGAATTGGGGGCAACTCGAATCGAAATAATGGGAGACTCAGAGTTAGTCATTAAGCAAGTCACAAAAGAGTACAAATGCATAAGAGAAAATCTTATTATGTACTTTGTGATAGCAAATCGTTTATTGAAAAAGTTCGAAGTGGTTAACATTCGACACATACCTAGATTGGAAAACCAAGTAGCCAATGATTTGGCACAAATTGCATCTGGGTACAAAATTTCAAAAACGAGATTACAAAGAGCAATCGAAGTTCGAGAAAAGATAAAAGCAACCAGCCTGTCTCCAACAGATTTGGAATCGACAAGACTAGGGTATGCTGATCAAAGGAACTTTGAAATTTCGTTCATAGACAATTTGTCAGAGCAAGATTGGAGGAAACCCATTGTAGATTATCTACAAAATCCAGCAGCTTTGACAGAACGAAAAATAAAATATAGGGCGTTGAGTTACGTACTCATGGGTAATGAGTTATTCAAAAAGACGCCTGAAGGGGTATTGCTAAAGTGCTTAAGCGAAACTGAAGCATACATAGCCTTTTCGACTACGCATGCTGGAGCATGTGGGGCTCACCAAGTAGGCCATAAGATGAAATGGTTGTTGTTTCGACAAGGACTATACTGGCCCACTATCTTGAAAGATTGTGTTGAGTTCACGAAGGGTTGCCAGGAATGTCAAGTCCATACGGGCATCCAACATGTACCAGCAAGCGAACTTCACTCAATAGTGAAACCTTGGCCTTTTAGAGGATGGGCGTTGGATCTTATTGGAGAGATTCGACCAGCATCATCAAAGAGCCAGAAGTATATACTGGTAGGCATTGATTATTTCAACAAATGGATCGAAGCTATCCCTTTGGTCAATGCAGACCAAGATAATGTCATTGAATTTATTCAAAAGAACATTATCTACAGATTTGGAATCCCTGAGACTATAACAACTGATCAAGGATCAGTGTTTACTGGTCGAAAGATGCAGGAATTCGCTCAAGAAACAGGCTTTAGACTCCTAACATCAACGCCTTATTACGCACAGGCAAATGGTCAAGTCGAAGCAACAAATAAAATAATGATTGGCCTGATAAAAAAGCATGTAGGAAAGAAGCCAAAAAATTAGCACAAAACGTTAGACCAGATCTTGTGGGCCTGTCGAACGTCCCCAAAAGAAGCCACAGGTACAACACCATATCGGCTAACTTTCGGTCATGACGCAGTACTGCCAGCAGAAATTTGTCTTCAATCAGCAAGGGTTCATAGAAATCAAGATATTCCCTCTGAGGTTTATTGGGATATGATGTTAGACGAACTAGTAGATTTAGACGAAGAAAGACTATGACCTCTCGACCTACTGAGAATTCAGAAGAAAAGAGTGGAAGACTCTTACAATAAAAAAGTAAAACCTAAGGCATTCTTGTCTGGAGAATTAGTTTGGAAGGTGATTCTCCCCATGGATCTAAGAGATCGAAGCATGGGAAAATGGTCACCCAAGTGGGAAGGACCGTTCAGAATTATTCAAATTTTTTCTGGTGGAGCTTATGAGGTCGAAGAGTTAAGCGAAGATAAAAGACTCTTGAGGGTAAATGGCAAATATTTGAAAAAATATAAACCTATGCTCCAAGAGATCAAAATAAATAACAGTTAATGACTAAGCTAACCATAAAGAGCCAAAATGGAAAATTATATATTGATTAACCAAAATGGCTGCACTGTATTACAAAATTACAGTACATGGTCAATGAGGTGCTGAGAAAATTAGAAAGGGATGGAAGCTTTAAGTCGAAGATATTTGGCTTGCTGCAACTCCAGCCGTTTGTTACACAAGGCAGTCGCTTGAGAAAGTTTGGCAATTTGGTCATCAAGGGCTTGGGCCCTTTCAGCAAACTCTAAGCCTCGAGTAACTTCATCTTGGCTCTCTGCGTCCAAAACAGTCGAAAGGAGTTCCTCTTTGCGCTTAGTGTTAGCATTTAACTTGGCCTCCAACTCCTTGATATGTGCCCTTATAGAGGCGTTATCTTGATCTATGGCTTTGATTTCCTGCTGCTTGGACGTCTTCTGTTTCGACAATTCTGCAATTCGAGAAGTCGATTCAGCTACTTCGGTCCAAGCAGAAGAACTCTTGCCATGTAGTGTTTCGAGTTGGCTGTTGAACCCCATTTGACGTCTATAGTCCGCAGAGACTTGGTCAATGATGGAGTATAACTCCAAGATGAAGCTGGAAATTTCTGGAGAAACAGCAAGCAAGTCAACTTCACCCAGAACAGCTCCCAAACAAGACGGGGAAGTAGGATCCCCCTCCAAAGCCTTCATTAGATCCTTCTTGAAGAACCGAGCCTTGACTTTCTTCAAGACCTCATCAAGAGGAGAAGTCGAAGTAGACTTCCCTGATGCAGTAGAAGCATCATGGCTAGGGTCAGATGAATTCTCCCTGCTCTTAATGATGGAATTCAGATAGCCAATTGGATCAGTTTGCTTCAAAAGGGCCAAGTCTTCTTTAGACCTGGGCTTTGTCGAGGTGATCGTTTCTGCAGCAGTGGTGGCTTGGGGCTGAGTATGTTCATCAACATCAGCATCAACATGACCCTCTTCGCCATGTTGCTCTTCTGTCTCATTGACCACTTGAGCTTCCTCCTGGTGGTATTCCTCTGTTTCAGCAAGGACTTCATCATCCACCAGTTCCTCCTCTCGTTGTCTTCTATGGTCAGCAGAGTCTTGTGGCTCTGAAGTTTGATTTACTTTGTTAGCAGAACCAACGAAAGAAGAAGGGTGGTGAATGGGTTCCCCTGCGCGGTTTACAAAGGAATCAGAACCTTCAACAGGATGCCCAGTGGGTGATGAAGTTCCAGCGGTCTCCTGAAAATAAAAGAGGAAAGAATATTCTGATTAGGGAGATACACAATCAAAGGTGATCATCGAGACCTAAGTTAAAGGTGGTCGAAGGCACTACCTGTAAGGGAACTTCAGCCCCAGGGCTAGAGTTGTCACTCTCAATGGGTTTGCTGAGCAAGACGTTTAGCTCCTCCTCCGTGGGCTCTTCGATGATCACAGGAGGTGGCCTGGGTTTATTCCCTGCGACCTTGATTCTGATCATAGGTCGAGGCTCAGGAGCAGGGGCAGCCTTCTTCACCTTTCTCCGTTATAGAGGAACGGGGGGTGATTCGTCCTCGTCGCCACTCGAATATTCGACCGTTAATGCAGGTCGCTTCTTAGGCGCAGGACTCTGAAAGCCCCAAATGGAATTGGTTTAGAGCGCAGCATTGAAAACCAGGATGTTTAAAAACCATCAGGTAACAAAAAAAAATTTGTTACCTGTGCTGGAGGTTTTGTAGAGCGGCCTCCACTCTGATGGCTGTCTGTGGCTTTCTTTGCCACAGGTTTTCGAACAACTGAAAAAAGACACGTTCACAAGTTATAAATTGACAGTTATAGGTCAAAATGGAAAGACAATTATAATTTGAAGAGGGAACGTACATTTCTTTATTTTGTCGAGAACCAAGACGAAGGACTTCTGGAGTTCATCTGCAAAATCCTTTTCGTCGAGGAACTCTTCGACATAATACCTCTGCCACCAGTCTTCAAAAGATGGTGAACAGAGGAAGTTGAGTTGGTAGTCGAACAATGATAGTACGGTCCGACCAGCGTACCTACCAATATGCTTGGTAGCAGCATCCTCAGTGTAATCATTACAAAAGTACAACACTGATTTCTCCCTAGGGTAAATGGGAGAAGGAAGCGATTGGATAATGCCAAACTGTCGAGAGACAAGATTCGGCTGGTAAGCAATCAGGCTCAGATGATTCTTTGAACTCTTGAAGCGTAATGGCATTATCCTTGGAGTGAGAAACGCTTCCCACAGTGTTGTGTGCTCTTCGAGGTGAGGGTCCTCTAATGACTTGGGATGGGGCCTGGTGAATCACCCTGGACCAAACTTTCGACTGGCGAAAGGAGCCATGGTCGAGGTAAATTCCTTCCTCCCTGCAAACATCTGAACGAAGTTTGCAAGGGTCTTTTGGAGTTCCAGCCCATCCTCAGTGGGAGTCAATAAGGCAAGCCTGGTTCCTTCGACACGCCTTCTGGCTATCTCAGGAGCCTTTTCGTTTATTTGAGCCTTCTGGGGTAGAAAAGACTCAAAAGTGGCGTTTAGCCATAGTTGTAGTAGCCAGAAGGGTCCAGCAAGCAACATGCTGGCTCTATTTTCTATTATTTTTAATTGAGTCGCTCCACTGCTTATTGACTCATATAGGTTCGCCAGTATTAATTCGGCCAAATAGATGTTTTGACCGTGATGAAGCTGAGTAGCAAGGGTGACCATTTTCTTCGTCACCTGTAGGGATTTCGTGCAGAACACGAAGCGTGACAGCCAAAGGGCTAGGAACGCAATATGCTCCACATCCGTCACTCCAGCTGTCGATTTGTCATGGTAGTGGTTGGTGTATGTGGTATAAGTGGGTTTAGTAGCTGAAAACCCAATCTGGTCTTTAGACATTTCCTCTGGGTCGAAGTAATCCCCAGTTGGTCGAAGACCAGTAATAGCAGCCACGTCGAAGAGAGTGGGTGTTACCATTCTGCAAGGCAGGTGGAAGGTGAAGTGAGTATAGTCCCAAAATAGCAAAGAAGCTATCAGCATTTCAGGACAATAGTTGAGACCAGTTTTGGACAGCATGACTAGGTCATAAATCCCCATGCCCTTCCAAATCGAAGCTTGGCATCTCTCCATCTTGTCGAGCCAAGCGTTGTATTCTGGTGTAAGGTTAGGGCTAGACCTAAAAGCCCTAACCCCCCTGTTGAAGAATCAGAGATCTATCTTTTCTTTTGCAGGGTCCTCGGTATCTTCTGTCGCCTTCTTGGAGCACCCAATAGGCTTGAGTGCCTCATGCACAGGGAAGAAACCCTCAATTTTCGTTGGGTCAGCAATGCATGCAGATAGAGGACCGGACATGGAGAAAACCTGGTTGGAGTATCCAACAAGAATCAGCAGTTGAGAAGAATAAGTTTCACGCTCAACATCTCCCATGGGTTCGGGAACCCTTCGCATTCCCATGGAGTTAACTATTGGAGCGGTTGAAAAGATTGTCGGTTGAGCAGTTTTAGAGGGACTGCTAGATCTAGGGACATTGGAAGAACGAGAGTGTGAGGCCATTTTTTTGGTTTGAGATGAAGATGGATGAAGAACAAAGGTTTCTGGGTTTTGAGAGGAAGAAGCAAAGGTTTGCTTGCAGGAATTTTTTGTTCGACTTAAGGCTTGGATGAAGGAAAGCGTAAAGAGTCCAACAAGGGGCACTTAGCGCTATTTATAGTGATTGGAAAATCACAAGACTCGAGGTCATTTAATGTCTCAGACAAGAGTGGGGCACGTGGCGCTCATTTGGTGATGTAGTCGTTCTGCAAAACGGAAGCGGTGCAGCGTGCGTCCTCGATTTCAGGAAATAGTCATGATGACAATATGAGAAGGGACATCAGGCGTGCCAAACGCCTTACTGAAGTGATGTCTTGGGAATAGGTGAAATGATGACTTTTTGAGATTGTCAGTTGGTTGGTAGGAGACGAAAAGCGCACAAACTAATTTGTGGCTGAGAGTGAAGGACAGGTGTCGAATGGAATATCAAAGAATGCCTTTTTCTTTTTAGCGTCGAAATAAGACATTCTTGGGGGGCAATTTATTGGCTCCTAAATTCGACACCCTTGTTTGTTATCATATATAGACCATTAATTATGAGTCAAAAGAGTTTCCTACATAAGAAGGCTTCGACCAGCTAACCCTGTCGAGGGCTCATCAAAGAATGACAAGATACTTGGAGAAATTCCTTTAAGTGGGAATCTTGTTGTCTTCGACGTCGAAGGAACCTCTCGATGAAGGTACCTGACGCCCAAGGTCGAACGGTTTGAGATTTGAATTGTTGGAGGGAAAACGGTTCCCAGCAGTTACCAAGTGCAACGTGCCGAAGACAGAAGCGTCGAAGGTTGCGAGCGTGCCATGTGGCGTCATCTCGAAGCAGTGTAACTGCCCAGCGGTTACTTAGGATTTGTTTTAGTATAAATACTAGTTATTCACGTAGTTTTCGCGTGTGTTCATCATTTTATACAAGTCACTCATCTAGATTCAAGTACCCAGCGTGAGCGAAAGAATCGTTGAGAATGTATGTGTGAAACACCATTTAAATTAATCAAAGTCTTTTATATTCAAGCAATTTATCGCTTTTCATTTACTTATCTCCGTCGAAGCCTTTTACTTAACGCTTTTATTTATTCTATCAAGCTTTTCTTCATGCAATTTACTTAAAGTGTCTTTACTTTACTGGCATTAATCACCATTAGGATTAGTCAAACTCCAGAAAATCAACCATGTCTTAGGATCAATCTGATCGATCCTGCGAGTCACCAAATAAGTAACCTTTTGGAAGATCAGCGGTTGTTTACCAATTTTCAAGGTAAACAGTGTGACACCCTTCCAGAGATATGAGAACATCGCCGATACCATTACCAAGTGCATTGGAGGCCCCATCAAAGCACAGGATCCATCGGGATCCTTGTCCAGGTCCGTCATATGGTCTGATTTCTTCACAATTGTCTAATGTCATGATGTCCTCGTCCGGGAATTCAAACTTCATGGACTGATAATCTTCTTTAGCTTGATGAGCAAGATGATCAGCTAGTACGCTGCCCTTTATACCTTTTTGGGTAGTGTACTGTATGTGGTATTCTGTTAGGATCATCTGCCATCTAGCTATCCTCCCAGACAGAGCAGGCTTCTCAAAGATGTACTTTATCGGATCAATCTTAGATATCAGCAAAGTGGTATGAGTCAACATATACTGTCTTAGCCGGCGAGCAGCCCATACCAGAGCGCAGCAAGTTTTCTCGAGCAGTGAATATCTAGTTTCACAGTCAGTAATCTTTTTGCTCATGTAGTAAATAGCGTGCTCTTTTCGGCCAGACTCGTCATGCTGTCCCAATACACACCCCATTGAGTTCTCTACAATGGTCAGATACATGATCAGTGGTCTTCCCTCTACTGGTTGAATCAAGATAGGGGGTTCTTGTAAATACTCTTTGATTTTGTCGAAAGCAATCTGACATTCATCATTCCATCTGACTACTTGATCTTTCTTCAACAGTTTAAAGATTGGTTCACAAGTAGATGTTAGGTGAGAAATGAACCCGGCAATGTAGTTCAGGCGTCCCAAGAATCGTCTGACTTCCTTCTCAGTACGAGGATCAGGCATTTCTTGTATCACTTTAACCTTGGAAGGATCAACCCCGATGCCTTTGTTGCTGACAATGAAACCTAAGAGTTTACCGGACCAGACTCCGAATGTGCACTTGTTCGGGTTCAACCTTAGTTTGTAATCCTTCAATCTTACAAATAACTTTTGCAAGTGATCAAGGTGTTCCTCTTCAGTTTGTGATCGGGCTATCATATCATCTATGTAGACCTCTATCTCATGATGTATCATATCATGAAACAAAGCTACCATGGCGTGTTGATAGGTTACCCCGGCATTCTTCAGTCCGAATGGCATCACTTTGTAGCAGAACGTGCCCCACTATGTGACAAATGTATTTTTCTCCATGTCCTCAGGTGCAATTTTGATATGGTTATATCCAGAGAATCCGTCCATGAAGGAAAACACTTTGTGTTGGGCCGTATTATCAACCAAGATGTCGATGTGTGGAAGTGGAAAATCATCTTTAGAGGTGGCCCTGCTTAAATCTCTATAATCCATGCACATTATTACTTTACCGTCCCTTTTTGGCACGGGAACAATGTTGGAAACCCATTTAGGATAGGAAGTGATAGCCAGAAATCCAGCATTGAACTGTTTCATAACTTCTCTCTGACATGTCAGGTCTCATGCGGCGGACTTTTTGTTTCACTGGTGGACAGTCTTCTGTTGTGGGTAGATGATGTACCATGATGTCTGTATCGAGTCCCGACATGTCTTCGTATGACCAGTCAAAGATCTCAACATAATCATGCAATAGCTGAATTAGACGCTCCTTGACACTCAGCTCTAAATTGGCACCCACTTTGATTTCCTTTTTATCTTCCTCAGTATCCAAATTGATTGTATCCAACAACTCCTTATGAGGCTGAATAGCTCTTTCCTCTTGTTGTAGTAGTCTGGCCGATTCCCCTGGTACCTCTCAATCTTCCTCACCTTCGTATTCGGCTTGGTAGATTAGATCTTCAGAGTCACTGAAGGCTATAGCAGTATTGTTACCCATGGGATCCAGAATGGAGGGGTACCTGCATTTGTGAGTGTGGATGTGTGTAAGGGTATAGCCATCTTTAAACAATAAAATGTAAAAGAAAGACAACAAGCACAAAAGGTTTATATGTGAAAAAGCATCCATGATTCATTGAATGTCATATGAAGATGAAATAAAAACCCTTACAAATGGACCATTATGCCTCGGGTAAGACACAAGGTTTGTAAAGTGAGAATTGTTTGTGAATATTACAAGTCCAACAAAAATGTAAAAGATAAGTTACTGAGAGATGAAAGTTATTGGGACAAAGTCTTTGGCTTCCCAGTTGCGAAGTCCTCCGTTGACAGTAGGAAATATCCAATCTTCCAAGCTGCCATCCTCTTCGTTGTCTTCTACTGTGTTGACCCCTTGGTTGTTAATCTTCAAAGGTGGCCCCCCAGCACGGGCACGACACACCGCCTTCTGAGCAGTTGAAGTAAACCCTAAGACAAACTTGTCTGATTTGTACGGAATGTTTGGAAGCTGCCCCCAGATGGTGCATCCACCCTCCTCTATTACTGCCTTTGCATCTTTTAGAGATGACATCTGAAGCGGAGGCCTTGTGATCTTGGGAATCAAGGATACTGCCTTGGTTACCGCTACTTCTAGAGAGACCTCTTCGAAATGTTGAAAAGGAGTTTCAATGAACTCGCCATCCAACTCCACATATCGGAAAGAATTCAGATGACTAATCATGTACTCCTCCTCCCCGTGGATAGTTATGATCTTTCCTTAGACCGGGTACTTCAGCATCTGATGCAATGTGGAGGTGACAGCACCGGCATTGTGGATCCAAGGTCGTCCTGACAGACAAGAGTAAGAGGGACGGATGTCCATCACATAGAAGGTTGAATTGAAAGTATGAGTTCCCACCTTTATCGGGATGTCCACCTCCCCGTGGACCATCCTCTTCGAGCCATCAAATGCTCTCACAATTACGTTACTGGGTTTCAATGTCAGCCCTTCGTAATCCAATCTGTCAAGAGCCTTCTTTGGTAAGCCGTTCAAAGATGAACCAGTGTCTACCAAGACATGGGCTAGGGTTGTTCCTCTGCACTCTACAGAGACATGTAATGCCTCATTGTGTTTTCTCCCTTTGGGTGTCAAGTCAGCATCAGAGGAGCCTAAGCCATTATCAGCTGTCAAACTGGCCACACAATCTTGGAATTGGTCAGCAGACGTCTCTTGTGGCACATAAGATGTCTTCAAAAAATTTACCAGAGCTTTCGCATGTGCCTCAGAGCACAACAACAATGCTAGCATGGAGATCTTGGAAGGGGTTTGCCCCAACTGTTCAACCACATCATAATCACTCTTCTTTATTATCCTCGGGATTTCTTCCATTTCCTTCTTGGATGTTTCGGGGATAGCTAGTGATTGAGCCTTCGTCCGGACAGGCTCTTCTTGAATGTTTTTTTCTTTATTCTCAGCAGTGGAAGTATTGGTAGGGATAGGGGTTGTGTTGTTTTTGTAGGTAGGTACGCTTGCAGGTATAATCACTGGTACAAAGGTAATCTTCGTAATGGCCACGGGTCCAAAAACTGCCTTTGGAGGGGCAATCTCTGGAGAGAAGATTCTACCACTATGGGTAATCTTGCTAGTTCTGGCAATGTTTCTAACATCAGAGTTTTCTTCTTCAGAGCTCTCTTATTCGGCAGTCAGTTCATCTTGTTTGATACCATGGTAGTATATTTCTCCACCATAATTCCATGGTACTGTTTTATCTGATTTGTACGTGACCGGCCCGGGCATTGTGATCTTTAGTGGAGTAGTTTTTAGAGCATGTGTAATCCTAACGGGTCTTTTAGGGGCCCTGGAAGGATTAGCGGAGATGGTTATGATTGAAATGTCTTTAACAGGAACGGGTAAAATGGGAGCATTCTTAAACATAATTTCATGGTTATCAATCAGGCATTGGATACCTGTCTTCAACAAAGGGAAATCAGTTGGTGAGGAAAAACACAGACGGCAGTCTTTATTACATCCTGGGAATATATCAGCTTTCAACAAATTCATCTTAATGATCAAGAGCAGAGTCAAAAGTTCATCCACTGTGGCAACAAATAAATCTTCCTCGACAGCATTGGTGTTGTGACCATGCTTAGGCATTGGAGTGGAAATAACATTTGGTTTCTCAGGTGCATCAAACTCAACTTCCTTTGCATCTATTAGGTCTTAAATTTTGTTCTTCGGAGCCCAACAATTGTTAGTGTCATGCCCTGGACTTTCAGAATGGTATGCGCATCTGGCATTTGGATGATAATGAGGGGATGCAGTATTGGGATTCTTTGGCGCCTCTTTTAAAGTTGCCAGATTCAATTTCAGAAGATGTGGTAGAACCTGGGCTAGAGTCATGTTAATCCTGGTGAATTTTCGGACTGGCCTTTCCACCCTTGGCTGGTCAAATGCGGGCTTTGGGATCATAACGACTCCCACCACTGGTCGGCGTTCAGTTCTTCCTTGATTCCTTTGTGAATAAATAGTAGATACTTCCTTCCTCCCAGTGAAGGGTTTTTTCACAGCTGTAGAGGCAGACGAATCTTTCTGAATCTTCCCACTTCTTATACCAGCTTCCACCCTTTCGTCAGTTAAAATCAATTCATTAAACCCTACAGAGTAACTCCCAATCAGATGATTTAAGAAAGGGCCCGATAGAGTTCCCAAGAATATGTCCACCAACTCTCTTTCGGACAGAGGGGGTTGAACTCTTCCGGCTAGATCTCTCCACTTTTGCGCGTAATCTTTGAAGCCCTCATTTGAAACCATAGCCATACTCTGGAGTTGAGTACGGGTAGGCGCCAAATCAGTGTTGTATTGGTATTGTTTATAGAAGGCAGTGTCCAGGTCTTCCAAATTGTGGACATCGGCCCTTTATAATTGGTAAAACCAATCAAGTTGCGTTCCTGACAAACTTTCTTGGAAAAAGTGGACCCACAAGTCTTTGTCGACAGAGTGCGGATGAATCTTTTGGACATATGATCGGAGGTGCATTTTAGGACAAGACACTCCATCATATTTTGCAAATAATGGCACTTTAAACTTTGGCGGGATTACAATTCCTGACACCAGCCCCAACTCTTCAAAATCTAGACCCGGTACTCTCTGGATTGCAATAGCGCTTAAACGCTCTTCAAGGTGTTTGTACTTGTCATCAGTCAGAGGGTATTGCTCTTCAGAATAGTCCTCCTCTTCTTTAGAGTCTGATGGAACTTCCGTTTCTTTTCCTTTTCTTTCCCCTTCATCAGATGTTGCTGGAAAATCTAAAGTCCTTCTAGCTTGTCCCTGAAACCTTCTACCCATGATTACCACACCAGCTGGCTTCTTCTCTTTCTTCTTTTTCTCTTTCTCTTTTTCCAGCAGAGTCTTCAGCTCTTCTTGCCCCTTGGCTAAGGTCATGAGTAACTGTTGAAACTGTGTGTTTTGAGCTTGAAGATCTTTGACCGTCTGTTCGAGATCCATCTTACTGAAATAAAAAGTAGAGAGATGAGGACACTTGTTGCAAAGACCTGTTTATGTTTATGATGAATGATATGTATTCATGCAATGCTTTCAAGGATTTAAAAATTCAAATTTGTTTCAAACAAAAAAGAAACACACGTTATATTGATAAGATAGAATTTGAGTACATCAATGCCCCTTGCGCAAAATAATACAAAATTCTAAGATAAAAAGACATTGCGCATCCTCTTTGGTGCAATGTAGGTATTTAGAGTCTGCTCTTCATGAAGTAGCCGAGTGAGTTCTAAAACCTTCTTCTCGCTTGCGTAGAATTGGGATTCGAAAGTATCAAGCTCTCCTTTGAGCTGTATCCAATCCCTTTGTAGGTCTTCGAGTGATGTAGGCATGTCAGGATGTAGGATAGTGTATGGAACTTCTCCTTCCTTAACAGGCTCAATAATCACTGGGAGAATGGAGGGATAAGGCACCATAAGACTTTGAGCACGGGTTCGTACCCACTTGAGGTAAGGCTCAAGAGGGATGGAATTCTTGTGTCCCAAAGTCTTGTTATCCACCTTGTTTAGCATCCTCCAAGCTCGGATGAATCTCTGGCGAAGACCTTGATCGTCGTTGTCGTAGTCGAAAACCAAACCTTGAATCAGCATATCATGTGGGCCATCCCTTCGGGCATAACCAAACTGTCTTAGATCTAAACATGGGTTGTAAGTGATGCCTCCCCTAATTCCAAGTAGAGGGACATTAGGGATTTCCCCATAACGGTCAACAATGATAACATTCTCTTTGGATCAAGAACACCAATGGATATCTGAATGTTTAAGCGTCATTAACCATTGTGACCACCTCAAACCTTGCTCATTCTTTAAGACTGACTGGGGAAGATAAGAAATAAACCATCTTTCCAGGAGAGGAGTGCAACACATAAGAACACCTCTTTTCCTCATTGTACATGTGTGAAAAGAGTGTAAGATATCCCCAAGCAATGTAGCCATCGGTTTGCGAGTCATGAAGATTTTGACAGCGCTCACATCTATGAGTTGGTCAGGATTGGGGAACAAGACCATCCCATAGATGAGAAGAGCCACAATTTCCTCAAATGCTTTCAAGTCTAAGGAATTCCAACAGCTTTGGGCCTTCTCAAACAGAAACTTTGCTAAGAAGCCTTTGACACCACTTCTAGTTTCCCAATGAGTTGTGACATCAGATGAGTGCAAGTGCAGAGCTTGAGAACCTTCTGTACCGTTGAAAGGTAGTTGATTAAGAATAGGAATCCTCAAAAGTTGAGAGAATTCTTCCAAAGTGGGCACAAGTTGATAGTCAGGAAATGTGAAGCAATGATGCAAAGGGTCAAAGAACTGGAAGAGAACCTTCATCATATCCTCCTCTGTGTTGGAGGTGACCAAGTTGAGTAGACGACCACGCCTCTCGGTGAATGGAGAGTTCTCATGGATCCTTGAAGCTAGCTCCTTGAGTTGTGGAGGAATTCTTACAAGGTTGATTTGGATAGTTTTCCTGCGAAGTGAATCCATATCCTACAAAACAAGAACAAAGATGAATCTCCAAAATCCTTGAAATGGTTAGTGAATGCATATGATGTTCATGATGTCCATGATGTTATGTACAAATATGCATATACAAGCAAATCAAACAAGTTCTTAGTTTAGGCTTGCATGGGGTTTTATAGGTAAGTACCCTCTTGAAGTTTAGTTGGCTCAACATGTCCTATCAATAGTAACTAGGTTCTAAGGAGCTCAATATTACTGGATTGTTTCCTTGGTCATTGTTTCAGCTCAAGCCTCTTTAATTGAGACCAAAATATCCCAAGAAACCAACCCTCAATGAGTGTAGTATCAAGTATCTACCAACTTCGGACTGCACCAAAGTTGCTCATCTCACTACATCCTAAAAGGCCAAGTTGGTCAAGTAAAGGGTTCTTAGAAGTTCATTAGTGCTTCATGGCATCACTCAGCGGCCCCGTATTCTCTTTGATTGACTCAAAGGCTACCGGTACCCACAAATATGTCACACTAACATAGCTATTGCTTAGACCATGTCGGTATACCCCGCACATTTTCCACAATGTATTGTTGTTTACCTATAATGTTTCCCAAATCCGGGTGGAGGATTCAAACCCAAACAAAGAACCATAATGTAAAGCAAACAAGTCACATAAAGAAAGCAAATAAATGTGATCTAAACCCTAAGGTAACCCCACTTTTATAATTATCCCCAGCAGAGTCGCCAGTTCTGTGATGCAGTGGGAGAACTGACTTGAGGTTTTGCGTTTTGTCGTAAATGTCGCGGTTAGCAAGAGTCGCCATCGACTTTTCTTTTATCCAAAAGGAAAGGTGAAAAAGCACAGGAAAGACCTTTGAGATGTTTTCTTGATTTCGGGGGGTAGATTATGAAAAGGGAAGGTGCTAGCACCCTTTTCATCCATGGTTTTCCATGGGCTCTTAGTTACTTGCTTAGATCACTTGCTTTGGTTTGTTTGAAATGGTGTTTGGTGTGATTTTGAAAGTATTTTGTAAAAGAGGCCATTCGTTTAGGCAATCTTTGTAATGATTCTCGTTCGTAAGAATGTTTACAAAGATGTTTGTCTTTTGAAAATGTTTTCAATGTTTGTAAGATGTTTTTGAAATGTGTATGTGTTTTGAAAATAGCAAGGATTGTTGTTTGAAATGGAGAAAGTAACTAGAAGCTATCTACCTACTCAAATGTCTTTCTTATGCATTTTCTATTCCTTTGATATTGTTGACTTACCATTGATTTGGTAAGCAACCCTATCTTTGGATGTAAACGGGACGGGCGTGGGTCATCGTATAGCCATGATAGCAATGTTGCCAAGTATCTTAGCATTTTTGAGGGACCAAGATCATTTTGTAAGGCAACTTTTGAATAGTGTCATCGAGGGACTATGATCTTATATTTGTTTTGTTTTGCCAAGATACTTCGTATGCGTAACATAGCCATTTTATTTTAGGCAACCAGGTGGGAGAAACCCTAAGGGTGTTTGTGTGCAAAGTATATCATTTTCATGCTTTTGATCTTGCATTTAAGGTTTTCTATTTGTTTTGTTTCGTTCTTGTCATACAAACCCTAATTACTAATCATGGCATATGAAAGCAATAAATTGCATAATGTAAATATACTAAGCTATTACAACAATTTTATGGGAGGGGGGAATACAAGTTTGAATGGGGATTTGCACAAATATAAAGCTAAATATATTATTACAACCAAATCGAATTTGCGCGAATTAAAATAAATATAATACAATATTTAAAATGTAATGCAATGTACATGTAAAAAAAGATGTTTTTATGTGTTGCTTTTGTATAAAATAAGATTGAATTTAAACCTAAAAAATATAAGGAAAAAATATTTAATTCTTTTAAAACGGATTACACCCTAATTTTTATTTAAAAGAAAATAATGCTTTCTATATTATTATTTTGTGCATTTTTTGTATGAAAATAATAAATAATGTTGTATATAAATATTAAAAATAAATATATGCAAAAAATAGGTATTTGTAAGTATGAGATGTAAAATAAAAATATTAAGTATATTTAATTATATTTATGAGTTTATTAAGAAAATAAATTAAATCTTATCAAAATTAATTAATTTTTTATGTGAGAAATAATAAAAAAATAAAATAAAAGTGTAAAAATAAATAAATTATTTTTTAGGATTTTTTGTCACTAAAGACAATAATTAAATAAATTAAATATAAAAAATGAAAAAAAATATGAAAGAGTTAGTAGGCGGTGTAATAGCAAATCAGTGGTATTGTTTAGCAAAAACAAAAAGGCCCAAGAAGCAAAAAGCCCAAACAGACTCGTCCCTGTCTTGTCTTCGTCTTCCTCACCCCATGGCCAGTTCAACCTGTAACTTCCTCATGCTTGCATAAAAATGAAAACTTATAACATGAAAAATGTAGCATTTGAACTCACGATTCGAACCATATAAATTATGTAATCTAACTATCAAAGATCAAAGAGAATTTTGAAATCCCTAAATCGTGACCTAAAATTTTCCGAGATTTCAAACTCCAAATTCTCTTAGCACAAGTAATATAAATGCAAGATAATGATATGTACAATTTCGTTATGATGAGAACTACATTTTTCATTCACAGATCGTGGCCTGAGGATGCATGTACAAAGAGATAGAGTTTGAAAAATTACTTCCTTCAACTGGAATCGTGTATAGAAATTCAGGGATTTTAATGGAGGCCTGATGATTACTTGAGCTTCCTTGAGCTTCCCTGAATCTATTCCAACTCTTACCTTGCTCTGAAAGTGGCTAGAACTCTCTGACCAAGTCCAACTGCAAGCTTTAAAGTTAACAATGGCAGGCAGTGAAACAGAGGTTACAGAATAGGGATGATGGTTTGGATTGACTAGGTATCAAGTATGTAATGTGTTTGAATGCTCTAAACACAAAACGCACGAGCCAAATGAGAGTTGGATATGTTTGTGCAGAAATTGTGTGTTTTAGACAGATTTTGGTGCTTTGCTTGCTCTCAATGTTTCAGGCCTTTGCTTAGTGTTCTATGTGTTGTATATTCTTTTCATATTAGTATAGAAATGATCTAAAGTCAGCTCTCTATCAGGTGTACAAGCCCTAGCCTTTTTGCCACTTTTCTTGTACTTGAAGCAAATTGATAAGACAAAACTCTCATGCTTGTACCAGCTTGCTTTAGGGTTGGTATGAGTTTGTACAAGTTGCCTTTGGTTTGTGGTACTTTCTTGTATCAAGGGGACAGGTCCAATGCTCAAGATCACAAAGTTTGCAAAAGTTTCCCTTTATGAAAATGGCAATGGAACCTTTTTGCCATAAGTGGAATTATCAATTGGATAAAGGTTCAAAAGCATGGATAGAGGCTTTGTCAACTGAGTATGAATTTAATTAAGGAGTGTGTATAAAGTTTAGGACCTGCAAAGCATGAGATATCCAGCATAAGTTTGATTTGCAACTTGGTTCTTCATGAAAATGGCTTGAACAAAAAGTGAGAAAATGCCAACTTCCTCTCTTCCATTCTCCCTACTCAAAAATGATCTTGGGGAGTTATTAGACATTTTGGAAAGCTTGAAATGTGCTCTATAATCCATCTTTGAAATGAATTTTGAGATACCTCTTGGAACTAGGTGAAAAATTTCCATGAAGTTGGGTCTAAAACATGCCTAAATTAGGGCAAAATTTTACTAAGTTAAGAAGTTCATGACCATGTATTCACAAATTCATAACTTAAGATCCAAGCATATTTATGGAAATGTTTGTGAAGAAAAGTTGTTTATTTCATGGAGATCTACAACTTTCATGTTGGGAAGTTTTCTTGAATCATTAGGCATCATGGTGTAAAAGTGGTGTAAAGTTGAGAAAAAATAAGAAAATTTTTATACTTAGAAAAATTCTAAGTTATGAAAATTTTCAAATTCAAACCCTAATATTCAAATTTGGTTTTATTGGTGAACAATTTCACATTTTGATATATCTTGATGAATTATGACTCTTGGTACTTGATTTTGACCAAAAAGTCAAAGTTTGAATTTTCAGTATACAGTTGACTTTTGATCAGTTGACTGCAAATTTCATCTGTCAATCCAATGAACTTGAGATTTTTTGAACCATGTAATTAGGTCAAGGTGATGCCATTGAATCCTTGAAATCATGCTTGAACTCAATTGGTCATTGGCTATATTAAAAATCAGAAATTTCCCTTTCTTAGTCAAAACCCTAATTTTGACCATTTTGCCCTTTTAATGATTTGATCAAATTTCTTGAGGAGTTGTGATCCAAACTTGATCAAATGGTACATATGAGTCTAAAATGTTTATGTGGATAAAAAATTATGAGGTTTGACTGTAAATTGGCCATGGTTGACTTTTTCCTCAATACAGTTGATTTTTAGGTCAACTGTCCAATTGACTGATCAAAAATGTGGTTCAAGGCTTGAAACTTGTCATGAGCAATCTTAGGGATCCAAAATGATGTTTGAAAGTCATATGAAGCATTGATGGTCCAAAAATCCTTGTGCAAACTCAAACCCTAATTTTGGGTTATTAGTGCAAGGTGAGATGTCTTGAGCTGACCAAACCCTAATCTTGTCTTAAGTCAAAGAAGTCTTGATAAATGAGAGGGAAAATTTTGGGGTACAACAGCTGCCCCTGTTCAATATTCTTGAACATGAAGAGTTTGATTAGCGAGTTTTACCGTTCGTGACTCGAAGGTAAAAGATGATTGGACACTAGAGTGCCCGTAAATTTACACTCGACAAAGTGTGGTTGTGGGAATGGGCTTAAAGATGCCATTTGAAGAGGTGATAGAATCTTGTTGGAGATGGGCTTGTAGATGCCATCCAAGAATGTTTGTTGAATTGTAAGTTGTAAGTCAAAAGAATAAGTATCAGAATGGTGTCCATATCTGGAACGTATCTGAGCTGTATCTGGAGACTGAATATGAATAAGTATCAGAATGGCATCCGTGTCTGGAGCGTATCTGAACTTTGGGAATATGAATGAGTAACAGAATGGAAAACGTGTCTGGAGCGTATCTGAAATGTATCTGAATGTTTAAATCTGAATGAGTAACGGAATGACAACCATGTTTGGAGCGTATCTGAACTGTATCATGAACTTGAAATCTGAATAAGTGTCAAAATGGCATCCGTGTCTGGAGCGTATCTGAACTGTATCAGAAAGATGAATCTGAATGAGTGACAAAATGTCTTCCGTGACTGGAGCGTATCTGAACTGTATCTGATAGCTGAATCTGAATAAGTAATAGAATGACTTCCATGTCTGGAGCGTATCTGAACTTTATCATGATTGCATATTGTTGGTGGTAGCTGTTAATCTTATCCTGAAAAGGGTAAAATGTTAGCTGGAACATGAAATTATATTGCATGAAATGTATGATGCAATATATGTGTTTTATCAATGTTTATGATATGTGGATGTAATGTATGCGCATGTAAGCTGATTCGCTGTATTGCTGAGTAAAATAAATCTTTGACTGCTGCTGAGGATATGTGGATTCTTCATGTCTTGAAGTTGGAGTAATTAACAAAATTCTGTTGTGAGCAATGTCTTATACTGCTTGAGTAATCTGCTTGGGGGATCCAGAGAATTTTGATGACTTCTACTGGGAATTAATAAATGGGAATCTTCATTCTGTTGGGGAATAATGAAAACTCTGTGGGGAAAAAGCTTATTCCTGTTTTGGGAAAAAGTTCAGGAGTTTCGGTCGTCTGTCACCTTACCAGGGAGTTATCCTAGGTTGGGGAGTAACAGAAGTTAGCTGTTATCCGGTTAATTTTCAAGCTTAAAGACAACTTGCTGGGGAATTTGGAGAAACCGGACGGTTTCCACTGGGGATTAATAGTTTGAAGTTTCAGCTCCGCTGGGGATCTTAATGACGTACTGTAGGGATTTCTCATGGAATAGCCCAATGAAGGTTTCCTATTCTTTCAACCTGTCAGTAATTGTTCTTTTCTATTTTGTTTATTTGTAAACAGTAATTATGTTTAAATGCATATATTCATTAATGAATCATTGGACGTTTTTGCAAATAAAACACAAGTGTAAAAAGAAAAGGACAAATAGTTTTCTGTACTTTAAAGAGATATCTTTGTATTCACTTTGAATAAGTATTTTGTACAAAGGAGACAGACATCCTAGTAAGAGGATGGTGTCATAAAAATAAGAAAAATTTATACAAAGAAAGATAGCTATGTGTGATAATCCCATGGGATTCCCATTCTTCTATAGCCTTCGTATCTCTGAATATCTTGTCTATCCGTTGCTTCGTCCGAAGATGATTGAATCGATCAGAACTCCGAGTTTGTCAGTGAAGAGGTTGAAGTTGTCCTCAAAGTGATCCGACGAGACATAGTCATACACTTTAACTCCCTAACTTTTGCCTGGACCGTCCTTTCGGGTTTTCAATCCACCGGGAAACCCTTTTTTCCCAAGTCTCCATTTCGGGTTTTCAACTTGCCGGGTGTACAGATTTTTTTATTTTATCCCTAATTTTTGTCTGAACCTTTTGGTTCGCCGAGATGCCCTTGTTTTGCCTAGGTGTGTCAACCTAGCGGGTCTCTTATGCGTAGTATCTTTTGACTATGTCCGCATTCGCAGGGTGTGGCAAATCGTCACCGTCCATGGTGGTTAAGATCATTGCCCCACCGGAGAAGATGTTCTTGATTACAAATGGTCCCTCATAGGTAGGAGTCCATTTTCCCCTGGGATCACTTTGTGGCAAGATGATGCACTTGATCACCAGATCTCCAACTTGATATACTTGGCGTCTAACTTTCTTGTTGAAAGCCTTGATCATCCGTTTTTGATACATCTGACCAAGGGAAACAACAGTAAGTCTCTTTTCATCAATTAAGTTCAGTTGATCAAGTCGGGTCTGGATCCAATCTTCCTCACTCAAACCTGCATCTTTCATAATTCTCAAAGAGAGGATTTGAACCTCAATAGGAAAGACAACCTCCATGCCATAAACCAAAGAATAGGGTGTTACCCCAGCTGATGTGCGAGCCGTGGTACGATACCCGTGGAGAGAAAACGGTAGCATTTCATGACAGTACTTGTAGGTGACTATCATTTTCTGTATGATCTTTTTAATGTTTTAATTAGTAGCTTCGACTGCACCATTCATCTTTGGCCGATAGGGGGATGAATTGTGATGTTGAATCTTGAAATGCTCGCACAAGGTGGTGATCATAGTATTGTTAAGGTTCGTACCGTTATCAGTGATGATCCTTTCTGGGATACCGTACCGGAAAATAAGATTCAGCTTGATGAAGCGGGCAATAACATTCTTAGTAACAGATGCGAAGGAAGCTGCTTTGACCCACTTTGTGAAATACTCAATGGCTACTAGAATGAAGCGGTGTCCATTGGAGGCTGTAGGCTTGATCTCCCCAATCATATCGATTCCCCACATAGCGAAAGGCCAAGGAGCTGTTAAGACATTTAGAGGAACAGGAGGCACGTGCACCTTGTCTGCATAGATTTGACACTTATGACAGGTCCGGGAGTGTTGATAGCAGTCTCCTTCCATGGTAGACCAATAGTAGCCCGCCCGTAGAATTTTCTTCGCCATCGTATGCCCACTAGAGTGAGTGCCAAAGGTACCTTCATGTAATTCGGCCATAATCTTTTCAGCTTCAATCTTATCCACACAACGGAGCAGAATAGAATCATGATTATGTTTGTACAAGATGCCATTACTTAGGAAGAACTTAGCGGAGAATATCCTTAGGAACTTTTTATCATTGATTGGAACTCCTTCTGGATATTCTTGAGCCTCGAGAACCCTTTTGACTTCATGAAACCAAGGTTGGTCCACTACTTATTCAGTATTAATCTCGTGACAGTGTGCTGGTTCGTCCATTCGTTCAATGGTGATCTGGGGAGCCTCGTTATCCCAATTAAGTTTAAACATAGATGACATTGTGGCTAGAGCATCTGCTAGCTGATTTTCTTCTCGCGGGAAATGCTCGAAGGTAATCTGCTCGAAATGTGGTAACAATGTCAAAACATGTTCTTTATAATGGATAAAGTTTGGATGCTTAGTGTCCCACTCTCCTTTGATCTGACTTATGACCAAAGCTGAATCTCCAAACACATCTAAAGATTTGATTCCCAATTCTATGGCATCCTTGAGACCAAAGATGCATGCTTCATATTCCGCCATGTTATTCGTACAGTTGAAGCAAAGTCTGGCAGTAAAGGGAGTGTAACACCCTTTCGGAGATATGAGTACAGCGCCGATACCATTACCAAGTGCATTGGAGGCCCCATCAAAGAACAGGATCCATCGGGATCCTTGTCCAGGTCTGTCATATGGTCTGATTTCTTCACAATTGTCTAATGTCATGATGTCCTCATCCGGGAATTCAAACTTCATGGATTGATAATCTTCTATAGCTTGATGAGAAAGATGATCATCTAGTACACTTCCCTTTATAGCTTTTTGGGTAGTGTATTGTATGTCGTATTTTATTAGGATCATCTGTCATCTAGCTATCCTCCCAAACAGAGCAGGCTTCTCAAAGATGTACTTTATCGGATCCATCTTAGATATCAGCAAAGTGGTATGAGTCAACATATACTATCTTAGCCGGCGAGCAGCCCATACCAGAGCGCAACAAGTTTTCTCGAGCAGTGAATATCTGGTTTCACAATCGGTAAACCTTTTGCTCAGGTAGTAAATAGCGTGCTCTTTTCGGCCATACTCGTCATCCTGTCCCAATACACACCCCATTGAGTTCTCTAAAACGGTCAAATACATGATCGGTGGTCTTCCCTTGATTGGTGGCATCAAGACAGGGGGTTCTTGTAAATACTCTTTGATTTTGTCGAAAGCAATCTGACATTCATCATTCCATCTGACTACTTGATCTTTCTTCAACAGTTTGAAGATTGGTTCACAAGTAGATGTTAGGTGAGAAATGAACTTGGAAATGTAGTTCAGGCATCCCAAGAATCCTCTTACTTCCTTCTTAGTACGAGGAGCATGCATTTCTAGTATCGCTTTAACCTTGGCAGGATCAACCTCGATGCCTTTGTTGCTGACAATGAAACCTAAGAGTTTACTGGACCGGACTCCGAATATGCACTCCTTCAATCTTACAAACAACTTTTGCAAGTTATCAAGGTGTTCCTCTTCAGTTTGTGATCGGGCTATCATGTCATCTACGTAGACCTCTATCTCATGATGTATCATATCATGAAACAAAGCTACCATGGTGTGTTGATAGGTTGCCCCGACATTCTTCAGTCTGAATGGCATCACTTTGTAGCAGAACGTGCCCCACTGTGTGACAAATGTAGTTTTCTCCATGTCCTCAGTTGCAATTTTGATCTGGTTATATCCTGAGAATCCATCCATGAAGGAAAACACTTTGTGTTGGGCCATATTATCAACCAGGATGTCGATGTGTGGAAGTGGAAAATCATATTTAGGGATGGCCCTGTTTAAATCTCTATAATCCACGCACATTCTTACTTTACCGTCCTTTTTTAGCACGGGAACAATGTTGGCAACCCATTTAGGGTAGGAAGTGACAGCCAGAAATCCAGCATTGAACTATTTCATAACTTCTCTCTGACATGTCAGGTCTCATACGGCAGACTTTTTGTTTCACTGGTGGACAGTCTTCTCTTTTGGGTAGACGATGTACCACGATGTCTGTATCAAGTCTCGGCATGTCTTCGTATGACCAGGCAAAGATCTCAACATAATCATGCAATAGCTGAATTAGACGCTCCTTGACACTCGGCTCTAAATTGGCACCCACTTTGATTTCCTTTTTATCTTCCTCGGTATCCAAATTGATTGTATCCAACAGCTCCTCATGGGCTGAATAGCTCTTTCCTCTTGTTGTAGTAATCTGGCCAATTCCCCTGGTACCTCACAATCTTCCTCACCTTCGTATTCGGCTTGGTAGATTAGATCTTCAGAGTCACTGAAGGCTATAGCAGTATTGTTACGCATGGGATCCAAAATGGAGGGGTACCTGCATTTGTGAGTGTGGGTGTGTGTAAGGGTATAGCCATCTTTAAACAATAAAATGTAAAAGAAAGACAACGAGCACAAAAGGTTTATATGTGAAAAGCGTCCATGATTCATTGAATGTAATATGAAGATGAAATAAAAACCCTTACAAATGGACCATTATGCTTCGGGTAAGACACAAGGTTTTTAAAGTGCGAATTGTTTGTGAATATTACAAGTCCAACAGAAATGTAAAAGATAAATTACTGAGAGATGAAAGTTATTGGGACAAAGTCTCTGGCTTCCCAGTTGCGAAGTCCTCTGTTGACAGTAGGAAATATCCAATCTTCCAAGCTGTCATCCTCTTCATTGTCTTCTACTGTGTTGACCCCTTGGTTTCTAATCTTCAAAGGTGGCCCCCCAGCACGGGCACGACACACCGCCTTCTGAGAAGTTGAAGTAAACTCTAAGCCAAACTTGTCTGATTTGTATGGAATGTCTGGAAGCTGCCCCCAGATGGTGCATCCACCCTCCTCTATTATTTCCTTTGCATCTTTTAGAGATGACATCCGAAGCGGAGGACTTGTGATCTTGGGAATCGAGGATACTGCCTTGGTTACTGCTACTTCTTGAGAGACCTCTTAGAAATGTTGAAAAGGAGTTTCAATGAACTCGCCATCCAACTCCACATATCGAAAAGAATTAAGATGACTAATCATGTACTCCTCCTCCCCGTGGACATTTATGATCTTTCCTTGGACCGGGTACTTCAGCATCTGATGCAATATGGAGGTGACAGCATAGGAATTATGGATCCAAGGTCGTCCTAACAGACAAGAGTAAGAGGGACGGATGTCCATCACATAGAAGGTTGAATTGAAAGTCTGAGTTCCCACCTTTATCAGGATTTCCACCTCCCCGTGGACCATCCTCTTCGAGCCATCAAATTCTCTCACAATTACGTTACTGGGTTTCAATGTCAGCCCTTCGTAATCCAATCTGTCAAGAGCCTTCTTTGGTAAGACATTCAAAGATGAACCAGTGTCTACCAAGACATGGGCTAGGGTTGTTCCTTTGCACTCTACAGAGACATGTAATGCCTCATTGTGTTTTCTCCCTTTGGGTGTCAAGTCAGCATCAAAGGAGCCTAAGCCATTATCAGTTGTCAAACTGGCCACACAATCTTGGAATTGGTCAGCAGACGTCTCTTGTGGCACACGAGCTGTCTTCAGAAATTTTACCAGAGCTTTCGCATGTGCCTCAGAGCACAATAGCAATTCTAGCATGGAGATCTTGGAAGGGGTTTTCCCCAACTGTTCAACCACATCATAATCACTCTTCTTTATTATCCTCGGGATTTCTTCCATTTCCTTCTTGGATGTTTCGGGGATAGCTAGTGATTAAGCCTTCGTCCGAACAGGCTCTTCTTGAATGTTTTTTTCTTTACTCTCAGCAGTGGAAGTATTGGTAGGGATAAGGGTTGTGTTGTCTTTGTCTGTAGGTACACTTGCAGGTATAATCACTGGTACAGAGGTAATCTTCGGAATGGCCAAGGGTCCAAAAACTTCCTTTGGAGGGGCAATCTCTGGAGAGAAGATTCTACCACTACGGGTAATCTTGCTAGTTCCGACAATGTTGCTAACATAAGAGTTTTGTTCTTCGGAGCACTCTTCTTCGGCAGTCAGTTCATCTTGTTTGATACCATGGTAGTAGATTTCTCCACCATAATTCCATGGTACAGTTTTATCTGATTTGTACGGGATCGGCCCCAACATTGTGATCTTAAGTGGAGTAGTTTTTGGAGCAGGTGTAATCCTAACGGGTCTTTTAGGGGCCCTGTAAGGATTGGCGGAGATGGTTATGATTAAAATGTCTTTAACAGGAACGGGTAAAACAGGAGCGTTCTCAAACAGAATTTCTTAGTTATCAATCAGGCGTTGGATACCTGTCTTCAACAGAGGGCAATTAGTTGGTGAGGACAAACACAGATGGAAGTCTTTATTACAATCTGGGAATATATCAGCTTTCAACAAATTCATCTTAATGATCGGGAGCAAAGTCAAAAGTTCATCCACTGTGGCAACAAATAAATCTTCCTCGACATCATTGGCATTGTGACCATGCTTAGGCATTGGAGCGGAAATAACATTTGGTTTCTCAGGTGCATCAAACTCAGCTTCCTTTGCATCTATTAGGTCTTGAATTTTGTTCTTCAGAGCCAAATAGTTGTTAGTGTCGTGCCCTGGACTTTCAGAATGGTATGCGCATCTGGCATTTGGATGATAATGAGGGGATGCAGTATTGGGATTCTTTGGGGCTTCTTTTAAAGTTACCAGATTCAATTTCAGAAGATATGGTAGAACCTGGGCTAGAGTCATGTTAATCCTGGTGAATTGCCGGACTGGCCTTTCCACCCTTGGCTGGTTATTTCTTGGCTGGTCGGATGCGGGCTTTGGGATCATAACGGCCCCCACCACTAGTCGATGTTCAGTTCTTCCTTGATTCCTTTGTGAATAAACAACAGATACTTCCTTCCTCCCAGTGAAGGGTTTTTTCACAGCTATAGAGGCAGACGAATCTTTCTGAATCTTCCCACTTCTTATACCAGCTTCCACCCTTTCGCCGGTTAAAATCAATTCAGTAAACCCTACAGAGGAACTCCTAATCAGATGATTGAAGAAAGGTCCCGATAGAGTTCCCAAAAACATGTCCACCAACTCCCTTTCGGACAGAGGGGGTTGCACTCTTCCGGCTAGATCTCTCCACTTTTGTGCGTAATCTTTGAAGCCCTTATTTGAAACCATAGCCATACTCTGGAGTTGAGTACGGGTATGAGCCAAATCAGTGTTGTACCGATATTGTTTATAGAAGGTTGCGGCCAGGTCTTCCAAATTGTGGAGATCGGCCCTTTCTAATTGGTAAAATTAATCAAGTTGCATTCCTGACAAACTGTCTTGGAAAAAGTGGACCCACAAGTCTTTGTCGGCAGAGTGCGGCTAAATCTTTCGGACATATGATCGGAGGTGCATTTTAGGACAAGACACTCCATCATATTTGGCAAGTAATGGCACTTTAAACTTTTGCGGGATTACAATTCCTGACACCAGCCCCAACTCTTCAAAATCTAGACACGGTACCCTCTGGATTTCCATAGCACTTAAACGCTATTCAAGGTGTTTGTACTTGTCATCCGCCAGAGGGTATTGCTCTTCAGAATAGTCCTCCACTTCCTCCTCTTTATCAAAGTCTGATGGAACTGCCGTTTCTTTTCCTTTTCTTTCCCCTTCATCAGATGTTGCTGGAATATCTAAAGTCCTTTTAGCTTGTCCCTGAAACCTTCTGCCCATGATTACCACACCAGTTGGCTTCTTCTCTTTCTTCTTTTTCTCTTTCTCTTTTTCCAGCAGAGTCTTCAGCTCTTCTTGCCCCTTGGCTAAGGTCATGAGTAACTGTTGAAACTGTGTGTTTTGAGCTTGAAGATCTTTGACCGTCTGTTCGAGATCCATCTTACTGAAATAAATAGTAGAGAGATGAGGACACTTGTTGCAAAGACCTGTTTATGTTTATGATGAATGATATGTATTCATGCAATGCTTTCAAGGATTTAAAAATTCAAATTTGTTTCAAACAAAAAAGAAACACAAGTTATATTGATAAGATAGAATTTGAGTACATCAATGCCCCTTGGGCAAAATAATACAAAATTCTAAGATAAAAATACATTGCGCATCCTCTTTGGTGCAATGTAGGTATTCAGAGTTTGCTCTTCATGAAGTAGCCGAGTGAGTTCCAAAACCTTCTTCTCGTATGTGTAGAATTGGGCTTCGAAAGTATCACACTCTCCTTTGAGCTGTATCCAATCCCTTTGTAGGTCTTCGAGTGATGTAGGCATGTCAGGATGTAGGATAGTGTATGGAACTTCTCCCTCCTTAACAGACTCAATAATCACTGGGAGAATGGAGGGATAAGGCATCATAAGACTTTGAGCACGGGTTCGTACCCACTTGAGGTAAGGCTCAAGAGGGATGTAATTCTTGTGTCCCAAAGTCTTGTTATCCACCTCGTTTAACATCCTCCAAGCCCAGATGAATCTCTGGCAAAGACCTTGATCGTCGTTGTCGTAGTCGAAAACCAAACCTTGAATCAGCATATCATGTAGGCCATCCCTTTGGGCATAACCAAATTGTCTTAAAGCCAAACATGGGTTGTAAGTGATTCCTCCTATAATGCCAAGTAGAGGGACATTACGGAATTCCCCACAACGGTCAACAATGATAACATTCTCTTTGGATCGAGAACACCAATGGATATCTGAATGTTTAAGCGGCATTAACCTTTGTGAACACCTCAAACCTTGCTCATTCTTTAAGACTGACTGGGGAAGATAAGAAATAAACCATCTTTCCAAGAGAGGAGTTCAACACATAAGAACACCTCTTTTCCTCATTGTACGAGTGTGAAAAGAGTGTAAGATATCCCCAAGCAATGTAGGCACTGGGTTGCGAGTCATGAAGATTTTGAAAGTTCTCACATCTATGAGTTGGTCAGGATTGGGGAACAAGACCATCCCATAGATAAGTAGAGCCACAATTTCCTCAAATGCTTGCAAGTCTAAGGAATTCCAACAGCTTTGGGCCTTCTCAAACAGAAACTTTGCTAAGAAGCCTTTGACACCACTTCTAGTTTCCCAATGAGTTGTGACATCAGATGAGTGCAAGTGCAGAGCTTGAGCAATCTCTTCTGGCTTTGGATCTCTTTCCATACCGTTGAAAGGTAGTTGATTAAGAATACGAATCCTCAAAAGTTGAGAGAATTCTTCCAAAGTGGGCACAAGTTGATAGTCAGGAAATGTGAAGCAATGATGCAAAGGGTCAAAGAACTGGAAGAGAACCTTCATCATATCCTCCTCTGTGTTGGAGGTGACCAAGTTGAGTATACGACCATGCCTCTCGGTGAATGGAGTGTTCTCAGGGATCCTTGAAGCTAGCTCCTTGAGTTGTGGAGGAATTCTTACAAGGTTGATTTGGATAGTTTTCCTGCGAAGTGAATCCATATCCTACAAAACAAGAATAAAGATGAATCTCTAAAATCCTTGAAATGGTTAGTGAATGCATATGATGTTCATGATGTCCATGATGTTATGTAAAAATATGCATATACAAGCAAATCAAATAAGTTCTTAGTTTAGGCTTGCATGGGGTTTTATAGGTAAGTACCCTCTTGAAGTTTAGTTGGCTCAACTTGTCCTATCAATAGTATCCGGGTTCTAAGCAGCTCAATACCACTGGATTATTTCTTTGGTCATTGTTTCAGCTCAAGCCTCTTTAATGGCGACCAAAATATCCCAAGAAACTAACCCTCAATGAGTGCAGTATCGATTATCTACCAACTTCGGACTGCACCAAAGCCGGTCATCTCACTACATCCTAAAAGGCCAAGTTGGTCAAGTAAAGGGTTCTTAGAAGTTCATTAGTGCTTCATGGCATCACTCAGCGGCCCCGTATTCTCTTTGATTGACTCAAAGGCTACCGGTACCCACAAATATGTCACACTAACATAGCTATTTCTTAGATCATGTCGATATACTCCGCATAGTTTCCACAATATATTGCTATTTACCTATAATGTTTCCCAAATCCGAGTGGAGGATTCAAACCCAAACAAAGAACCATAATGTAAAGCAAACAAGTCACACAAAGAAAGCAAATAAATATGATATAAACCATAAGGTAACCCCACTTTTATAATTATCCCCAGCAGAGTCGCCAGTTCTGTGATGCGGTGGGAGAACTGACTTGAGGTTTTGCGTTTTGTCGCAAATGTCGCGGTTAGCAAGAGTCTCCACCGACTTTTCTTTTATCCAAAAGGAAAGGTGAAAAAGTACAGGAAAGACCTTTGAGATATTTTCTTGAGTTCAGGGGGTAGATTATGAAAAGGGAAGGTGCTAGCACCCTTTTCATCCATGGTTTTCCATGGGCACTTAGTTACTTGCTTAGATCACTTGCTTTGGTTTGTTTGAAATGGTGTTTGGTGTGATTTTGAAAGTATTTTGTAAAAGAGACCATTCGTTTAGGAAATCTTTGTAATGATTCTCGTTCGTAAGAATGTATACAAAGATGTTTGTCTTTTGAAAATGTTTTCAATGTTTGTAAGATGTTTTTGAAATGTGTATGTACTTTGAAAATAGCAAGGATTGTTGTTTGAAATGGAGCAAGTAACTAGAAGTTATCTACCTACTCAAATGTCTTTCTTATACATTTTCCATTCCTTTGATATTGTTGACTTACCATTGATTTGGTAAGCAACCCTATCTTTGGATGTAAACGGGACGGGCGTGGGTCATCGTATAGCCATGATAGCAATTTTGCCAAGTATCTTAGCATTTTTGAGGGACCAAGATCATTTTGTAAGGCAACTTTTGAATAGCATCATCGAGGGACTATGATCTTATATTTGTTTTGTTTTTCCAAGATACTTCGCATGCGTAACATGGCCATTTTATTTTAGGCAACCAAGTGGGAGAAACCCTAAGGGTGTTTGTGTGCAAAGTATATCATTTTCATGCTTTTGATCTTGAATTTAAGGTTTTCTATTTGTTTTGTTTCGTTCTTGTCATACAAACCCTAATTACTAATCATGGCATATGAAAGCAATAAATTGCATAATGTAAATATACTAAGCTATTACAACAATTTTATGGGAGGGGGGGGATACAATTTTGAATGGGGATTTGCACAAATATAAAGCTAAATATATTATTACAACCAAATCGAATTTGCGCGAATTAAAATAAATATAATACAATATTTAAAATGTAATGTAATGTACATGTAAAAAAAGATGTTTTTATGTCTTGCTTTTGTATAAAAGAATATTGAATTTAAACCTAAAAAATATAAGGAAAAAATATTTAATTCTTTTGAAAGGGATTAAACCCTAATTTTCATTTAAAAGAAAATAATGCTTTCTATATTATTATTTTGTGCATTTTTTGTATGAAAATAATAAATAATATTGTATATAAATATTAAAAATAAATATATGCAAAAAATAGGTATTTGTAAGTATGAGATGTAAAATAAAAATATACAGTATATTTAATTATATTTATGAGTTTATTAAGAAAATAAATTAAATCTTATCAAAATAAATTAATTTTTCATGTGAGAAATAATAAAAAAATAAAATAAAAGTGTAAAAATAAATAAATTATTTTTTAGGATTTTTTATCATTAAATACAATAATTAAATAAATTAAATATAAAAAATGAAAAAGAAAAAAAAATGAAAGAGTTAGTAGGGGGTGTAATAGCAAATCAGTGGTATTGTTTAGCAAAAACAAAAATGCCCAAGAAGCAAAAAGCCCAAACAGACTCGTCCCTGTCCTGTCTTCCTCTTCCTCACGCCATGGCCAGTTCAACCCGTAACTTCCTCATGCTTGCATAAAAATGAAAACTTATAACATGAAAAATATAGAATTTGAACTCACGATTCCAACCATATAAATTATGTAATCTAACTATCAAAGATCAAAGAGAGTTTTGTAATCCCTAAATCGTGACCTAAAATTTTCAGAGATTTCAAACTCCAAATTCTCTTAGCACAAGTAATATAAATGCAAGATAATGATATGTACAACTTCGTTATGATGAGAACTACATTTTTCATTCACAGATCGTGGCCTGAGGTTGCCTGTACAAAGAGATAGAGTTTGAAAAACTACCTCCTTCAGCTGGAATCGTGTATGGAAATGCAGGGACTTTAATGGAGGCCTAGTGATTGCTTGAGCTTCCTTGAGCTTCCCTGAATCTATTCCAACTCTTACCTTGCTCTAAAAGTGTCTAGAACTCCCTGACCAAGTCCAACTGCAAGCTTCAAAGTTAACAATGGCAGGAAGTGAAACAGAGGTTACAAAACAGGGATGATGGTTTGGATTGACTAGGTATCAAGTATGTAATGTGTTTGAATGCTCTAAACACAAAACACATGAGTCAAATGAGAGTTCGATGTGTTTGTGCAGAAACTGTGTGTTTTCGACAGATTTTGGTGCTTTGCTTGCTCTCAATGTTTTAGGCCTTTGCTTGGTGTTCTATGTGTTGTATATCCTTTGCATATTAGTATAGAAATGATCTAAATTCATCTCTCTATCAGATGTACAAGCCCTAGCTTTTTTTCCACTTTTCTTGTACTTGAAGCAAATTGACAAGACAAAACTCTCATGCTTGTACCAGCTTGCTTTAGGGTTGGTATGAGTTTGTACAAGTTTCCTTTGGTCTGTGGTACTTTCTTGTATCAAAGGGACAGGTCCAATGCTCAAGATCACAAAGTTTGCAAAAGTTTCCCTTTATGAAAATGGCAATGGAACCTTTTTGCCATAAGTGGAATTATGAATTGGATAAAGGTTCAAAAGCATGGATAGAGGCTTTGTCAACTGAGTATGCATTTAATTAAGGAGCGTGTAGCAAGTTTAGTACCTATAAATCGTGACATAGCCAACATATGTTTGATTTGCAACTTGGTTCTTCATAAAAATGGCTTGAACAAAAAGTGAGAAAATGCCAACTTCCTCTCTTCGATTCTCCCTACTCAAAAATGATCTTGGAGAGTTCTTTGACATTTTGGAAAGTTTTCAATGTGCTCTATAATCAATCTTTGAAATTAATTTTTGAGATACCTCTTGGAACTAGGTGAAAAATTGCCATGAAGTTGGGTCTAAAACATGCTTAATTAGGGAAAAATTTTACTAAGTTAAGAAGTTCATGACCATGTATTCACAAATTCATAACTTGAGATCCAAGCATCTTTAGGGAAACGTTTGTGAATCAAAGTTGTAGATTTCATGGATATCTACAACTTTCATGTTGGGAAGTTTTCTTGAATCATTATGCATCATGGTGTAAAAGTGGTGTAAAGTTGAGAAAAAATAAGAAAATTTTTAAACTTAGAAAAATTCCAAGTTATGAAAATTTTCAAATTCAAACCCTAATATTCAAATTTGGTTTTCTTGGTGAACAAGTTTCACATTTTTATATATCTTGATGAATTATGACTCTTGGTACTTGATTTTGACCAAAAAGTCAAAGTTTGACTTTTCAGTATACAATTGACTTTAGATCAGTTGACTACAAATTTCATCTGTCAATCCAATGAACTTGAGATGTTTTGAACCATGTAATTAGGTCAAGTTGATGCCATTGAATCCTTTAAATCATGCTTGAACTCAATTGGTCATTGGCTAGATTAAAAATCAGAAATATCCCTTTCTCATTCAAAACCCTAATTTTGACCATTTTGCCCTTTTGATGATTTGATCAAATTTCTTGAGGAGTTGTGATCCAAACTTGATCAAATGGTACATATGAGTCTAAAATGTTGATGTGGATAAAAAATTATGAAGTTTGGCTATAAATTGGCCATGGTTGACTTTTTCCCCAATACAGCTGATTTTTAGGTCAACTGTCCAATTGACTGATCAAAAATGTGGTTCAAGGCTTGAAACTTGTCATGAGCAATCTTAGGGATCCAAAATGATGTTTGAAAGTCATATGAAGAATTGATGGTCCAAAAATCCTTGTGCAAACTCAAACCCTAATTTTGGGTTATCAATGCAAGGTGAGATGTCTTGAGCTGACCAAACCCTAATCTTGTCTTAAGTCAAAGAAGTCTTGTGAGAAAAGTCTTGATAAATAAGAGGGCAAGTTTTGGGGTACAACAGCATGGATCAAAGCTTTGTCAACTGAGTAATAATTTAATTAAGGAGTGAGGAACAAGTTTGGGACCTGTAAAACATAGATTAGGCAGCATAGGTACTGATTGCAACTTTGTTCTTCATGAAATGGCTTGGACAGAAAGTGAGAAATTGCCAACTTCATCTCTTCGATTCTCCCTACTCAAAAATGATCTTGAGGAGTTCTTAGACATTTTGGAAATCTTTCAATGTTCTCTATAACTCATCTTTGAAATGCATTTTGAGATACCTCTTGGAACTAGGTGAAAATTTGCCATGAAGTTGGGTCTAAAACCTGCCTAAATTAGGGCAAAATTTCACTAAGTTATTTAGTTCATGACCATGTATTCATAAATTTATATCTTGAGATACAAGCATCTTTAGGGAAAAGTGTGTGAATAAAAGTTGTAGATTTCATGGAGGTCTACAACTTTCCTGTTGGGAACTTTCTTTGAATCATTATGCATCATGGTGAAAAGGTGGCCTAAAGTTGACAAAAAATAAGAAATTTTCTATACTTAGAAAATTTTCTAAGTTAAGAAAAATTTCAAATTCAAACCCTAATCTTCAAACTTGGATTTATTGATGAACAAGTTTCACATTTTGACATGTTTTGATGAATTATGACCCTTGGCACTTGATTTTGACCAAAAAGTCAAAGTTTGATTTTTCAGTATATAGTTGACTTTTGATCAGTTGACTGCAAATTTCATCTGTCAATCCAATGAAATTGAAATGTTTTGAGCCATGTAATTAGGTCAACATGATTCCATTGAACCCTTGAAATCATTCTTTAACTCAATTGGTCATTTGCTAGGTTAAAAATCAGAAATTGCCCATCCTCAGTCAAAACCCTAATTTTGACCATTTTGCCCTTTTGGTGATTTGATCAAATTTCTTGAGGAATTGTGATCCAAACTTGAACAAATGATACATATAAGTTTAAAATGTTGATGTGGAACAAAAATTATGAAATTTGACTAAAAATTGGCCATGGTTGACTTTTTCCCCAATACAGTTGATTTTTAGGTCAACTGTCCAATTGACTGATAAAAAATGTGGTTCAAGGCTTGAAACTTGTCATGAGTGATCTTAGGGGTCCATAATGATGTTTGAAAGTCACATGAAGCATTGATAGTACAAAAATCCTTGTGCAAACTCAAACCCTAATTTTGGGTTATCAGTGCAAGATGTGATGTCTTGAGCTGACCAAACCCTAATCCAATCTTGAGTCAAAGGAAACTTGTGAGGAAAGTCTTGATAAATGAGAGGGCAAATTTTGCGGTACAACAGTGTGTTTTGAAAAGTTTTGTTTGCTTTATGGTAACTCTTTTATCAGTTCTCAAGAGTGTGATAAAGCATTTTTGAAAGTAGTTTTTAAAAGTAGTTTTTGAAAGTGTGTAAGTGTAATAGAAGATTTGAGTAAGTACTTAAGAGTTATCTACCTACTCTAAAAAAGGGTGTTATTTTCCTCCTTTCCTTTAGATAGTGTTATCCTACTATTAGTGAGTAGGTAGCCCTATCGTCGAATATTGAGGGACTATCGAAAGGGACGCTATGGTCATTGAAGGCAACATGTAAAGATATCTTAGCATTTCGAAGGGATTGTCATCATATAGGCAACATCTAGGGACAAGATCATTTCTCGTAGACAACTCGAGGGACGTTAGGGACCATGATCTTTTTGATGACTTTAGAATTGAGGGTCTTTGCTAAGATATCCCTACGTTCGAGGCAAGTAAGGATTACCCTAAGGGTGCAAGAGTGCAATAGTTCCTTTTTTAGATATTTATCTTATGTTAGTGATCTAATGATTAATTTGATTAATCTTGTCATGCACACCTAATTTACTAGCAATTATATACAAGCCTAATTACTAACAGTTAATATCTTGCAAAAATTTAAAGTGCGGGAATTGTAAATCCTACGCTATTACATCCCATGAGCAGTTACAATATTTAGAAGAAGAAAATGCGAAAAGATAAACTAAATATTACAAAATCAAATGTGCGACCTATACATTCTTTCTAGAATTTAAATAACAAAATAAAAATAGAAAAAAAAGAAGAGATTGTTTAGAAAGAAAATCAAATGTCCTAAAAAGCCTAAGTATTAAGAAAAATATTTTTGGTATTTTTTTAATTTGATATTAATATTTAAGACCAAAGTCTAAATTAATTACAAATTAAATATGAAATAAATACTAAACATGATTAAGTTAAATTAAATTTATTTATGAAAATTAAATTAATTAAAAGAAAAGAACTAAATCTATTTTTTGTGATTTTATGATTTTATAATTTTTTTGATAAAAAAGAATTAATTGAAACAAAAAGAAAAAATAAATAATTAAAGCAAAAAAAAAAAAGAATGAGCCATGTTATAAAGAAAATGGGGGGATGCGTTAAGAAAAATCCCAAGCCCATTAGCAAGAGAGCCCATGCGCTGGAGAAAAGTATTCAGAATCATGTGTATCTCTCCCATGAGGCCTATCATGGGTTTGGATTGAAAGTCCTCGTATCACAGAATCCAAAGCTCAAAAAGCTTATAGCCCTAACCATGACATCTTGCGCATAGGGTGTTCATCTGCACATGCGATCGTCCTAACCTGTTCTAAATGGTCTCACAAACACATATCAATGCACAAAAATAATTTATATGACATGAATAGACAATTTGAGATTCAAGAAAACTTTACCAAAACCGGTACAATTGGATGTGAGAGTTGTAGACGTGGAACGGCTTGGTTATGAGCCTAGTTCAACTCTTAGGAGCCTCAGGGAGATGAATGGATCCTTTGTTTTGCTTGAGAGCACATAGAAGTGTGGTTAAGAATTTTTCAACTTCGAGAAATTTCGGAGAATTTTGTAGAGCTTTGTTATGCAATGGTTTTTCTGGTCATTCTTCTGTCTTTGTTTGCCTTTATATAGAGAATGAAATAGGATCCAACAAGTATGGAAAGGGACAAGGTAATCATGCCCATAAATTAATACTCCAACATATTAAAAACCTTCCTTCTTTTCATGATTCTTGCCTTTTGTATGCCTTGCACGAATCTGGACATGTTATTGGCTTATATTCGGGCTGAAAAATAAGGAATGGAATCCAGGTAATCATGCCATGGTTTAAACAAGAAAACAACTTTAAAACTTGCCAAGTTTGCAATGTTTCTTCATTTCTTGAGTCCCTACGAAATTGACAAGGTTGTAATAAGTTGTCATGAGTTTTCTTGGGCCTTTAGATGATTGAAACAAAAAGCCCAAGCCTTTATACCATTGTTTCATATTTTATTTGATTTTATTTGCATTTAAATGAATAAAAATTCAAATAAAAGAAATAAAAGAAATAAAAAATATGTGAATGGATTTATAGGTCCTCTAACACCTTATGAACAAGTTTGAACATCAAAATTTAAGCCCACTAGTTCAAAACTTCAAGTTCGCTCACTTTGCATTTCACGCATTTCTTGAAAATTGCCCAACTTGTGCACCTCATAACTTGCTCAATTTTCATCTTTTGAATGTTATCTTGAACTTTTTTGAAAGCTCAAGATGTCCTCTACACTTTCTCTTTTAATCATTTTTGCATTTGGAGACATTACCTTGATGTAAGTTTCCTTGATAAAAAGTGTCTTATGTTGACTTTCTGAAAATGACATGTAATGTGTGAGCTTGTATCTTTTAAATAGGTCATCTATTGAAATTGAGAAAAAATAGAAGTTGTATGGAATTAGATTCTATTTAAAATTAGATTTGGTTAGGGGAAAATGGATGAATTATGTGAAAGTTATGCCTGGTCAAAGTTCAATAGACTTTTCCTATATAAACCCTAATTTTACAACTCTTGACTTTTGATAGATTAGGAGAATTTATTGAGGAATCATGATCAACCCTTGATCAAATGATTGATATCACTTCAAAATGTTTACGTTAACCGAAAATCTTGAAGTTTGACTGTATATGGGCCACAGTTAACTTTTGCCTTAGCATAGTTGATTTTCCAATACTTGAGCAATTTTCTGAGCAAACTTATTGTGCAAGGCATGAAATTTGGCATGGATGATCTTGAAGACATATTAGGACCATGGAAAGAATTTGAGACCTTTGGAGCTCAACCATCTTGATGAAAATTGGAACCCTAGTTGGGGGGTTCATTACCCTAGCAGGAGAATTTGTCTGGTCAATTATTGGTCAACCTTGAGCAATTGAGAACCTCTAGGAGTATGTCTTATGTGAAAATGGGAGGTAAAATTTTGGGGTACAACAACTTCCCATGTTCAATCTTCTTAAACCTGAAGATTTAGATTGGCTTGTTTTCCTTTCGTGATCTGAAGGTGGAAGATGATTGAAAACTAGAGTGCCAAGAAATTTGCAGTCGTCTGAAGTGAGACTATTGGTGAATAATATTGGGAATGGGCTTACAGATGCCATTTGGAAAAGATGATCGAAGACTGTTGGAGACAAGCTTAAAGATGCCATCCAAGGAGATATGACAGAGAGTCGTCGGAGATGGGCTTAGAGATGCCATCTAGAGATTGTGACGGAGAGTCTTCAGAGATGGGCTCAGAGATGCCATCTAGAACAATGTTGATTTCATGAGATATTCCTTTGTGGGAATTCCTATTCCTGTTGTTGAGGAGGACTCCGTTGAGGAATGTTGGTCTATGTTCGGGATATAGAGTTTAGGAGCTTCAGTTGTCCATTACTCTGTTGGGGAGTCATCTCTTGATTGAAGAGAGGAAGTGAACTGCTATCTGGTCAGGATCCAGGCTTCAAAGTGACTTGCTGATGATAATAAGGTTGACTGTTATTCGTCCGTATTCCAGGCTTCACAGTGATTTACCGGGGAAATGAGATTAAACTGTTATCTAGTCGTACTCCAGGCTTTGTAGTTTTTAAACTGGAATAGAAATCATAAAAATCTTAATGTTGATTTAACTGAACCAGAGAAAGGTCTTTAATTAACTTTGACTGGAATGAAAATCAGAAGAATCTTAGGATCTATTACTCTGAACCAGACAAAATCATGGAATATCTTCAACTGGAATAGGAATCAGAGAGATCTTAGTGTCGATCTGAATGAACCAGGGAATCTCTTTAATTAACTTTGACTGGAATGGAAATCAGAAAAATATTAGGATCGATTCAATTGAACCATACAAAAGTCTTGGAATATCTTCAACTGGAATAGGAATCAGAGAGATCTTAGTTTCAATCTGACTGAACTTGAGAAAGTATTTAATTAACATTGACTGGAATGGAAATTATAAAAATCTTAGGATCGATTCAACTAAACCAGACAAAAGTATTGGAATATCTTAAACTGGAATAGGAATCAGAGATATCTTAGTGTCGATCTGAATGAACCAGAGGAGGTCTATAATTAACTTTGACTGAAATGGAAATCAGAAAAATCTTAGGATTGATTCAACTGAACCAGACAAGAGTCTTGGAATATCTTCAACTGGAGTAAGAATCAGAGAGATCTTAGTGTCGATCTGACTGAACCAGAGAAAGTCTTTAATTAACTTTGACTGGAATGGAAATCAAAATAATCTTAGGATCGATTCAACTGAACCAAACAAAAGTCTTTGAATATCTTAAACTGGAATAAGAATCAGAGAGATCTTAGTGTCAATCTGACTGAACCAAAGAAGGTCTTGAATTAACTTTGACTAGAATGGAAATCAGAATAATCTTAGGATCGATTCAAATGAACCAGAAAAAAGTCTTGGAATATCTTCAACTGGAATAGGAATCAGAGAGGTCTTAGTGTCGATCTGACTGAACCATATAAGGTCTTGAATTAACTTTGACTAGAATGGAAATCAGAAGAATCTTAGGATCGATTCAACTGAACCAGACAAAAGTCTTGGAATATCTTCAACTGGAATAGGAATCATAGAGATCTTAGTGTCGATCTTATTGAACCAGAGAAGGTATTTAATTAACTTTGACTGGAATGGAAATCAGAAGAATCTTAGGATCCATTAAACTGAACCAGACAAAACTCTTGGAATATCTTCAACTGGAATAGGAATCAGAGAGATCTTAGTGTCGATCTGACTGAACCAGAGAAGGTATTTAATTAACTTTGACTGGAATGGAAATCAGAAGAATCTTAGGATCGATTCAACTAAACCAAACAAAAGTCTTGGAATATCTTTAACTGGAATAGGAATCAGAGAGATCTTAGTGTCGATCTGACTGAACCAGAGAAGGTCTTGAATTAACTTTGAGTGGAATGGAAATCATAAAAATCTTAGGATCGATTCAAATGAACCAGATAAAAGTCTTGGAATATCTTCAAATGGAATAGGAATCAGAGAGATCTTAGTGTCGATCTGACTGAACCAGAGAAGGTCTTATGAAGACATCTTTCTGAGGAAAATCCTAAAATAACCCTTCGTTAGACGTAGCTTTTGAGAAGACTACCAGGTCACATAAGTAGTCAATGGTGTTTGTTGATTTGATATTTTCCCTGAAAAAGGCAAAGAGTTAGTCATATGAAATGTCATGATGGATGAAATGCATTGTGGTGATGTTCTCAAAATAAATGAGGTTATGTTATATGCGATGTGTATGCGCATGCCACGATGTATGAACATGGGATGCTATTGCGATATTTCCCAATCTGGGAAAATAAATCCATAACTGCTGCTGGAGAGTATAAGGAGGCTGAATCCTTCATTTCCACTGGGGATGGTGAATGGATATGATTTGCCGGGGATTTTCTCATTCTGTTTGAGGGTGTTCGGCCATGGATTGACTCTACTTGAGAATAACTCTGTGGAGGGAGATTCTTTATTGGAAGATTTTGCCGATGTAGAGAAATAAACTCTGTTAGGGAATGAACTTCCGCAGTCTGAGAAATAAACTCTAACCGGGAGGAGGTTTTATAAACTGTTTAAGGTTATAAAGCTCGGCTGGGGAACATAGATTTCAACTCTCTGAAGGAACTTAGCTGGAGGAAGTAATTCCTGCTTGGGGAAGAAGAAGTCAAAACTTTGGTTATTTCTAATCTGTGGGGAACATAGGTGTGACGGGGTCATATGTAGCGGTGACTTCGTCTCAGAATATCTCTGCCCCTGTACCTGCCGGAGAAAGTACTTGTGGAGTATTCATGGATGGTTTGAGTGTCATCCCTACTTATGGGGTTCTTGGTAAATGATGATTCGGATAACAAGTCTTCTACTGATAGACAAGTGACAAGATGATGGGACATAGTCGTACGCTTTAATCCCTAACTTTTTCCTGGACCGCCCTTTCGGGTTTTCAGTCCACCGGGATACCCTTTTTTGCCCAAGCCGCCTTTTCAGGTTTTCGACTTGCCGGGTGCATAATTTTTGTATATATCCCTAATTTTTGCCCGAACTCTTTTTGGTTCGCCGGGATGCCCTTATTTTTGCCTAGGCCTGTCAACCTAGTCGGTCATTTTCATGCGTAGTCTTTTTTGACTATGTCCATGTTCACCGGGTGCAGAGAATTGTCACTTCCCTTAGTAGTAAGTTTGTCACACTGCCAGAAGGTGTTTGTTTGATCGTACATGATTCGCTGCTGGAATTCATGTCCAATGCCCCAATGATTCAGATGGAGCTCTGCCCCTGGCTATTTGGAATTTTTAAGAGATTCCTTGAACCTTGACTTGATTGCCCCAAATCAGCTGGACACCATGCTATGCCCCTTTATTATGAATGGCCTATCACTGGAATATCTTTCCATCTGAGGTGATTCTATCCACTTAGAAGATTTATGTTCATCGAATATCCGTCGTTAGAATTTCTCTACTATTGAACAAATAGTCATATGCAAATAATGGTATTTTAAGAATGCAAAGCTTATGTCTGTCTTGAAGTTTGAAAATTCATTTTTTAGTAAAAAAAAACAAATTTTGTAAAAGTGTGATGTCAACTCAGGATTTATAGTGAACCTTATAGGAGTCAGGATACCTTTTGTAACAATACGCTTTCGAACTAACCCATGCTTCAGCTAGGAATTTTAAGGGTTATAACTTGGTCTGGTTCATGGTTTAAAAAACAAAGGGTAAATGCCCAAAGTTTATTTGTACCCACCCATTCTTCGTGATGTTCTTCGATCCTATGCTCAGTTAATTGTGCGCTCAGATCCCAATTGAGTCTGTCATCTTGTCCTTGATGTTCCAGTGATGGTTGGGATACTGAAAGTTTATTTTGAAGAAGCAATCATTTTTATAATCTTCTTTTTGTTGAGGATTTGTAGCGACCAATTTTTTCTTATCCCTGCTTTTTCCTGAACTGGTTCTTTTATGATTACAGTCAGTGGGATGCCCCAGTTTTTTCTTAAGTTTCCTTCATAGGATTTGACTTAGGAGGCTTTTATTTTGAGAGATAATGACTGCCGACTTTAATAATTATACGGAACCATCACCATCTTTTGATTTGGAAGGACGTCTTCGATGTCATTCATTGTGTACGAAACGGAAAATTGCGACTGAATGCGCGTCTGAATTGACTGAGAAACTGCCCTGCCCCAGGTTATAATTAAGGATTTTAATTTGTGTGAAAAGAAAAAACTCCTACTTCTTTGGCTCAAAGGGGTTGACTAGGGATTATGCTCCTTATAACTCCACTATTTAGGATTTGAAACAATGCATGTACATCGTTAGCGGGGTCTGTTAGAAAGCATACTGTAGAGATTGTGGTATCATTTTCGTCATCCTCCCTCTAAAGGCGCAGAGCTTTTGATCAAGAGTTGAATATCACGAAAAGGAAAGTAGTTTAAATATAGTGAATACGAATGAACTGATTCAAAAAAGACATATGCAATGTATTGATAAAGTAACAAAGTTTGACATGAATAAATGTTCGAACAATCAAAAGAAAATTACAAATTGAAAATTCTAATGAACAAAAGCTTCTTCGTCTGATCTTGTCACTTCAGATGGCGTGCCTTGGAGGGATGGAAGAAGAACTTAGCCTGACCATCTTGTGTAAACTCCAGCACTCTTTCATCAATTAAGTTTTGAATTTTATATTTCAACATCCAACAATCGTCAGTATCATGCCTCGGACTGTTGGAGTGATATGCACACCTTGCATCAGGATTGTAGTTAGGGGAAGAAGTCTTGGGATTCGGAGGAGGCCCTATCAACGTAACCAGATTGATCATCAACATGTGTTGTAAAGCTTGATACAGCGGCATGTTGAGTTTGGTAAACTGCCTCTTGGGTGTATCTGACTTACTCCGATTAACCCGTTGTTTTTGGCGAGGTTGTTGTTGGACCCGTGATGTGGTAGCAATTTGGAAAGGTCCACTCTTCACCAAATAAATCTCTTGTCTTCTCGGAGGTTGATCAATGACTTGGTCCCCAACCTCGACTGTTTGCTTCACACGGTTGCATTCGTCTTGATGAAGCTTGTTGACAATGCCTCTCAGCTCTTCTTGTACTCGGGCCAGACCTTGGATAAGAGCCACCTTCCCCAGCATATGGGTTCTCATTTCTTCAACCTCAGCTTGCAGTTGTTCCAACTGTTAGTCCTTATTATCTTTAAGATTTTTCTTGGCCAGGTTCCCAGCGAGGAGTGCTTTCAACTCTTCCTGCCCCTTGGATAGGTTTAGGAACATTTCCATGAACTGAGCCTCTTGAATTTGAAGATCTCTGTTGTCTTTTTTGAGAGCCATTGCTGAAATAAACAACGAGAACATGAGAGAGTTGTTATGAAACTTGCTTATGCAATGATATGTATGATATATGTATGCAATGCTTTCAAGTATTTCTAAGACTTAAAATTTCTTAAACAGAAATACAGGTAAGATGGCAGGGTAAGGCATCATAAGACATTGAGCATAAGCTCGCACCCATTTGAGGTAAGGCTCAAGAGGGATGGAATTCTTGTTCCCCAGTGTCTTGCTATCAAATCTGTTTATCATGCCCCAAACTCGAATGAACCTCTTGCGATAACCTTAAACATCATTCTCATAGTCAAATGTGATTCCTTGGACGAGTGTATCGTGAGGACCATCCCTTCTAGAATAACGAAATTGTCGCAACGCTAAACAAGGATTATAAGTGATTCCTCCTCTAATGCCTAAGAGAGGGACATTAGGGAATTCCCCACAACGATCAATGATAGTGATACTCTCCAAGGATCGGGAACACCAATGAATATCCGAATGTGTAAGGGACATCAGCCTATGGGACCATCTCATACCCTTCTCATTATTCAAAATAGACTGGGGTAGATGCGAAATAAACCACGTAGCCAATATAGGAGTTCAACACAGAAGGTTCCCTCTTCTCTTTAGAGTGCGAGTATGCAGAGAGTGTAGAATATCCCCAAGTAAAGTAGGTACCTGATTATGAGACAGAAAAATATTAACCGCATTCACATCTATGAGTTGGTCCGTGTTAGGGAATAATACCATACCATAGATGAGAAGGGACAACACTTCTTAAAAAGCTTGTAAATCCAGGCTATCCCAAAAATGGCGAGCTTTCTCAAATAAAAACTTAGTTGGAAATCCTTGGACAGATTTTCTGGTTTCCCAGTTTCCCACTACATCAGACCGTTGTAAAGATAGGGCTTGAGAAATCTCTTCAGGCTTTGGGTCTCTTTATATACCGTTGAATGGTAGCTGATTAAGGATAGGTACCCCCAATAACTGAGAAAACTCCTCCATAGTAGGCACTAACTGGTAATCAGGAAAAGTGAAGCAGTGGTACAACGGGTCAAAGAACTGAAAGAGCACCTTTAACATTTCTTCATCAGGGGTTGAAGTGACCAAGTTGAGAAGTCAACCATGTTTTTCAGTGAAGGGAGAGCTTTCAGGAATCCTTGGTGCTAAGTCCTTGAGTTGGGGATGCACTTTCACAAGGTTGATTTGGATAGTGTTCCTACGAGAGGTTGTCATGTCCTACAAAAGAAGACAAAGATAAGCCCTAGAAAATCCTTGAAATGGTTAGTATGATATGCCATGTCATGATGTCATGATGTCATGATTATGCTAAGAAATCACATATATAACAAGCACAAGCAAATCATACCAAAACCTTAGGTTTAAGGCTTGTATGGGTTTTAAGGTTATACCCTCTTGAAGTTGGATTGGTTCAACCTATCCTATAAATAGTAACCGGGTTCTAAGGGATCTCAATATCACTGACCTTTCCCACAAGCTTCGTTCGATAGGCGACTAACTCACAACTAAACAAAACTCAGGATTCAAGTCTCAATCAGTGTAGCATCGAGTATCTGCTGACTTTGGGAATACACCAAAGACGGCCATCTTGCTACGTCCTAATGGCCAAGTTGTTCATTTAAAGGTTCTAAGGTCAGCTGACGCTTTATGACACCATGCAGTGGCCCCGTATTCTCAATGATTAACTGAAGGGCTACCGATACCAACCAAAGTGTCGCATCAACGTAGCCATCGCTTAAACCGTGTCAGTATACCCTGCATAGTTTCCACGATCTATTGCTACTTACCTAAAAGGTTCCCTAGATCCGGGTGTAGGATCTATAGTACCCAAAAAATACCCTTAAAAGTAAAGCAATCAAACAAACAAAGAAGCAAGTTTAAAATGATCTAGACCCTAAGGTAAACCTCACTTTATTATCTTTCCCTAACAGAGTCTCCAGTTCTATGATACGGTGGCAGATACGACTGTTTAATACTTGTTTTACATTTTTTGTTTGCAAATTTCGTGGTAAGTAAGAGTCGCCACCGACTTTTCTTTTATCCATCAAAGGAAAGGGTGAAAAGAACAAAAAAATACCTTTTTTCGAGATTTTCTGAGTAAGGGGGTAGATTATGGAAAGGGAAGGTGTTAGCACCCTTTCCATCTGTGGTTTTCCATGGGCTCTTAGGTACTTGCTCATTTTGAAAACTGTTTGTGTTTGTGTGTTTTAAAAAGTTTTGTTTGCTTTATGGTAACTCTTGTATCAGTCCTCAAGAGTGTGATAAAGCATTTTTTAAAGTAGTTTTTGAAAGTGTGTAAGTGTAAAAGAAGATTTGAGCAAGTACTTAAGAGTTATCTACCTACTCGAAAAAAGGGTGTTCTTTTCCTCCTTTCCTTTAGATAGTGCTATCCGACTATTAGTGAGTAGGTAGCCCTATCGTCGAATATTGAGGGACTATCGAAAGGGACACTATGGTCATTGAAGGCAACATGTAAAGATATCTTAGAATTTCGAAGGGACTATCATCATATAGGCAACATCGAGGGACAAGATCATTTCTCGTAGGAAACTCGAGGGACGTTAGGGACCATGATCTTTTTGATGACTTTAGAATTGAGGGTCTTTACTATGATATCTCTATGTTCGAGGGACATGACCATTGTTTTTCGAGGCAACCAGGTAAGGAGTATGCTAAGGGTGCAAGTGTGCAATAATGCCTTTTTCAGATATTTATCTTATGTTAGTGATCTAAAGATTAATTTGATTAATCTTGTCATGCACACCTAATTTACTAGCAATTGTATACAAGCCTAATTACTAACAGTTAATATGTTGCAGAAATTTAAAGTGCGGGAATTGTAAATCCTACGCTATTACATCCCATGAGTAGTTATAATATTTAGAAGAAAAAAATGTGAAAAGATAAACTAACTATTACAAAATCAAATGTACGACCTATACATTCTAGAATTTAAATAACAAAATAAAAATAGAAGGAAAAAAAATAAGAGATTGTTTAGAAAGAAAATCAAATGTCCTAAAAAGCCTAAGTATTATGCAAAATATTTTTGGTATTTTTGTGATTTGATTTTAATATTTAAGACCTAAGTCTAAATTAATTACAAATTAACTATGAAATAAATACTAAAACATGATTAAGTTAAATTAAATTTATTTATGAAAATTAAAGCAATTAAAAAAAAGAACTAAATCTATTTTTTTGTGATTTTATTATTTTATTATTTTATTGATAAAAAAGAATTAATTAAAATGAAAAGAAAATAAATAATTAAAGCAAAAAAAAAAAAGAATGGGTTATGTTATAAAGAAACTGGGGGGATGCGCTAAGAAAAACCCCAGGCCCATTAGCAAGAGAGCCCAGGCGCTGGAGAAAAGTCTTCAGAATCATGTGTATCTCTCCCATGAGGACTATCGTGGGGTTGGATTGAAAGTCCTCGTATCACAGAATCTGAAGCTCAAAAAGCTTATAGCCCTAACCATGGCATCTTACGCACAGGGTGTTCATCTGCACATGCGATCGTCCTAACCTGTTCTAAATGGTCTCACAAACACATATCAATGCATAAAAATAATTTATATGACATGAATAGACAATTTGATGTTCAAGAAAATTTTACCAAAATCGGTACAATTGGATGTGAGAGTTGTAGACGTGGAAGGGCTTGGTTATGAGCCTAGTTAAACTCTTGGGAGCCTCAGGGAGATGAATGGACCATTTTTTTGCTTTAGAGCACCTGGAAGTGTGGTTAATAATTTAGCAACTTTGAGAAATTTCTGAGAATTTTGTAGAGCTTTGTTATGCAATGGTTTTTCTGGTCATTCTTCTGCCTTTGTTTGCCTTTATATAGAGAATGAAATAGGAGCCAACAAGTAGGGAAAGGGACATGGTAATCATGCCCATAAAATTAATATTCCAACATATTGAAAACTTGCCTTCTTTGCATGATTCTTGTCTTTTGGATGCCTTGCACGAATCTAGACATGTTGATGGCTTGTATTCGGGCTGACAAATAAGGAATGGAATAAAGGTAATCATGCCATGGCTTAAACAAGAAAACAACTTTAAAACTTGCCAAATTTGCAATGTTTCTTCCTTTCTTGAGTCCCTGTGAAATTGACAAGGTTGTAATGAGTTGTCATGAGTTGTCATGAGTTGTCTTGGGCCTTTAGATGATTGAAACAAAAAGCACAAGCCTTTATACCATTGTTTCATATTTTATTTGCATTTAAATGAATAAAAATTCAAATAAAAGAAATAAAAATCATAAAAAATATGTGAATGGAATTATAGGTCCTCTAACACCTTATGAACATGTTTGAACATTAAAAGTTAGGCCCACTAGTTCAAAACTTCAAGTTCGCTCACTTTGCATTTCACGCATTTCTTGAAAATTTCCCAACTTGTGCACCTAATAAATTGCTCAATTTTCATCTTTTGAATGTGATCTTGAACTTTTTTGAAATCTCAAGATGTCCTCTGCACTTTCTCTCTTAATCATTTTCGCATTTGGAGACATTATCTTGATGTAAGTTGCCTTGACAAAAAGTGTCTTATGTTGACTTTCTGAAAATGACATGTAATGTATGAGCTTGTATCTTTCAAATGGTGCATCTCTTGAACTTGAGGAGAAAATAGAAGTTGTAGGGAACTAGATTCTCTTCAAAATGAGCTTTGGTTGGGGGGAAATTGATGAAGTATGTGAAAGTTATGCCTGGTCAAAGTTTAGTAGACTTTTCCTATAGAAAGCCTAATTTAGCAACTCTTGACTTTTGATAGATTAGGAGCATTTCTTGAGGAATCATGATCAACCCTTGATAAAATGATGGATATCACTTCAAAATGTTGATGTTGACCAAAAGTCTTGAAGTTTGACTGTATATGGGCCATAGTGGACTTTTGCCCTAGCATAGTTGATTTTCCAATACTTGAGCAATTGACTAAGCAAACTTATTGTGCAAGGCATGAAATTTTGCATGGATGATATTGAAGACATATTAGGACCTTGGAAAGAATTTGAGACCTTTGGATCTCAACCAACTTGATGAAAATTGGAACCCTAGTTGGGGGGTTCATTGCCTAGCAGGAGAATTTGTCTGGTCAATTCTTGGTCAACCTTGAGCAATTGAGAACCTCTAGGAGTATATCTTGTGTGAAAATGGGAGGAAAAAGTTTGGGGTACAACAGTGTTCAAAACTAAATTGTCCCAATAGAAAACCGCAAAACCGAACCGAACCAAATCGATACTGCAAAAAATCACATTTGGTTCAGATGTGTTTGGGTTATTTTCTCACGGAACCGTGCGGTTCGGTTCGGTTTGTAGTTTGTATTTTACAAACCGAACCAAACCAAACAAAACCGCATTATGTTATAAAATATTACTGACCAATACATATTTCATTAATTCTTTAGAGAAATCAACATGTATTATGTGTATATTTTATCATACTTTTTATTATATTTATTTAATTTACAAATCATAAAAAAAAAATATTATTCATTTATAAATACTATTTTCACAAAATATATTTTATTATATTCTTTGTATAATATTTATTTAAGAATGCAATCTTGTCTATATCATTCTTATAGAATTATAATATGCAATTTTATGTATCAAATTATAGACTTATTTTGACAATTATAAATTTTTTTATGGTAATGTATGAACAATTAAATACAAAATTATATTTTCCTCTATATTCGTATGTATGGTTTAATAACTTTTTTTGTAAAAAACCGAACCAACGGAACCAATCCAAACGGCATTAGTTTGGTTTGATTTGGTTCGGATTTATTTTTAAAAGTCAACTGAACCAAATCAAACTGCATGTTTTTTTCTTTTGCGATTTGGGTGATCTTTTGCTTCAAAACCGCCCAAACCTTACTGCGAACACCCCTAGTTAATTATAAAGGAAATTAAAAAAATATGGTGAAAATAAATCAGGTTTAGTAAAAAAAAGGAAGAAAAAAACAATTTCCTGGGTGGGTGATAGTTTGCCTGAAAACACTTGTATCGTGAGATTCGATGAAAATAACTCAAACTGCCCTAGCAATGGAAGATCCTTATTCCTGCATTAAAGTTTGCAAACAATGATTCTAAAAAAGTCTAAACATCATTATAAACAGGTATATATGCATAAAATTAGTCAACAACACATGAATTATGAGTTTGAATTTCAAGAATATTACCCAACCCGTGATATTGATATGTGATGATCTAGCACGCTTCAAGCTTCAAGGATGGATGAGATGAACTCCTGAGAACTTTAGGAACACAATGATATGCTTGGAATAGAGTGAAAGTGGCTGCACACAAGGTTTTTAGTTTGCCCTAGTTTTGAGAAAATTTGAGATTTTTGAGAGTGTGTTCTTGAGGCAATTTTCGTGTCCCTCTTGGTCTGAAGATGTCATGTATTTATAGTGGAAGATTTAGGTCAACAAACATAAATCAAATCTTTTGTATTTCATGATCAAATATTTCATGATTTGAATTTCATGATCAAATATTTCATGATCAAATATTTCATGATCAAATATTGATGAAATTACAAAAGATTTGAATTTCCTGATCAAATATTTGATTGAAGTTTTGTATGAAATCTTTCTTTTTTTTAGGCCATTATTATACCAATCACATTTTTTGCAAGTTTTTTCCAACTTTTTAGACTTATTATTTGATTAAAAAATAGATCTACATGCCTTATATAATTTATTTGATATTTTATTTGATTTATTTTGCTTTTAATTGAATAAAATCAAAATAAAAAGAAATAATAACCACAAAATAAATGAATGGATTTAGGAGTCTGTTATGAGGTAAGGAACACATTTAGACCCTAAAATATAGGCATATTAGCCCAAAAATTCAAATTTGCTCAATTTGAACTTCATGCATTTTCTCAAAATTGCTCAACTCGCACAAATCATATCTCACTCAATTTTCATCATATTATAGCGGTATAAATGTTTAAGACTAAGCCATTGGATTGACTAGACTTTATACAAATCAAAATAAAAATCGCCACCGCGCTTTATTGTTTCCAAAGGAATGGGAAAAGAGAGAATAACCCAAAAAGAGGGGGAAAGATTCAAGGTAAGGGGGTTGGTTATGCAAAGGGAATGTATTAGCACACTAAACATCTACGGTACTCTGCAGGAGCCTCTTTGTAAAATCTGTATATTTTGGCTATAAAAACGGTTGTATATAAAAAGTGGATGGTGGAGGTGAGGAAAGAAGCGTATTTATTTTATAATTTTGGCACCCGCCGCGGTTGCGAACCTCTAGTTCCTACATACCACCTTTCGTGCAATAGGGAATCAAGGTACACGTAGTTCCACTTTTAAAAATTTGAAACACAAATGCGTTGGTTAATTTTATGAGATAAAGCATCATCCTCATTATCCGTGTGGAAAACATACCTACTACCCACAACCATGAGAAAGGAGAATTTGCATCATCTCAAAGTGGAGGATATGGCTTGGATTTTAAAATCAATAATGCCTCACTCAACATCTAAGTGGAAAATATCTCTCTTCACTACATATTGTAGAAGTATAGTTGTTTGCATCACTACAAGGATTGATAAGAGTCTAATATTTTGAGAAAATTTTAAAGATAAAAAAGCCAAAATGGCAAGATGGTTTGAAATGAGATTGATTGACTTTTTGTCTTCTCATAAAAAATGTCAAGGTATCATTAAGTTGATTGGGGGTTTATTTATGAAAATATTTTGAAAATACATGGACCTAAGTCCAAGTTTATTATAAAAGTGGTTCAAGTTCAAAAACAAGAAGAGTTTTTTTTTAAAAAGGGAGGAAGAAGATTTTTGAAATTGAAGAAGATGGGAGGAGAAAAAGGGACTATCCTAAAGCATAAAATAAAAGCTAGGGATAAGAACCGTCTAACCAACAAGAAGCCAATACTTGACATTATGAGCTAAGATAGAATTCCCATTCCTTGGATTGAAAACAAGCAAGCAAAAATACTAGACCTCTTGAGAGAACCAAACTTCAAGTGTATTAAGTCTTCACAAAAATTGGGCAGAGTAACGGCTGTATACAGGTGAATTCCAGATTACAAACAGAGGGTGTAATCACAAAAACCTGCACACAAAACAAACAAGAAACCCAATGTCTTAAGGTGAACCTCAAGAACTCTAGACAAAATAATCAGATAAGTTCACAAAGTCTCCAAGATAGGCCAAGGTTTCTAATTCCAAGTCCAAGAAAAGTCTCATGCTCCATAATGCCAAGGATAGTAACCAAATAGTACAAGTACCATTAAAGATTTTTTAGGGTTTATGTTGATTATTAAGTATCTTAAGAAAGGAAAAGAAAAGCTCAAGTGAGAAAAGTAAAAATGGCAAGAAAGTAAATGCTCAAATGAGCAAAGATGAAAATGGCATGAAATGTAAATGCTAAAAGTAAATGGTACATAAAGCATAAAAAAGAAAGAAAGAATAAGGTAAAACAAGTTAATAATTAGTGGTTAGTTGGATGACCATCTTGAAGCTTGCATTTGGAACTCATTAGAGGATTAGTAGAACCAAAGCCTCCACACAACAAGTTGCATTTTCTTTTTGTCAAGTATATCATTCATTTGAAATTCTCATAAGTACCATTTAATGATCAACGATGTTTAAGTGATCTACATTGGCCAAAGGTGTTGTAGATCCATTAGAGAATTGGCAGAACCAAAGCCTCCACACAATGAATCTCAAGGTTATTGGATCAAAGAGATCAAATTAACATACTTGGGCTTGCAATCATAAGTTTGGGCCACGAATGATCATTCATTCGAATCGGGACAAAATTTAGCGCTATGTTAAGCAATCGTAAGTGGACTTATATAGAATTCGCACCTATTTTGAGGCCAGTCAATATCAATCTATGCACCATTTGTTTTGAGACATGATATAGAGATCATGCTACAATAACATCTAGTGCAATAAGAAGGGGATGAGATGAAGAGAGATGGGGAAAAATATACAAACCACATTTGAATTAAATTTTAATCAAACTATTATTAAAATCATTCATCCATTTTTGTAGAGTTAAACTCAATACCATGGATCCAATGATATTAATAAAGTTTATTATCCAAAATCTAACCCAAGATCAGCTAGAAAATAGTCACAAATAATATCACATTTTAATATACATAAAAGGCTTTAAAAATAATGTTTAAAAATAGAAAATAAAGAGAAAAATATCAACTATGTTCAAATTAATCAAGAAATAAAAAGTAAGACCATAGAAAAATCAGAAAAAGGATCAAATAAATTTACAAATTTTTTGGTAATTTTTTAAAGTCAGAAACTATTTTTAAAATTAAAATAAATGGGTAAAATAAACAAAAAATGGTAAAAAAAATAGTAAAGTCAGAAACAAAAATAAAATAAGGTCACCAATATTTGTCACAATATCATTGGATCATTCCATAATTTTTTCAGAATTTTAAAATGTATAAAAGTATTTTTAAACATTTAAAATAAATCAAATAAGTGTAAAATTTATAAAAAATACCAAAACAAAAAATTAAATTATGAAAAAATGAAAATCAGAAAGAGAATAATCAAAAATATTTTTCATAATTTTTTTCAGATTTTTTGGACTAAAAATGAATTTTCTATGATTTTTTGAAATTTAAAACAATTAAAATATAAAAATTAGAAAAAGAAAATAAAAGTAAAATATGTGGACCATTGGATGAGAGTCAAAACGCGTTAGTAATCAAATCCAAGGGATCTGGCGCACTGTGCATATCATGGTTATTAGTGAATATTGTACAAAATCATTAATTAAATCAGGATTTGAAAAATACAGATGGCGCGCCTTCATTGGTTGGAAGATGACACGTTGGTCATCTTCAACCTCCAGCCATCACGAATTGCAGGTCTCTCAAAATGTAAAATCATAAGCTTAGGCCTATGCCATTCGCTTCGTCTCTTCAAGACAAAGACAACCACACCCTCGCGCCAAATTTATATAAATTGTAGCTCAAGCAATTTGGAAGGAAAGTTTTGAAAAGGGATTTGAAATTTCATGGTCAAAACGTGTTTCCAGTAAAAGGTAAGTGTTGCGACTAGAACCAAAGCAATGAGAGAAACACAATGATATCAGAGTTTTGAAGAATTGATGAAGGAATCTACCTATTGAAGTTGAGTTGCAGAGCTCTGAAACTGGACTTTTATGGAGCAGTATAGGGCACGATTCTTGAATGTAATTATGTGGTTAGCTTCCGAGAAGATCAAGAAAGGTGAATTGATGGAAAAATATGATTGAAAAAGGCTCGAGAATGGATTTTGAAGTTACAAAAAATTGAGTTATGGAGCAAGTTTGGCAGGGTGATTCTGGCTATCCAAGCTTGGGAAAATGAATGTGATAGTTCATGTATTTATAGGAGAAGCGAATGGGATCAAAAGGAAGAGTGAATGATGTGTTTTGGAGGGAATTCGTGCAAACCTGATGCACGAGTGAAGTGTGATCCAAACTTCACCAAAACTCATTCAATTCTTGTGTTTTGATGTACTAATCCACTTGGGAAAGTTGGCTAATCATGTTTAGACCCAAAACGCATGTTAATTTGAGGTTTAGAGGTTGTAATATGAAATTCAAATTCTGACTTCCAAGGTAACTTCAATTCCAAGTTACCAATTTTAAAACTATGACATTCTCAACTCAAGTGGTCTTAAGGCATGATTCTTGATGCTTTAAAAAGATAACGTTACAAGCTTTGCAATGGAAAAATAATGGAGTTAAATGGATACTTGAGCTGAAAGTTATATTGAGTCAAAGTTGAAGAAAAAGGGTTGACTTTCCATACTTAGAAATATTTCAAATTCTTCATAAAAAATGTCCTATAATGTCTTGCATTCAAACATGGCCTTCCACTTGGAATTTTCTATTTATCAAAAAGATGGCATGAAGTAGATCTCTTGAATGACATTTTGAAACTTGAATCATTTAAAATCTCTAAAATTTGATCAAGTTATGACTTGTTGAAGTTGGCAAAATTTCATGAAATGACCTATAATCTTTTGCATCTTTAAGGCAGCTTCCATTCATTTTCCCAATTTGCACATAAATTAAGGCATAAATTTCACATCCTCAAGATCATTTTGAAAAAGAATAGGCTCAAGGTGATAAAAATTTACCAAGTTATAATCATTTGAAGTCACACATGGAAAATTGGGGATTCATCTGGAGGAATTGTAATCTTTCTTCTTTACCAAGTTTCTTCCACATGAAAACTCTTTGGAACTTTTGAAGTGATTTGTTGATAACCCTTTGAAGATAAGGATTTATTTGGAATCATTCAAAAATACCAAAAGGTGAGCAAGATATGCTCCTTTGAAGTTCAAAACCCTAGCTCCTAGATCAAGAAAATGCTTTGAAGAACTTTGACAAGCTTGAACAAAATTCTTGTACCAATATTCCTGCTTTGTGAATATAAGTTGTTGAGGATGATAATTAGGATTCATATCTACTAAAACCACTTCCATATCTTGAAATTTGAGAGAAATATGCTCTTGTGACCAATGGGAACAAAACCTTGTCTAAACATGACAACTTCTCCAATCAAAACCCCTTGTACTTTTGAGTCAAATCTAATAACCTTGAAATGTGATGAACCAAAGCAAACTTACCATGAAAATCCATACAAAACCAATCCAATGGTGAGGTTTAAACTTCTCAAGCTTTATTGACTAGGGCATGAAAATAAACTCATGAACCCATGGAGTAACTTGTTAAATCTCATTGCTCTTACCTACATGGATAATAAGCAAGACAAGCCAACATTGAATTTTATTAGTTAAATGAAGAAATCAAAAAAATATTCATGATCAAAAAATGAACATAAGTCAAGGTGCTTGGTAATCCCTCAAAAGGAGCAAAACTCAAAGTAGGGAGGGGAACCAAGAATCCTAGTGTAATCTTGTTGTGAATAAACCAACATGGTATGATGAAGGGATCTTAGGGGGAAAATTGGGGTACAACACATATGAAGGTGATCTTGGAAGTTTTGGAAAGCTCAAGATGTATCCTACATCTTTCATGCTGGTTATTTTTTCATTTGAAGTTTTCAACCTGGTGTAAATTGATTTGACAAAAAGTGTATTTTTATTGACTTTTAAAATGACCTATAATGTTTTGGCCCATATATCTCAAATGAAGAATTTTTGGCCTTGATATTAGATAGACAAAAATGTAGAGAATTTTGAATTTTCTTAAAAATGAACTTCGGTTGAGAATTTTCTGATGAAGCATGTTAAAGTTATGCTTGGTCAAAGTTCAGTTAACTTCTCCTCAAGAAAACCCTAATTTAGTAACTTTTGACTTTTTATGAATCTTGAGTTTTATTGATGAATCATGATCAACCCTTAATCAAATGATTAATGTGATTTCAAAATGTTGATGTTGACCAAAAATCTTGAAGTTTGACTATAAATTGGTCGAAATTGACTTTTTGTCCAATATAGTTAATTTTTAATCATTTGGCTAATTGACTGAGCAAACTTATGCTGCAAGGCTTGAAATTTGGTATGAGGTTTATTTGAGACATATGAGAAACCATGAAATCCACTTGAGGAATTATAAGTCCAATTTTCCTTGAGAAAAAAGAACCCTAGTTGTAGGTCACTACTTAGGAAGAGAGTTTGTCAAGTCAACCCTTGAGTAGTCTTGAGTGTTTTAGACCTTCATGTGCATGAGGAGTTATCTTGAATTAATTTGTCTTGAAAAATGGGAGGGTAAATTTTGGGTACAACAGTTGCCCGTGTTCAATCTTCTTAAACCTAAAGAGTTAGATTGACATGCTCGCCTTTCATGATCTGAAGGTGGAAGAGGATTGAACACTTAAGTGCCCAGAAATTTGCACTCATATATGCACGAAGTAACACTATTGGTTGATTATACTGCTTTAATAGGCTTACAAATTCCATTTGGAGAGGTGATAAAGTGTCGTTGGATATGGGCTTATAAATGTCATCCAAAGCAACCGTTGATAGGAGTATCAAAATGAGTCTATGCTTGACTTTATCTGAAGAATGCTTTTCAAAATGAATCTATTTGATCTTATCTGAGGGAAATGCTTTTCAGAACAAATCTATGAATGAAATTATTTTCAGAATGAAGCTTTGAAGGAAATGCTTTTCAGAATGAAGCTCTGAAGGAAATGCTTTTTAGAATAAATCTCTGAAGGAAATGCTCGTCAGAATTCAGTCTCTGAGGGGAATTCTTTTCAGAATAAATATCTGAAGGAAATGCTTTTCAGAATTTTGTCTTTGAAGGGGAATGCTTTTCAGAATAAATCTCTGAAGGAAATTCTCGTTAGAATTCAGTCTCTGAGGAGAATGCTTTTCATAATAAATCTCTGAAGGAAATGCTTTTCAGAATTTAGTCTCTGAAGGGGAATGCTTTTCAGAATTCAGTCTTTGAAGGGAATGCTTTTTAGAATTCAGTCTCTGAAGGGAATGCTTTTCAGAATAAATCTCTGAAGGGAATATTTTTAAGAATAAATCTCTTAAGGAAATGCTTTTCAGAATCCAGTCTCTGAAGGGAATGCTTTTCAGAATTCAGTCTCTGAAGGGAATGCTTTTCAGAATAAATCTCTGAAGTATATTCTTTTTTAGAATTTAGTCTCTGAAGAGATTGCTTTTCAGAATTCAGTCTCTAAAGGGAATTTCTTTTCAGAATAAATCTCTAAAGGAAATGCTCGTCAGAACTCAGTCTCTGAGGGGAATGCTTTTCAGAATGAAGCTCTGAAGTATATGCTTTTCAAAATTCACTCTCTGAAGGGGAATGATTTTCAGAATTAATCTATGAACAAAATCATCTAGTTATGTAGATAGTCACCCCATCCTGTTTCGGGAATTGATCTATAAACTGTCTCTAAATTGCTGATAATATTCGTCTGTTTGCGAACATAACCTGAAAAGACAAAGTTAGTTTTATGAAATGTCATGATGGATGTAATGCATTGCTTAATGATGTTCTCAAAATAAATGAGAATAACATATGTGTTTTGTATGCATATGTTATGATACGATGTATGGATGCAATATGTCGTTGGAGCGTATCAGTAGCTTCCTGTAACAATGTCTGGCGGGGGAAATAAATCCCTCACTATTTCTGGGGATGAAGACAATAGTTCTTTAATTTTTGTTTAGAATGTCCTTACTGGGGATTTCTGCTTTCTATTTGAGGACACTCCACTGGGGATGTTTGACTTCTGCTTGGGGATGGAAGCATTTAAGGAGAGTCAATCGTTCATCGTTCTTTGAAGGATTTGATTCTTATATACCCTGCTTGGGGATAAAAGGAGATGAATAATCCTCCGATACACTATTTGACCAGGTTTCAGATATGATTATTAGCTCTTCTGGGAAGGACACGTTGAATGATATTTGGCCGGTGAAGATAATCTTGTTGGGGAATTGCAATATCGGAGAAATAAACTCCATTGGGGAAATAAACCTTGTAGACTGTGTTGAGTAAATAATCTTTGATGGGGATTACAAATTCATAAGCTGCACCGGGGAAGTTTCCAACATATGTTGGAGAAATGATAAAAATTCCTTATCTGCTAGGGGACCTATTAGGGAAGATGATCATGTCAAGCTATCCATCAGGGATATGGAGGTGAACTGCTGGAAGATGCCCCAATTTCTATCTGAGGGCATATTAGATTTATTGGGGAATATATCTCTGTTGGGGATGAGCTTGTGAAGATAGCTCTGTAGAGATAATTCAATGGACATTGCTTTGTGGGGGATTTGTGGATAACTTTAACATTATCCCAACTCCCAAAGTCTTTAGTAAATGCTGATCAGAGTGTTAAATCTTCTGCCAATAAACAAGTGATGAGATAATGGAACATAGTCGTACTCTTTAATCCTTAACTTTTGCCTGGACCGCCTTTTCAGATTTTCAGTCCACCGGGATAACCTTTTTTGCCCAAGCCTCCTTTTCGGGTTTTCGAATTGACGGATGTACAATTTTATATATATATACCTAATTTTCCCCCGAACCCTTTTGGTTCACTGAGATGCCCTTATTTTTCCTTACCTAGCCAACCTAGCGGGTCTCTTTTTTATGTGTAGTATTTTTTACTCTGTCTGTGTTCACAGGGTGGGGAGAAGTTTCACTTCCATGGTTGTAAGTGTCGTAGCACTGCTAGAAAATATTTTCTTGATCATACGTGACCCTTCATATGCAGGAGTCCATTTTCCCTTGGGATTAGTCTGGTACACCCGATGTTTGAAGTTATTGAGCAATCGTTGATTGCCAACTTTCTGATAGTCTTGGCCTTCCTTGGTATTTTTCTAAGAACTGTCACGACAGAATGACATTGTCTGATACTACTGACATAGACAAGAAATTTGGTGATATTGAAGATAGTGGTTATTTCTGAAACTCATGATCAATGTAACATGCCCCAAGTGATTCAGATGGAGATCTACCTCTGGCTATTCAACACTTTTGATAGATTCTTTGAATCTTGACTTGACTGCCACAGATGAGTTGGAGAATAACATGTCACTCCCCTTGATTTATAACCAATTTGGTATACGACAGACCTGTTACTGGAGGTTTCTTTCTCTTTTGACACATCATCTGAAGTAATTTTATCCGTTGGGAGGATTTCCATTCATTGAATATTCGTCATGCGAATTTCTCTGTTGTCAAACACTTAGTCATATGCAAACAGTGATATTAAAATGCAAAGCTTATGTCTGTCTTGAAGTTTAAAAACGCATTTTTTAGTAAAACAAAAATTTGTAAGAATGTGATATCAACTCAGGACTTATAGTAAGGCTTATAAGAGTCAGGATACATTTTTGTAGTAATATGCTTTTGAACTAACCCACACTTCAGTTAGGACTTTTAAGGGTTGTAACATGGTCTGGTTCTCAGTTAAAGAAACAAAGGATAAAGGATCAAAGTTTATTTGTACCCGACATGTTCTCTATGATGTTCTTCAGTCCTATACTCAGTTAGTTATGCATTTAGGTTCCAATAGAGTTTGGAATTATGGAACTAATATTTTGGTGATGGTTTCGAAATTGAGAGTTTATTTGGGAAGGCAGTCATTTTTCTTGTAACTTCTTTCGTTTGTTGACGATTTGTTGCGACCTCTTTTTGACTTTATTATCCCTAACTTTTGCATGAACTGTTTTGTTTGAGATTATAGTCAGCGGGATGCCCCAATTTTTTCTTAAGTCTCATTCATAGGTTTTGACTTAGAGGGCTTTTATTTTAAAATATAATAACTTCCTGACTCAATGTTTACGGGGAACCATCATTAGTTTTCAATTTAGAAGAGCATCTTCGACACTAGACGTCGTGTACGAAGGTAAAACTTGTGAATTCATAATTGATTTGACTGAGAAACTACACTGCCCCATGATATGTTCAAGGGTTTTAATTTGTGCGAATAAGAAAACTCCTACTTCTTAGGCTCAAAGGGGTTGACTAGGGACTAACTTCCTTATATCTCCACTGTTTAGGAATTGAAGCAATTCTTGTACATCATCAGCAAGGTCTATTCAAAAGCATATTGTATGAGATTATGGTATTGTTTTCGTCATCCTCCCTCTAAAGGCTTACAACTTTAACGAGAGTTGAATATCACAAAAAGGAAGTAAGAAGCACAGTTTAAATATAGTGAAGCGAAAGGATTAATTCAAGACAAACATATGGAATGCATTAATGGGAAAAACCAAAGTTTGACATAACAGTAATTATTTGAACAAACAAAAGAAATTAAAAACATAAATTCAAATAATCTTAAAGCTTCTCCGCCTGAACTTGTTACTTCATATGGTGTGATTTGTAGTAATGGTATTTGAGGGATGATAGAAAAACTCAATCTGACCATTTTGTGTGAACTCGAAAACTCGATCATCAATCAGGTCTTGAATCTTACGTTTCAATGTCCAACAACTATTAGTCTCATGTGCAGAACTGTTGGAGTGATATGCACACCTTACATTAGGATCATAACTAGGAGAGGAACTATTGGGATTCCGAGGAGGTTCTTTCAATGTAATCAACTTCATCTTCAACATGTGTTGCAATGCTTGAGACAATGACATGTTAATTTTGGTAAATCATCTTTTGGGTGTATTCGACTTATGCTGATTACCATGTTGTTGTTGGCGAGGTTGTTGTTGAGATTGCGATGTAGTAACAATATGGATAGGCCCTTTCCCATTAACTGAAGGATTAGCAATGTCAACCAAGTCAGTTTCTTGTCCCATTGGAGGATGGTTATTGATTGGATCTGCATTTCTAGTAGTTCGTCCCATACGGTTGTATTCGACTTGATGAAGCTTGTTGATGAGGATTCTCAACTCTTCTTGCCCCCGAGCTAAATTTTGGATAAGAGAAATATGACCAATCATCTAGATTCTCATCTCTTCCATCTCAGCATGCAGTTGTTCCACCTGGTCATCCTTGTTATCTTCAAAGTTATTCTTGGTCATGTTCTCAGTGAGGAGTGCTTTCAATCCCTCTTGCCCCTTGGATAGGTTTAGGATCATCTTTTGCAACTGAGCATTATGAGCCCGAAGATCGTTGATTCTCTGTTCAAGAGCCATTTTTGATGAAATAAGCAGCAAGAAGATGAGAAACCCTGTCTTGGAAACCTGTTATGCAATGATATTTATGGCATGTAGATGCATATGTAATGTTTTCAAAGACCTCATGGGATTTAAATTTGTTAATAAAAAAGGTAAACAAAGGTTCTTATTAGTAAGCTCAGATTATAAATGCCTTTTAGGCTTACAATGAAAATAAAAACAAGGGTTACAAAGGAATAAATTATTACTCAAGTCTCCCATGGATGCTTCCTCTTTGTGTTGACATATGCATTAAGGCTCTGCTCTTTGTGAAGTTGTTTGGTTAGCTCCGACACTTTCTTCTCACTAGCATAGAACTGAGTCTCAAAGGTGTCCCTTTCTTCTTTCAGTTGAATCTAAGACTTCTGTATCTCTTTAAGGTCAGTAGGCATATCTAGATGAAGAATGCATGAGGAATATCTCCTTCAGCAACAGACTTTACAATTACTAGTAGAACAACGAGATATGGCATGATAAGATTTTGAGCACGAGATCGCACCCATCTTAGGGAGGGCTCCAAAGGGATGGAGTTTTTTTGTCCCAAAGTATTGCTATCAATCTTATTCACCATGCCCCAAGCACATATAAACCTTTGACGATAACCTTGAGTATCATTCTCGTAATCGAACATAATACCCTGGATGAGCATATCATGAGGGTTGTCTCTTCGAGCATAACCAAATTGACGTAGAGCTAAATAAGGGTTATAAGTAATGCATCCCCTTATTCCAAGGAGTGGAACATTAGGGTATTCCCCACAATGATCAATAATGGTGATATCCTCCAGAGATCGGGAATACCAATAGATATCTAAATGATACAATGACATCCACCTTTCAGACCACCTCAAACCTTGTTCATTCTTCACCACTGATCGGGGAAGGGGAAAAATAAAACACCTGGATAGTAGAGGTATGAAACACGTGAGAGTCCCTCGCTTCCTTATAGTAAGAGAGTGAAGAGTGTGCAAAATATCTCCAAGCAAAGTACGCACAGGATTATGAGTAAGAAATATTTTGATGGTGTTGATATCTGTGATTTAGTCTGGATTAGGGAATAGTACTAAACCATAGATCAATAGAGCCAAGATATCCTCGAAAGCATGAAAACTCATAGCATCTAGAAATAACTGAGCCTTCTCTATCATTAATTTAGCAAGAAGACCCTTGACTCCACTTTTTGTTTCCCAATTAGATACAATGTCTGACTGCTTTAGATGTAAGGTTGTTGCAATTTCTTCGAGTTTTGGAACTTTCTCTAAACCAGTGAAGGGTCTCTGATAAAGAATAGGTACTCCGAGTAGCTTAGAAAATTCTTACATCATGGGAAACAACTGATAATCTGGGAAGGTAAAACAGTGATGATTAGGATCAAAGAACTGGAATAGAACACTCATCATGTCTTCTTCAAAACCTGGGGTGACCAAACAGAGTAGATAACCATGTCCCTTGGTGAATTGAGAGTTTTCGGGGACCTTTGAGACTAATTCCTTAAGCTTGGAAGGTACCCTTACAAAGTTGATTCGAATAGTATTTCTGCGAGCTAAGGCCATGACCTGTAATAAGGAACAAAGATAAATCCCTAGGTCCTTGAAATTGTTAGTGAAAATGCTATGTTTTGATGATATGATGTTATGATGTTATGTTCATGTTAAATAAGAAAACACAAACAAGTCACACAAGAGCCTTAGGTTTAAAGGCTTGCATGAAGTCCATAGGTAAGTACCCTTTCCCATTGAAGTTAACTTGGCTTAACCTGTCTTAAAGTATTAACCGGGTTCTAGGAATCTCATATCACCGATCTTTCTCGTAGGCTTTATTTTAGCAAGGCAACTGGCTTCCCACCAAAACATCTCGAGAGTCAAATCTCAATGAGCATGGTTTCGAGTATCAACCAACCTTGGACTGCACCTAAGTCGACCATCTCACTACTTTCTAATGGCCAAGATGGGTCAATTAAGGTTCTAAAAGTAAGTTAGTTCTAATGAAGCCACACGGAAGCCTAATGTTATCCTTGACTGAATCAAGGAACATCAGTACAAACCGAACTGTCACACTAACCGTAGCCATCATTTTAACCATATCGGTTTATGTCGTACAATCTTGATGATCTATTGCTACTTACCTAAGGAATTCCTAGATTCGGGTGTAGGATCTTACAGGAAAATAAACCCAAACAACCCTTAATTTTAAAGCAAACAATAAAATCAAGTAAGGTGATCTAACCCTAAGGTAACCCCTCTTTTTTAAGTACTCCCCAGCAGATTCTCCAGTTCCTTAATACGGTGGGAGAAATGACTTTTTTGGTTTTATCCAAATGTGCGGATAGCAAGAGTCGCCACCGACTTTTCTTTTATCCATTATTTAGGGAAGGGTGAAAAGAACAGGAAAGTCCTTGATAGATTTTGAGTTCGGGGGGTAAGTTATGAAAAGGGGAGGTGTTAGCACCCTTTTCATCTGTATTATCTATGGGCTCTTAATTGTTAGCTCACTTTTGAAATTTGATTTGTGTGTGAGATTTGTTTGAAAATATTTTGAAAATCCAATGTAAGGCTAACTTTGTAATGATTCTTCTATCAGTCCTCAAGAATGCATACAAAGTGTTTTGAAAATATTTGTTTTGAAAGTGTGATGTGTGAAAAATGTTGAGAAAAGTTGTGAGCAAGCAATTAGGAGTTTCTTACCCACTAAATTCTTTCTTATTCTTTTTCTTCTCCTTTAGAGATAGTGACATCCATACCATTAGTTGGTAGGTAGCTCTATTTATTAGATGTTAAGGGACAGGCATAGGGTCATCGAAGGCAACATGTAAGGATACTTTAGCAATTGTATCAAAGGGACTATCATCATTTTGTAGGCAACTAGAAGGGACTAGATAATTTTGTAGGCAACTCGAAGGGTCATCGAGGGATTATAATATTTATTCAAAAGGGACTATGATGATTTGATCGAGGGTTTTTTGCTAAAGTATCCCCACTTTCGAGGGACGTGACCAATATTCATAAGTCAACAAGAGAGGATACCCTAGAGGTGCAAGTGTGAAGAGTGTATTGATTTAAGTTATTTAATCATGAAATTAGGGTTTTCTACGTTTGTTTTTAGTCTTGCCATACAAACCCTAGTTACTAACAGTTAAATATATACAGGAAAATAAAGTGTGGAATGCAAAGACTTAAGCTATTACATGGCTTTGAGGCAGATACATAAGTATAGAAATTTGCGGAAAAATAAATCTACGCTATTACATCCTGTGAGCAGTTGCATAATCAGAAAAACGTAAAAATGTAAATCTATGCTATTACAATTGAAGAGTGCGACCTATACATTTTTCTAGGAATTTTAAATAGGAAGAAGAAATAAGAAAAATGTTTGAAAATGTTTAAGACCTAGAATCTAAGTGTTAATGTTTTTGATATTTTTTGTAGAAAATAATTTAAATGATTATAGTAATTAAAAAACTATTTCTAATTAATTTTAATATTAAGAAAAAAAGTTAATTAATTAATAAAGTAATTAGTAAAATAAAAATATATAAGAAAAATTTTAATTACTAATTAAAAATACCTAACCCTAATTTTTTATAGTTTCGAAAAAAGATTAGGTTAGTTTATAATTAATTAAAAAGAAATTAATTAAAAAATAGAAAATTAAAAAGTAAAGAAATAAGAAAAAGAATGTTAAAATATTAAATTGTTTTTGTGTAGAAAATAATTTAAGTGATAATAATTAATTATAACCTAATTGTTTCTAATTAATTTTTAATATTAAGAAAAAGGTTAATTAATTAATTAATAAAAATACATCAAGAATTTAATTAGTAATTAAAAAACACTAATCCTAATTTGTTAAAGTATTAAAAAAAGATTAGGTTAATTAATTTTTATTATAAAGGAAATTAAGAAAATACGGTGAAAATAAATTAGGGTTAGTAAAAAAAGGAAGAAAAAAAACAATTGTCTGGGGTGGGTGTTAGTTTGGCCCGAAAACACTTGTATCATGAGATTCGATGAAAGTAACTCAAACTGACCTGTATCAAAGCTTGCAAACAATGATTCTAAACAAGTCTAAACATCATTATAAACAGATATATATGCATAGAATTAATCAACAACGCATGAATTATGAGTTTGAATTTCAAGAATATTACCCAACCAATGATATTGAGATGTAATGATCTAGCGAGCTTCAACCTTGAAGGATGGATGGGATGAAATCATTATAACTTCAGGAACACGATGGAATGCTTGGAATGGAGTCAAAGTGGCTGCATACAACATATTTAGTTTGCCCTAGTTTTGAGATTTTTTAGAGGGTGTTCTTGAGGCAATTTTCGTGTGCCTCTTGGTCTGAAGATGTCATGTATTTATAATGGAAGATTTAGGTCAATAAACATGAATCAAATCTTTTGTATTTCATGATCAAATATTTCATGATTTGAATTTCATGATCAAATATTGATGAAATTACAAAAGATTTGAATTTCATGATCAAATATTTGATTGAAGTTTTGCATGAAATCTTTCTTTTTTAGGCCAATCTCATACCAATCACGTTTTTCATGTTGTCTCCAGTTTTTAGACTTATGATTTGATTCAAAAATAGATCTACATGCCTTATATCATTTATTTGATATTTGATTTATTTTGCTTTTAATTGAATAAAATCAAAATAAAAAGAAATAAAAAACACAAAAATAAATGAATGGATTTAGGAGTCTATTATGAGGTCAGGAACATGTTTGGACCTTAAAAGATAGGGCCATTAGCCCAAAAATTCAAATTTTCTTAATTTAGACTTCATGCATTGTCTCAAAATTTCCCAACTTGCACAAATCATATATCGCTCAATATTTATCATATGAAGGTGATATTGGACATTTTAGACAGCTCAAGATGTCCCTTACAACTTTCATGTTGTTTGTTTTTTCATTTGAAGATTTGAACCCGGTGTAAATTGATTTGACAAAAAGTGTATTTTTGTTGACTTTTAAAATGACTTGTAATGTTTTGGCCCATATCTTTCAAATGAAGCATTTTTTGCCTTGAGCTTAGAGAGAAAAATATGTAGATAATTGAATTTAATTTATAATTAGATTTTGCTGAGAATTTTCTGATGAAGCATGTGAAAGTTATGCTTGGTCAAAGTTCATTTGACTTCTCCTTAAGAAAACTCTAATTTAGTAACTTTTGACTTATGATGAATCTTGAGTTTTCTTGATGAATCATGATCAACCCTTAATCAAATGATGAATGTGACTTCAAAATGTTGATTTTGACCAAAAATCTTAAAGTTTGACTATAAATTGGTTGAAGTTGACTTTTTGTCCAATATAGTTGATTTTTAATCATCTGGCTAATTGACTGAGCAAACTTGTGCTGCAAGGCTTGAAATTTGGTATGAGGTTTATTTGAGACATATGAGAAACCATGAAATACACTTGAGGCATTAGAAGTCCAAATTTCCTTGATAAAAACAAAACCCTAGTTGTAGGTCACTACTTAGGAGAAGAGTTTGTCTAGTCAACCCTTGAATAGTCTTGAGTGTTTGAGACCTTCATGTGCATGAGGAAATATCTTGAATTAATTTGTCTTGAAAAATGGGAGGGAAAATTTTGGGGTACAACAATACAACATAAAATTCTGACTAAAATTAAAGTAATCATAAGAGTTTGAAGCAGGTCTTGGGTTTATACAGCCGAAAATGATCTTGTGCCAAACTCTGATATTTAGATGAAGATCCTTGCTCTTGTAATTTGTCTTTTTATTAGATTAATTTAAAAAATACTTGATTGAGTGACTTATTTGCAAACATCAATTTACTCTTTGTAGTTTTCAACTTCTTCTCTATTTTGTATGTACATTTGCCTTCCATAAACTTCAAACCTAGAAGATCAGCAATGTATTTTTCAGTTATAACAATCCTTAATCCAATAACATCGGATACAATATGCAGATCACCAAAATTAGCATTCTTCCATAAATCTTTCACTTAAACTCCATAAACAGGACCATGAAGCCTGTTAAAGTAATTTTCCCATCACTGAGCTTATAATTCTTCTTTTAGGTTAACCCCATTATCAGCTAAATTGTCGAAATCAACCAAAAATTCCAAGAGAACATCTAGTTCTTGTGGAGGAAGGATGCAATGAACTTGAGATGTTTTTTGAGTGATATGATTCTCATTTTCATATGTAGAAGAAGCAGTAGCAATAATTGTCTTTACAGGAGGAACTGATGAAGATGATGGAGCGTAGGTAGATGATAATGAATAGTCAGAAGTAACTAGTGGTTTTGAAGCTTGATTAAATTCTATTGCGAACTTAACTGCTTCTTTTTGAGAATTTGTCATCATGAATTTGATTTGAGGGAGAAGATGAATGAATGTTGAAGATTGTTGATAGAGAACGTAGATGTACAGTTGAATGAGAAGAGGAGTTTATGGTTTCTAATTTGTGAAGTGGTAAGAGTAAGTGTGTGCGATTTATAGTATTTGAGAAGTAAAAAAATTAATTAGATATAATAATTAGGAGCATTAAATGAAAGTAATGATTATGATATCAATCAAATTCGAAGAAATATGCACACTGCTCATTGCCTAACTTAGGTAGCGTGTGATGATTAATCATAACCAAGGGTTACACATTTTAATCAATACATCTAACTAAGTGACACATTTAATATCCTTAGATTCTGGAGAACCAAAAGTTTTACATCTAAGCAAAGACATTTATGACTGAAACATCTTTTGATTATTGAGGATATGAAAGAAATCATAGTAATAGGATCTAAAAAGGTAGAAACATTACTCATAAAAGTATGATAGACAATCTTCAAAATCCAGACTTTATTCGGAAGATGAGCTGGCATAAGCTAAATCATTGAAGATCATAAGCGTTTCTTCAGAAGATTTAAGGTTTGGTCTTGTTTTGACAATAACATCTTGGTTTATAACCGAGTCAATAATTTTTCTTTTCTGGTTTCTTCTGATACTGGTCATGTTTCCAGATTTAAGTTCCAAATCTTGGAACATATGCCTTTCGCCCATTATGTGTTGCAAGTATCCATTGTCCATGTGCCAAAACTTGTGTTTCTATTGCGCCATCAAGAATATCTGAAACATAGATTATCTGATCTATGGGCACCTACTTTATGGGTCCTCTTTTGTTAGAAGTTCCAGAGGTTCTGACCCCTTTGGGTTTTCGTGCAATAGAATAATCATGTGAAATTTATGCATGAAAATTTGGTTTAAAAATTTTATTTTGTGTCTGTGTTCGTGCTACAGAAGTATCAGAACCTTCTTGTTCTGGACATTTCAAATTTGTGCCATCAGGCACAAAATGTTCAGAAAGAGTTTTTGTTTGACATTCAGAGCCTGATCAAATTTCTTTGATGGTCCTGAATACCCCAAGCCTCTTATTCCATTTCTACTAACACCATATATCATTGAAGTCATTTTGTTTTTATCTATGCTTTTAGCAAGGAAGTTTTGAAAAGATCTATCATATCTGATTACTTCATCAGTAACCGATTTGTTAGAGAGAATCTCTTCTTCTAATCTAGACACATTACTTTTCAGAGCAATGTTTGATTTTTGTAAAACAAATAGTTTTTTATTTAAAACATAAATACTTTGCTCATCTATAGTCTTGTTCTATCAAGTAGCCACAACACTCCTTTTCAAGATTTTGTGTTTACTTAGAAGAGATTGATACCTTTTCATTAATTCGGTTAAGCCAATTTCAAGTTCAGAACGAGATAAAGAAGAAATTACCTCTTTGTCGTCATCAGAGTTTGACTCATAATTAATTCTCAGTTCATCTTCTGATGTTGTTTCTCCCTTGTTGGTACTAGCCATGAATTCTATGTTTGCTCGTTCTTCATCAGAATCTTCATCTTCTGATTCTGAATCATCCCATGTTGCCATGAGACCCTTCTTGACTTTGTAAGCCTTTTTAGGCTTTTTGTCTTTCATAAGCTTTGGACAATCATTTTTGTAATGTCCAGAGTCATTGCATTCAAAAAAGTGACTTCTTTTCCAGAATAATTTTGTTGTACCCCAAAATTTTCCCTCCCATTTTACTCAACAAATGTCAATTGAGGTCCCCAAGTTGCTCAAGAAAGTCCAAGAGTTGACCAGACAAACTCTCTCCTAAGGTAGTATACCTCAAATTAGGGTTTCCGTTTTCATCCAGATGTGTGAACAACAAAGGGATCAAATTCTTTATAAGGTTTTAATATGTTCCCAAGATCATCCATGCCAAGTTTCAGGCCTTGCATAAGAAGTTTGCTCAGTCAACTGCTCAAATGCTTGAGAATCGACTGCATTAGGTCAAAAGTTAACTGTGACCCACATACAGTCAAACCTCAAGATTTTGGGTCAACATCAACATTTTGAAGTGACTTTCATCATTTGATCAAGGGTTGATCATGATTTCTCAAGGAATGCTCCAAATTCATCAAAACCCAAAAGTTGCTAAATTAGGGTTTCTTAGTAAAAGTCAACCCAACTTTTACCAAGAATAACTTCCACATGATTTATCATAAATTTTCCATCCAAAGCTCATTTTTAAGAGGATGCAATTCCCTACAATTCATATTCATCTCAAAAGTTCAAAATATGCACTCACAAAAAGATATGAATTTTTTACATTATAGGTCCTTTTGAAAAGTCAACAAAAACACCTCTTGGGTCAAAGCTTCATACATGAACATGGAAGATCCAATTGAAATGAAACAAAAAGTTTTGATTAGGAGACATCCTAGGATTTCTAAAAAGTCCAAGAACCCCCTCCTAGGGTCAAAATTGAGAAAGATATGCATTGTTAAAGTTGGCAATTTTTGGAAAATTGTCAAAAGTCAACATTGATCGAATTTGCATTTTTTTCCAAAGGGGCCCTTGTTTTCTTGCTTTAAACATGTTTCTAATAGGACCCACAACCCCTGAGCTTTTACACATATTATTTTATTACTTTTATCATTTATTTTGATTTTTTATTCATTTAAATCAAAATAAATCAAATTAAATGGTAAATAAATAAAAGCAAATCAAATCTTGGGATTTTTGTGCACATTTGGAGTCTATGTACAGCTAGCATGATGATCAATTCGTGCAAGACTCATTAGGGTTGGAAAAGATTGGATTGGAGCTTGTTTTAGAAAGATATCATACAAAAGCAAATCAAATACAATTTCCATTATTTCTCAAGATTCATGCCAATTGTATTGACCTAATTTAGTCTACTATATGTATACAACAATTGCAGATCAAAAGAAAGGGGTTGGCAGTCGTGAAAACACAAAACAAAGTTTCAAAAAAGTAACAAAAAGTGCTAGATCATTTTTGCATTTAGAGATCAATTCAGACCATTCCAACGCTGCTAATCGATTCTTGGACCTTCCTAGAATCCAATTGGATCATTTACAAGGCTTGAAACACCCAGAAACGCACGTAATTTCTATTATGGTTTGCCCTTAAACTCAAAATCGATTACTGTATTCCTGGCATCTTTAGCATTTTTAAATCATATATTTATAATCCTCATCATGTTTTCAAGATAATTGTATTGTTTAATTGTGTTTTTAAAGCCTATACATGTCGTTGCCATTGTTAGGGTTTACGTTTGCAATTTATAGTTTTCTTATACAGGTGAAATTAGGCTATAAATCAGGTACATGATGCTCGTGAGGCCAAGACGAGTTGATTGGTACCATCACAATTAATTTATCATGCTCGTATGAGATTTTTGAATTTTGGCAGGGTTGTAGTTACAACAAACGTCTGTAGGTATAGGTCATAAACCTAAGACGACGGGCTAGAGGTAGAACAAGGTGATTTGTCACCACCCTATTGGTATATTTGAATGCAGCGCACGTGTTTGGTTTGTTTCAGGGCATAGGATTTATTTTTGTATATTATGAATTATTATTATTGTATTAACAACTAACAATAATGTCTCAATTGGCAGCGTAGCATTGGTACAAGGCGTAAGGACCTGGGTTCGATCCCAGGTCCCAGCGCTTTATTTATTTTCTTTTCTTGCAACAGATCCAGTGCTCCACCCCTCCAGGCGCCTTCCATACAACCCCAGTATCCAGCCACTAGATCACTGCTAGCCAGATCTAACGCTTCCTGCCTGAATGTCCTTGGTGCACCTCAAGTTAACGCTTGCACAGGATCCAGCGTGGTTGATTGGGCAGAGCTTAATGGGCTTGGAAATTCAGATTCTCACCCCCCAGAATTGCTAACAACACAGGCCCATATTCTTTTTTCTTTCTTTATTTCTTTTATTTTAATTATTTTGTTTATTTATTTTTCACAAAACTAATTACTCTTTTTCTTAAAATCATAAAATTAACAAATCACAAAATACCAAAAAATCATTTTTTCAATAAAATATTTATTTTGATTTAATTAGAAATATAGGTTAAGTTGATTTCTTTTGAAATTAAAATCAAATAGAATCTAGGTTTTAATTTTACATTTATATTTCATTTCACAAATAAAAAACCAAAAAGTACAAAAAATATTTTTGTACAAAATATTTTATTTTTCTTGAAATTATTTAATTTAGAAAATTAGGTTAATTTGATTTCTTGCATAGTTTAAAAAAAAACAATTAGAAATTAGGTTTAATTAATTTTCAATTAAATGTTTTCTTCAATAAAAATCCACAAAAAAAAGCTTTTTCTCTCAATTAGGGTTTAAGATTATTTCAATCGTCCTCGCATTCAATTTTCCGCGCGCTTGTTAATCATTTATCCATTATTTTGTAACTGCTCAGGGTTTGTAATAGTTAACCTAGGGTTTTTATTTATCGCTTTTCCCTCAATTTTTGGTCATGTAATTAATCCCCCTCCCCGAAGCCTTGTAATATCTAGGTTTATTTTCTCGCATTTTTAATTCTCGCAAATATTTAACTATCTAGATGTATGCTAATAGGATTGTATGAAAAAATGCTTGAAATTTAAAACGGTAGATCACCTAATGTGCAAAGATAACATTAACTGGAATCAAACACTTGCACATACTCACTCCTAGGGTTTGCCTCACTACGGTTGCCTTCGATAAACAGTTATTAAGCATAGGAAATTTTAGTGGTCGCCCTCCAGTCTAAAAGATCAAAATGTTGCCTCGGAAATGTTGCCTCGGAAATGTTGCCTCGGAAATGTTGCCTCAGAAAGATTTTAAGACTCTAGGGTTACTACTAAAGTGTTCTAACTATTGCTTTAGTGATTGTACTTGTCCCTTTCGAACGTCCCTTACAACTCCAACGATGGTGCTACCTACTCCTTAATAGTAGGATAGCGCTGTCTAAATGAAATAGAATGAACAATCTTTTTTCGAGTAGGTAGATTCTTAATTACTTACTCAATAAAAACTTTTCACACAAACACTTTCAAAACAAATTTTCAAAACAACTTCGCCACACTCTTGAGGACTGATACGAGGGTTATCACAAAGTAAAAACATTTTCAAGACAAACACACACACAAGCAATTTGAAAAAAATGAGCAAGTACCTAAGAGCCCATAAAAAATCATGGATAGAAAGGGTGCTAACACCTTCCCTTTCTATAATCTACCCCCCGTACTCAGAATATCTCGAAAAAAGGTTTTTTCTGTTCTTTTTCCTTTTCCATGATTGGATAAAATAAAAGTTGATGGCGACTCTTGCTTACCGCGACATTTTGAGAACAAAAAACGCAAACCAGTAAAAACAGTCAGTTCTGCCACTATATCACAGAACTGGTGACTCTGCTGGGGACATAATAAGTGGGGTATACCTTAGGATCTAGGTCATTAAAATTTCTTCTCTTAATTGTCTTGATTGCTTTACTTTTGAGTGTTTGTTTGGGGTTACTATAGATCCTACAACCGGATCTGGGGGCACTCATTAGGTAAAGAACAATAGATCGTGGAGACTGTACGGCATAGACCGATATGGTTTAAGCCATGGATGTGTTGGTGTGGCACTTTGGTTGGTACCGGTATCCTTCGTGGGGAAACGAGGAGAATACGAGGCCTCCGCATGGTGTCGTGAAGCACTAACGGACCTTAGAACCTTAGTTGAAAAAACTTGGCCATTAGAAAGTAGCGAGATAGTCGGCCTCATTGTAGAGCTGAGAACTGGTTGATACTCGATGCTACACTCATTGAGATCAGACTTTCGGGATATTTTGGCTGCAAGAAAAGATTAATTGAGCTGAAACAATTCCCGATAAAGGATGGTCAGTGATATTTAGAATCTCTAGAACCCGGTTACTTTTTAGGATAGGTTTGAACCAACTAAACTTCAAGAGGGTACTACCTTTAACCTCATGCAAGCCTTAAACCTAAGGACTTGGTGTGACGTGACTGTGTTTGCTATACCTGTGTTTGCTATACCTGTGGTTTATCATGACATCATGCATCATAACGACATCCATGCTTATTGCACTAACCATTTCAAAGACCAAGGGAATTTATCTTTGTTCTGTTTTGCAGATCGTGGCTTCCGTTCGTAAAAACACTATCTGAATCAGCTTTCTGAAGATACCTTCCCAACTCAAAGAGCTAACATCAAGGGTTTCTGAAAATTATGCGTTCACTAAGAGACATGGTCAACTTCTCAACCTGGTTACTTCAAACTTTGATGAAAAGATGATGAGTGTACTCTTTCTGTTCTTTGATCCCAAGCACCACTGCTTCACCTTTCCAGACTATCAGTTAGTGCCTACCTTGGAAGAATTCTCTCAGCAATTGGATATACCCATTCTTGAACAGGTACCCTTCACAGGTCTAGAAGAGGTTCCTAAGCCAGAAGTCATTGCCTCAGCTTTACATCTGAAATGGGTCGACGTGGTATCCAATTGGGAAACGAGAAGCGGAGTCAAGGGTTTTCTAGCTAAGTTTCTGATAGACAAAGCCCAGCTGTTTTGGGAAGATATGGATTTTCAGGATTTTGAGGAGGTCTTGGCTCTTCTTATCTATGGTTTAGTTCTCTTCCCTAATCCGGACTCATTCGTAGATGTGAAAGCTATCAAGATCTTTCTCTCTCACAACCCGGTGCCTACTTTGCTCGGAGATATTTTGCACACTCTCCATACTCGTACCATGAGGAGAAGAGGGATTCTTATGTGCTGCATGCCATTGTTGTCGAGGTGGTTTATTTCTCACCTCCCTAAGTCCATACTGAAGAATGAAGAAGGTTTGGGTTGGTCGCAAAGAATAATGTCACTCGCTCATACGGATATTCTTTGGTGTTCTCAATCTATGGAAAACATTACTATCATTGACCGCTGCGGGAAGTACCATAATGTCCCACTGCTTGGTATCAGAGGAGGTATAACCTACAATCCTTGTTTAGCTCTGCGACAATTTGGTCACGCTCGAAGGGATGGTCCCCGTGAATTTCTTATCAAGGGCATTGTATTCAACTATGAGGATGATGTTAAATAATATCGTCGGAGGTTCATACGAGCTTGGGGCATGGTAAACAGATTCGACGTCAAGACTTTGGGGCCAAAGACTTCCATTCCTCTGGAACCTTACCTCCAATGGGTACGAGCTCGTGCCCAGAAGCTTATGATGCCCTATGTGGCCGTTTTACCAGTAATTATGGAGCCCACTACTGAAGAAGGCATTCCTTACACGGTTCTCTATCCTTATATGCCCACTGATCTTGGGGAATTACAGAGGTCTTGGATTTAGTTGATGAAGGAATGGGATACTTACAGGGATCAATTCCATGCTCAGGAGAGGAAGATCTTAGAGCTCACAAAGCAACTGCATGAAGAAAGAGAACTAAATGACTACCTTGGCACAAAGAGGAAGCATCCATGGGAATTTTGATGACTTTTATAGTTTTGGATTTGTTTATTTTTAATTGTAACGCCTAAAAGGCATTTGAACTTCAAATTCATCTAATAAAATATTTATTTATTTTGGGTTTGCAAATTTAAATTTCCCGAAGTCTTTGAAATCATTGCATGCGAATACCATTATCATACACATCATTACAGGTTTCTCATCTCCTTCGCTGTTTATTTCAGTAGAAATGTCTTCCGAACAAAGCATTAAGGACCTGCAGGCACAAAACGCCCAATTCCAATATATGTTCATCAATCTGGCAAAAGGGCAGGAGGATCTGAAAGCCCTTATCCTGAAAGAGAAGAAGAAAAAGAAGAAGGCTGCCAGTATTCTGAATACGGGCAGAAGGTTTGGAGAGCGGTTGAAGCGACAAGTCGACCTGACCTCTTCATCCAAGGAAGGGGAGAATCAAGAAGAAGAGAAAGACCTCAGTCCTGTAGTGTCTGACAATGATACTGATTACAATGATGAGCAATATCCTCCTACTGAGGATATATACAAACAATTGGAAGACCGTCTGAGTGCCATGGAAGTTTAGAGGATACCTGGGCTGGATTTCAAGGAATTGGGATTGGTGTCAGGAGTGGTCATCCCAAAAAAGTTCAAAGACTCAGTTTTTGCTAAGTATGATGGTGTGTCCTGCCCAAAACTCCATCTTCTCTCTTATGTCAGAAAGATCCAGCCCCACACCGTTGATAGAAATCTGTGGGTTCATTTCTTTTAAGATAGTCTGTCAGGGACTAAGCTTGAATGGTTCTACCAGCTGGAGGGAGCCAATATCCGAAATTGGGAAGATCTGGCTGCTGCTTTCTACAAGCAGTATCAGTATAATGCCGACCTTTCTCCCACTCGTACTCAACTCCAGAGTATGTCCATGGGTGCAAGTGAAGGTTTTAAAGACTATGCACAGAAATGGAGAGACTTGGCTGGGAGAGTTCAACCACCGTTGTCTGATAGGGAGTTGGTTGATATGTTTATGGGGATGCTATCTGGTCCATTTTTCAATCATTTGATCGGCAGCTCGTCAGCTGGTTTCACCGAGCTAATTTTAACTGGAGAGAGAGTAGAAGCTGGGATTCGAAGCAGCAAAATACAGAAGGATGCCTCTTCAAGTTCAGTAAAGAAGCCTTTTGCTGGTAAAAAGAAAGCCATTGCCATCTACAACCCGAGGGGTCAGAACAGGGCTGAACAACGTCAGATAGTAAGTTCCGTAATGATACCTAGACCTGCAGTTGCTCCACAACACAACAGTCAACAAAGGGTGGAAATACCACAACGGAAGTTTACCCGTATCAAAATGACATTGGCTGAAGTTCTACCTCACCCGCTGAGATCCAACTTGGCAACCTTGAGAGAGGCCCCCAAGAATCCAAATACTATATCTCCCCGATATAATCTGAATGCCCGGTGTGCTTATCATTCTGAGAGTCCTGGCCACCATACAAATGATTGTTATGCTCTTTGGAATAAAATACAAGACTTGATTGAAACCAAGGAAATAAATTTTGATGCTCCGGAGAATCCCAGTGTCATAACTGCTCCCATGCTTAAAGATGGACGTGGAGTTAATGTTGTTGACACTGATTTGTTTGTTACCTATGTTGATGAAGTTTCTACTCATGTCATGACTGTCAAGAAGAATTTGTTCTTGGCCGGTTTATTTCCGGGATGTGGTGAAGGTTGCCGCATGTGTTCGTTTCTACCTTCCAGATTCCTTTTACTGAAGTTAGGTGTTCAATGCCTGATAGATAGCAAAGAAATTTTGTTTGAGAAAATATGATTCTTATTGTTCCAATTGAATATGTCACTATTATAACCATTTCTGCCAATCCTTCCAAGGTTTCCTCGAGAAGACCTGTTAGGATTACATCTGCTCCAAGAATTTCTCCGCTGATAATCATTGTTCCTGGTCCTGTCCCGTATGTCTCGGATAAAGCTGTCCTGTGGCATTATGGTGCCGATGTGTACTATCATGGCATCAAACAAGACTTGAAAGACGAAGAAGTTGATCCTGATATTGTTAACATTTTGGGAACCATCAAAGTTACCAGAAGTGGAAGAGTCTTCTCTCCCCAAATTTCCCCTAAGACTGTCAACAAACCTATTGTCATTCCACCTGCTGTTCTTGCTAGTACATCTGCTAATGTTGTTGTTCTTACTCCAGTTATTACCCCTGTTAATGAATCATCTGATACCCGCGGCAAGGAAATTCTAGGTGAGCCTGCCCAGACGGAGGCACCTAAGAAAATTGTTGTGGAAGCCTCTAAGCAAGAAATGGAGGAAATATTGAAAATCATTAAGAAGAGCGACTACAACGTGGTTGAGCAGCTAGGGCTGACCCCGTCGAAGATATCCATGTTGCCTTTGCTATTGTGTTCTGAATCCCATGCAAAGGCTTTAATCGCATTCCTCAAAACCACTCATGTTCCGCAAGAGACTTCGGCTGATCAGTTCAAAGATTGTGTGGCCAGCCTGACTGCTGATAATGGGCTGGGTTTCTCAGATGCCGATTTGACATCGAAAGGAAGGAAGTATAATGATTCTCTGCATGTCTCGATTGAGTGCAGGGGCACAACTATGGCTTATATGCTGGTAGATACTGGGTATTCAGTGAATATTCTGCCGAAGAAGGCGTTGGACCGGTTGGATTGTGAGGGTTTAACTCTAAAGCCTAGTAACATTATGGTAAGGGCTTTTGATGGATCAAAGAGAACGGTGGACGGGGAGGTGGACATCCGCGTCAAAGTAGGTTCTCAGACCTTTGGGTCCACTTTCTAAGTGATGGATATCAGGCTGTCATATTCTTGTTTGTTGGGTCGTCCTTGGATCCACGAGGTTAGGGAAGTCACCTCTACACTCCACCAAATGCTGAAGTATCCGGTGAAAGGAAAGATTGTCATGGTGAGGGGTGAAGAAAAATATATTGTGAGTCACCTCAACTCCTTCCGCTACGTAGAGATAGATGGGGAATTCATAGCAACTCCTTGTCAGAATTTTGAGGAGGTCCCTCGGATCTTGGCATCAACTGAAACTACTAGCAACAAAACTCCTTTGAAAATGGCTTATCTCAAAGACGCCAGAGCCGTGGTTGAAGAAGGTGGGTGTGCCAATTGGGGTCAGCTCCCTGATTTCACTCATAAAACTGATAAATTTGGTTTGGGCTTTACTACAGGAGCTCAAAGAGCTGTTAGACGCGCTCGGGCTGGAGGACCTCCCCTACGTATCAATAATCGTGGGATTAACGCCATTGAAGATATTGAAGAGGATTCAGACATTGACAGCTGGATCTACCCAACTACCAACAGTGGACCGAGTAACTGGACGGCTAGGGACTTCATACCTGTTTCTTTTATTCCGCAGTAATTGACTCATTTGTTTTAAGATTTGTAATAAACAATTTGAAACTTTACAGCCCGGTGCCTTGCCCGAGACAACCTGGCTTTGCTTGTGAGGGCTATTATTTGTCATTTCATAATCATTAATAAAGCATTGGACGTTTCTTGCATACAAATTTTGCACTCCTTGTTTTTCCTTTCTATTTTTCACTTTATCAAAACAACTATTCTCTTACACACACTCACGTATCATAATGCAGATCCATATCCACTATGGATCCCATTGATAACAGCTATGCTATTGCTATTTATGACTTCAAAAACCCGATCAACCAAGACGAGGACGAAGGTGAGGATGATTGTGAGGTTCCTGGAGAACTTGCTAGATTACTACAGCAGGAAGAAAGGGCCATACAGCCTCATGAAGAGCCGGTTGAGACAGTGAACTTGGGTACTGAGGAAGATAAAAAAGAGGTTAAAATAGGTGCAAATCTAGAGCTTAGCGTCAAACAGAGGTTGATACAGATGTTGCACGACTATGTTGAGATCTTCACCTGGTATTACGAAGACATGCCTGGTTTAGACACTGATACTGTGGTACATCGCCTGCCGACTAAAGAAGACTGTCCTCCGGTTAAACAAAAGGTATGTCGTATGCATCCTGAAATGTCAGAGAAGATCAAGGCAGAGGTCTTGAAACAGTTCGATGCAGGATTCTTAGCTGTCACTTCGTATCCATAGTGGGTTGCTAACGTTGTTCATGTACCTAAGAAGGACGGTAAGGTACGGATGTGTGTTGATTACAGAGATCTGAACAGGGAAAGCCCCAAGGATGACTTCCCACTTCCTCACATTGATGTTCTGGTCGACAACACCGCGTAGCACAAAATCTTCTCCTTCATGGATGGTTTCTCTGGCTACAACCAGATCAAGATGGCTCCTGAAGACATGGAGAAGACAACCTTCGTCACACAGTGGGGCACCTTCTGTTACAAGGTGATTCCTTTTGGGTTGAAGAATGTTGGGGCAACCTATCAGCGCGCCATGGTCGCTTTGTTCCATGATATGATTCACCATGAGATCGAAGTTTATGTTGATGACATGATAGCCAGGTCCCAGGCGGAGGAAGAGCACCTCGATCATCTCCAGAAATTGTTTGATAGGTTGAAGACATACAAGCTGAGGTTGAATCCGAACAAGTGTACCTTCGGAGTAAGATCTGGTAAGCTTCTGGGTTTTGTCTTCAGTGACAAGGGTATTCAGGTAGGCCCTGCAAAGGTAGAGGCCATACAAGAGATGTCGGCTCCCCGCACAGAGAAAGAGGTTAGAGGTTTCTTGGGACGTCTGAATTTCATCGCCAGGTTCATTTCACATCTGACTGCTACTTGTGAACCAATCTTCAAGCTTCTGAAGAAAGATCAAGTGGTAAAGTGGAATGATGAATGCCATACCGCTTTCGAAAGAATCAAGGAATACCTTTAAGAACCGCCAATTCTGATGCCTCCAGTTGAAGGAATACCTTTGATATTATACTTGACAGTGCTAGACAATTCAATGGGGTGTGTGATGGGGCAGAATGACAAGTCTGATCGAAAAGAGCACGCCATATACTACCTTAGCAAAAAGATTACCGACTGTGAGACACGATACTCATTGCTCGAGAAAACTTGATATGCTTTGGCATGGGCTGCTCGCCGACTAAGACAGTATATGCTGACTCACACTACCTTGTTGATATCAAAGATGGATCCGATCAAGTATTTTTTTGAGAAGCCCACTCTCTCCGGAAGGATAGAAAGGTGGAAAATGATCTTAACTGAGTACGACATACAATATACAACCCAAAAAGCTAAAAAGGGGGGTGTATTGGCTGATGATTTAGCTCATCAGGCTGTGGAAGACTACCAGTCCATGAATTTCGAGTTCCCGGATGAGAATATCATGTTAGTGACTGACTACGAAGAACCTGGACCGGATGAAGGACCTGAGGAGGGATCCCGATGGTCTATGTATTTTGATGGAGCCTCGAACGCACTAGGTAACGACATTGGCGCTGTAATTATATCTCCCGAGGGCTGTCATACTCCGTTCACCACCCGATTATGTTTCAACTGCACCAACAACATGGTGGAGTATGAACCATGTATTATGGGTCTTCGATCTAGTATTGACCTGAGAATTAAGTTCTCGAGTGTATTCAGGGATTCTGCTATGGTGATAAGTCAGATCAAAGGCGAGTGGGATACGAAGCACCCGAATCTCATTCCTTACAAAGAGTATGTACTGACATTGCTCCCGCACTTTGAGGAGGTAACCTTTGAACATTTCCCACGAGAGGAGAACCAATTGGCGGACGCGCTAGCTACCATGTCTTCTATGTTCAAGGTTAGGTGGGAAAATGAAACTCCCTAAATCACCATTGAGAGGTTGGATGAACCAGCACATTGCTGTGAGATCGAAACCGAAGAAGTCGCAGACAAACCCTAGTTTCACGAAGTCAAAAGGTATCTTGAGGTTCAGGAGTATCCCTAAAGGGAATCTGTCAATGCTAAGAAGTTTCTGAGAAGGTTCGCTGCAAAGTTCTTCCTTAGTAATAGGATCCTCTATAAACGCAACCATGACTCCACACTACTACGGTGTGTAGACAAGAGAGAAGCAGAGAGGATCATGACAGATCTACATGAAGGCACCTTCGGAACCCATGCTAGTGGACATACCATGGCTAAGAAGATCCTACAGGCTGGATATTACTGATCCACTATGGAAGCCGATTGTTATCAGCACTCTCGAACTTGTCATAAGTGCCAAATCTATGCTGATAAGGTGTACGTGCCTCCAGTCCCCTTAAACGTCTTGACAGCTCCTTGGCCCTTTGCAATGTGGGGCATCGACATGATCGGTGAGATCAGACCTACTGCGTCTAACGGGCATTGTTTCATTCTGGTGGCTATTGATTATTTCACGAAGTGGGTTAAGGCAGCTTCCTTTACTGCAGTAACCAAGAACGTCCTAGCGCGGTTTATCCGTCACAATCTGATCTATTGATATGGTGTACTAGAGAGAATTATTACTGACAATGGTACGAATCTCAACAACACAATGATCATCTAGCTCTATAAACAGTTTAAGATACAACATCATAACTCTTCTCCCTACCGGCCGAAGATGAACGGGGCTGTTGAGGAAGCTAACGAGAACATTAAGAAGATTGTACAGAAGATGACGGTGACATACAAAGACTGGCATGAGATGTTACCATTCGCTCTTCATGGGTATCGTACCGCAGCAGGGACGTCGACAAGGGCAACACCCTACTCTCTGGTATATGGTATGGAGGCAGTCCTACCCATAGAAGTCCAGATACCTTCTCTCGGGATTATGAAGGATGCAGGTTTGAGCAAAGACGACTGGGTCTAAACCCGGCTTGATCAGTTAAATCTAATCGATGAAAAGATACTTACTGCTATCTTCCATGGTCAGACGTATCAAAAGTGAATGATCAAGGCTTTTAACAAGAAAGTCAGGCGTCAAGAATATCAAGTCGGGGATCTGGTGATCAAACACATCATACTTCTGCAAGGTGATCCCAGTGGCAAATGGACTCTCACGTACGAAGGGACATTTGTGGTTAAGAACATATTCTCAGGAGGAGCTATGATTCTAACCACCATGGATGGTGACGACCTTCCTCATCCTGCCAATGCAGACATAGTGAAAAGATACTACGCATAATCAAAGACCCGCTAGGTTGACTGGCCTAGGCAAAAATAAGGGCTTCCTGGAGAACCAAAAGGGTTCGGGGAAAAGTAAGGGATGAAAATGAAAAAGAATTCGTACACCCGGCAAGTCGAAAACCCGAAAGGGAGGCTTGGGGAAAAAAGGGTATCCCGGTGGATTGAAAATCTGAAAGGGAAATCCAGGAAAAAGTTAGGGATTGAAGCGTATCACTATGTCTCATTGGATCATCTTGCGACCAGACTTTGGTATCGACTATCAAGCTCAGACGGCACCAATCAATCTGATTAACCTTCGGCCAAGTAGCAAAGTGATGAGATGCTTGAAGATACAAAGGCAATAGCAGAGTTGGAACCCAATGGGGTTGTTTCACATAGCTGTTTTTCCTTCTTTTACACAAATTGTATAATTTCTATCTTTCGGCGCCATTCTCTTACTAGGACGTCAGCCTCCTTGTACAAAACGCCTATTACAGGCCAATTTCAAAATCAATACAAGTCATTTTCACAAGAAAATTCAATTTGTTTTTTCTTTTTCTATTTTGTTTTGCAAGAACGTCCAATGATTTATTTTTGATATATGCATTTGAAAATTATTGCTGCTCATAAATATTTACATAAGAAACAAAAGACAATTACTCGTAATTCCAGAAACAGGAAAAAACAAGAAGTGTCAAACCCAACAGTTCCTCTGCCCAATAGGTATCGAGATAGAGCCAGCTTGGGAACATAATTGTTGGTACATACACTACCCATAGAGTAGAGGTATCCAAAGGCATTGATGTCAGCTTTCCCAAAATAGGATATAATTATCCCTAGCCAAGGTTCATAATCGCGGGCGAGTCAGTAAATTTCATCCCCAGCCAAGTTTGTTCCTCCAGATCGGCAGGTCTACCAACATGATATCTCTCCCCCCTAAGTTTGGTCCCCCCAGAGTTATTCTCCAGCATCTCCTCCTGAAAGAATATTTGTGAATCTCCAACAGTAGTCAGGGATTTATTTTCCCAGACGCGAGCATACCCCGACAACATTTCACGAACATACATCATGACATACGCATACATATCATATACAGCATAATCTCATTTATTGTGAGAACATCATCTCACCCTGCATTTCATGCATCGCATATAACTAACCCTGATATCTTTTTAGGAAAAGACGATTAGCTTCAATGAATCCAGCAGTTATACAAATCACATCTATAGACAACTAATGGAAACTCAGTTCCCGAAATCAAACGGGTCAACTAATCTACATTATCATATCAAAGTAACCTTACCCCGGTTCCTCCTTAAGTTTTACGCAAACTTATCTCAAAGTAACCTTACCCCGGTTCCTCCTGAATTTTTACACAAACTTATCTCAAAGTAACCTTACCCTGGTTCCTCCTGAAGTTTTACACAAACTTATCTCAAAGCAACCTTACCCAGGTTCCTTCTTGGTTCAGATGCAATTTTACCCAAACTCCTCACAAATCAGCCTTACCCAGGTTCCTTCTCACAGCCCTACTACCCAGGCTTTCATATCAAAGTAACCCTACTATCCAAGTTCCTTTTCACAGCCCTACTATCCAGGCTTTCATATCGAAGTAACCCTACTATCCAGGTTCCTTCTCACAGCCCTACTATCCAGGCTTTCATATCGAAGTAACCCTACTATCCAGGTTCCTTCTCACAGCCCTACTAACCAGGATTTCATATCGAAGTAACCCTACTATCCAGGTTCCTTCTCACAACCCTACTATCCAGGCTTTCATATCGAAGTAACCCTACTATCCAGGTTCCTTCTCACAACCCTACTATCCAGGCTTTCATCTTAAAGCAACCCTACTATCCAGGTTCCTTCTCATAACCTTACTATCCAGGTTCCTTCTCTCTTATCTCCAGACGACAGTCCACAACACTGTAATACATGGACCTAATCAAACACGATTGGCTTCGCATTTCCCTAGTAGAGTAACGGACAACTGAAGCTCCTAAAAATCTATTTCTTAACACAGATACCAATGTTCCTCAGCAGATTCCTCATCAACAACAACAATAGGCACTCCCGTCAAAGGGATATCTCGGGAAATCCACATTCTCTAGATGGCATCTTTAAGCCCATCTCTGACAATTCTCTGTCACATCCAGGATGACATCTTTAAGCCCATATCCGGAAATCTTCCATTATCGACCTCCAAAGGGAATCTGTGAGCCCATTCCCGATGTCACAAATCAAACGCCACTTCATGCGAGTGCAAATTTATGGGCACTCTAGTGTTCAATCATCTTCCACCTTCAGATCACGAAAGGCAGACAAGCCAATCTACATCCGCAGGTTTAAGAAGATTGAACAGGGGAAGCTGTTGTACCCCAAAATTTTCCCTCCAATTTTACTCAACAAATGTCAATTGAGGTCCCCAAGTTGCTCAAGGAAGTCCAATAGTTGACGAGATAAACTCTCTCTTAAGGTAGTATACCTCAAATTAGGGTTTCCCTTTTCATCCAGATGTGTGAACCACAAAAGGATCAAATGCTTTCCAAGGTTTTAATATGTTCCCAAGATCATCCATGCCATTATTCAGTCCTTACATAAGAAGTTTGCTCAGTCAACTGCTCAAATGCTTGAGAATCGACTACATTAGGTCAAAAGTCAATTGTGACCCACATACAGTCAAACCTCAAGATTTTGGGTCAACATCAACATTTTTAAGTGACTTCCATCATTTGATCAATGGTTGATCATGATTCCTCAAGGAATGCTCCAAATTCATCAAAACCCATAAGTTGCTAAATTAGGGTTTCTTAGTAAAAGTCAACCCAACTTTGACCAAGCATAACATCCACATGCTTTATCAGAAATTTTCCATCCAAAGCTCATTTTGAAGAGGATGCAATTCTCTACAATTCATCTTCATCTCACAAGTTCAAAATATGCACTCACAAAAAGATATGAATTCTACATTATAGGTCCTTTTGAAAAGTCTACAAAAACACCTCTTGGGTCAAAGCTTCATACATGAACATGGAAGATCCAATTGAAATGAAACCAAAAGGGTTGGTTAGGAGACATCCTAATCTTTCTAAAAAATCCAAGAACCCCCTCCTAGGATCAAAATTGAGATAGATATGCATTGTCAAAGTTGGCATTTTTTAGAAAATTGTCAAAAGTCAACATTGATCAAATTTGCATTTTTTTCCAAAGGGGCCCATGTTTTCTTGCTTGAAACATGTTTCTAATAGGACCCACGACCCCTGAGCTTTTACACCTATTATTTTATTACTTTTATCATTTATTTTGATTTTTTATTCATTTAAATCAAAATAAATCAAATTAAATGCTAAAATAATAAAAGCAAATCAAATCTTGGGATTTTTGTGCACATTTGGAGTCTATGTACAGCTAGCATGATGATCAATTAGTGCAAGACTCATTAGGGTTGGAAAAGATTGGATTGAAGCTTGTTTTAGAATGATATCTTACAAAAAAAAATCAAATCCAATTTCCATTATTTCTCAAGATTCATGCCAATTTTATAGACCTAACTCAGTCTATTATATGTATACAACAATTGCAGAGCAAAAGAAAGGGGTTAGCAGTCGTGAAAACACAAAACAAAGTTTCAAAAAAGTAACAAAAAGTGTTGGATCGTTTTTTCATTTAGAGATCAATTCAGACCATTCCAACGCTGCTAATCGATTCTTGGACCTTCCCAAAAGCCAATTGGATCATTTGCAAGGCTTGAAACACCCAGAAACGCGCGTAATTTCTCTTACGGTTTGCCCTTAAACTCAAAATCGATTATTGTATTCCTGGCATCTTTAGCATGTTTAAATCATATATTTGTAATCCTCATCATGTTTGCAAGCTAACTGTATTGTTTAATTGCATTTTTGAAGCCTATACATGTCGTTGCCATTGTTAGGGTTTACGTTTGCAATTTAGGATTTTCTTACACAGGTGAAATTAGGCTATAAATCAGGTACCATGATGCTCGTGAGGCCAAGACGAGTTGATTAGTACCATACAATTAATTTATCATGCTCGTATGAGATTTTTGAATTTTGGCAGGGTTGTAGTTACAGCAAACGTCTGTAGGTATAGGTCATAAACCTAAGACGATGGGTTGGAGGTAGAAGAAGGTGATTTGTTACCACCCTATTGGTATATTTGAATGCAGCGCGCGCGTTTGGTTTGTTTCAGGGCAGAGGATTTGTTTTTGTATATTATGAATTATTATTATTGTATTAACAACTAACAATAATGGCTCAGTTGGCAGCGTAGCATTGGTACAAGGCGTAAGGACCTGGGTTCGATCCCAGGTCCCAACGCTTTATTTTTTTTTCTTGCAACAGATCCAGTGCTCCACCCCTCCAGGCGCCTTCCATACAACCCTAGTATCCAGCCACTAGATGCATTGCTAGCCAGATCTAACGCTTCCTTCCTGAATGTCCTTGGTGCACCTCAAGTCAACGCTTGCACAGGATCCAGCGTGGTTGACTGGGCTCAGCTTAATGGGCTTGGAAATTCAGATTCTCACCCCCCATAATTCCTAACAACACAGGCCCATATTCTTTTTTCTTTATTTAGTTCTTTTATTTTAATTATTTTGTTTAATTATTTTTCACCAAATTAATTACTCTTTTTCTTAAAATCATAAAATCAACAAATCACAAAATACCAAAAAAGCATTTTTTTCAATAAAATATTTATTTTGATTTAATTAGAAATATAGGTTAAGTTGATTTCTTTTAAAATTAAAATCAAATAGAATTTAGGTTTTAATTTTACATTTATATTTCTTTTCTCAAATAAAAAACCAAAAAATACAAAAAATCTTTTTGTACAAAATATTTTATATTTCTTGAAATTATTTAATTTAGAAAATTAGGTTAATTTGATTTCTTGCATAATTTAAAAAAAACAATTAGAAATTAGGTTTAATTAATTTGCAATTAAATGTTTTCTTCAATAAAAATGCACAAAAAAATATTTTTCTCTCAATTAGGGTTTTAGATTATTTCAATCGTCCTCACATTTAATTTGCCTAGTGCTTGTTAATCATTTATCCATTATTTTGTAACTGCTCAGGGTTTATAATAGTTAACCTAGGGTTTTTATTTATCAATTTTCCCCCGATTTTTGGTCATGTAATTAATCCCCTCCCCGAAGCCTTGTAATAGCTAGGTTTATTTTCTCGCATTTTTAATTCCCGCAAATATTTAACTGCCTAGATGTATGCTAATAGGATTGTATGAAAAAATGCTTGAAATTTAAAACGGTAGATCACCTAATATGCAAAGATAACATTAACTGAAATCAAACACTTGCACATATTCACTCCTAGGGTTTGTCTCACTACGGTTGCCTTCGGTAAACAGTCATTAAGCATAGGAAATTTTAGTGGTCGCCCTCCAGTTTAAAAGATCAAAATGTTGCCTCGGAAATGTTGCCTCAGAAATGTTGCCTCAGAAAGATTTTAAGACTCTAGGGTTACTACTAAAGTGTGCTAACTATTGCTTTAGTGATTGTACTTGTCCCTTTCGAACGCCCCTTACAACTCCAACGATGGTTCTACCTACTCCTTAATAGTAGGATAGCGCTGTCTAAAGGAAATAGAACGGACAATCTTTTTTCGAGTAGGTAGAATCTTAATTACTTACACAATAAAAACTTTTCACACAAACACTTTCAAAACAAATTTTCAAAACAACTTCGCCACACTCTTGAGGACTGATACGAGGGTTATCACAAAGTAAAAACATTTTCAAGACAAACACACACACAAGAAATTTGAAAAAAATGAGCAAGTACCTAAGAGCCCATAAAAAATCATGGATAGAAAGGGTGTTAACACCTTCCCTTTCTATAATCTACCCCCCGTATTTAGAATATCTCGAAAAAAGGTTTTTTCTGTTCTTTTTCCTTTTCCATGATTGGATAAAATAAAAGTCGATGGCGACTCTTACTTACCGCGACATTTTGCGAACAAAAAATGCCAACCAGTAAAAACAGTCGGTTCTGCCACTATATCACACATTTCTCTTACCAGAAGTGGAATCACCTCTTCCATATGTCCTTCTCAGAGCTCTCAATTTGCTTTGTCTATGCTTCCAGATTTGACTTATTCTTCTAGATATTAAGGATAGTTCATCATCATCTGAAACTTCATTAGATTCTTCCTTAGCTTGGTAAGCCTTGGTTTTCCTAGAAGTAGACTTTAGAGCAACTGGTTTTACCCTCTTCTGAGGTTCATCTTATTCCAGCTGTATTTCATGACTTCTTAAAGAGCTAATCAGCTCCTCAAGAGAGGTGTTGTTCACATCCTTTTCCAATTTTAAGGCAGTTAGCATTGGTCTCCATTTAATAGGAAGACTTCTAACAATCTTTTTATCGTGATCTGCGGTGGGGTAACCTTTGTTCAGAACCTTTAGTCCTTCCACAAGAGTCTGAAATCTTGAAAACAGTGTTTGCACAGATTCATCGCCTTCCATATTGAAGGCTTCATACTTTTGAATTAAGGCAAGAGCCTTTGTTTCTTTTACCTGTGCATTTCCTTCATGTGTCATCATATGAGATAACACTTGGAAGAATGGTTCTTGCTTTGTATTGATTTCTTCATACTTTCTTTTATGCTTCAGTCATTGCACTTCTTGAAATTTTATGACCTTTACCATCTACTGGGTGAGTGTAACCATCAACTACCAAGTCCCATAGATCCAAGCCATATGCTAGAAAGTAACTTTCTATTTTATCCTTCCTGTAGCGGTAGAAATGTTCAATACTAAGCCATTGGATTGACTAGACTTTATACAAATCAAAATAAAAATTACCACCGCGCTTTATTGTTTCCAAAGGAATGGGAAAAGAGCGAATGACCCAAAAGAGGGGGAAAGATTCAAGGTAAGGGGGTTGGTTATGCAAAGGGAAGGTATAAGCACCCTAAACATCTACGGTACTCCGCAGGAGCCTCTTTGTAAAATCTGTATATTTTAACTATAAAAAAATGTTGTATATATAAAAAAAATGGATGGTGGAGGTGAGGAAAGAAATATATTTATTTTTATAATTTTTGGATCCTCCGCGGTTGCGAACCTTTAGTTCCTACGTACCACCTTTTCATGCAATAGGGGATTAGGATACACGTAGTTCCTCTTTTAAAAATTTAAAACACAAACGTGTTAGTTAATTTTATGAGATAAAACATCATTGTCATTATCCGTATGGAACACATACCTACTACCCACAATCATGAGAAAGGAGAATTTGTATCATCTCAAAATGGAGGATATGGCTTGGATTTTAAAAATCAACAATGCCTCACTCAACACTCAAGTGGAAAATATCTCTCTTCACTATATATTGTAGAAGTATAGTTGTTTGCATCACTACAAGGATTGAAAAGAGTTCAATCTTTTGAGAAAAGTTTAAAGATAAAAGCTAAAGTGGCAAAATGGTTTGAAATGAGATTGATTGACTTTTAGTCTTCTCACAAAAAAATGTAAAGGTATTATTAAGTTGATTGGAGTTTATTTATTAAAAATGTTTTGAAAATGCATGGACATAAGTCCAAGTTTTAATGAAAGTGGTTCAAGTTCAAAAACAAGAAGAGTTTTCAAAAAGGGAAAGAATATTTTTGAAATTAAAGAAGATGGGAGGAGAAGAAGGGAATATCCTAAAGCATAAGGTAAAAGCTAGGGATAAGAACCATCTAACCAACAAGAAACCAATACTTGACATTATGAGCCAAGATAGAATTCTCATTCCTTGGATTGAAACCAATCAAGCAAAGAAATACTATACCTCTTGAGAGAACCAAACTTCAAGTCTATTAAGTTTTCACAAAAATAATTGGGTAGAGTAACGGCTGTATACGGATGAATTCCAGATTACAAATAAATGGTGTAATCACAAAAACCTGCACACAAAAATAAACAAGCAACCCAATGTCTTGAGGTAAACCTCAAGAACTCCAAACAAGATAATCAGATAAGATCTCCAAGATAGGTCAAGGTTTCTAATCCTAAGCTCAAGAAAAGTCCCATTCTCCATAATGCCAAGGATAGTAACCAAATAGTCCAAGCACCATTAAAGATTCTTTAGGGTTTATGTTGATTATTAAGTGTTTTAAGAAAGGAAAAGAAAAGCTCAAGTGAGCAAAGTAAAAATGGCAAGAAAATTAATGCTCAAATGAGCAAAGATGAAAATGACATGAAATGTAAATGCTAAAAGTAAATAGTACATAAAGCATAAAAAAATAAAAGTATAAGGTAAATAAGTCAATAATTAGTGGTTAGTTGGATTACCATCTTGAAGCTTGCATTTGGAACTCATTAGAGGATTGGTAGAACCAAAGCCTCTACACAACAAGTTGCATTTGCTTTTTGTCAACTATATCATCCATTTGGAATTCTCATAAGTACCATTTAATGATCAACGATGTTTAAGTGATCCGCATTGACCAAAGGTGTTGTAGATCCATTAGAGGATTGGTAGAACCAAAGCCTTCACACAATGAATCTCAAGGTTATTGGATCAAAGAGATCAAATTAACATACTTGGGCTTGCAATCATAAGTTTGGGCCATGAATGATCATTTATTCGAATCGGGACAAAATTTAGCGCTATGTTAAGCAATCGTAAGTGGACTTATATAGAAGTCGCACCTATTTTGAGACCGGTCAATAGCCATTTATGCACCATTTGTTTTGAGACATGATATAGAGATCATACTTCAACAACATCTAGTGCAATAAGAAAGGGATGAGATGAAGAGGGATGGGAAAATATACAAACCACATTTGAATTAAATTTTAATCAAACTATTATTAAAATCATTCATCCATTTTTGTGGAGTTAAACTCAACACCATAGATCAAATGATGTTAATAAAGTCCATGATCCAAAACCTAACCCAAGATCAGCCAGAAAATAATCACAAAATAATATCACATTTAATATACATAAAAAAGGATTTTTAAAAATGTTTTAAAAATAGAAAATAATGAGAAAATATCAACTATGTTCAAATTAATCAAGAAATGAAAAGTAAGACCATAGAAAAATCAGAAAAAGGCCCAACTAATTTTACAATTTTTTTGGTAATTTTTTAAAGTCAGAAACTATTTTTAAAATTAAAATAAAAGGGTAAAATAAACAAAAAATGGTAAAGAAAAAGTAAAGTCAGAAACAAAAATAAAATGAGGTCACCAATATTTGTCACAATATCATTGGATCATTCCATAATTTTTTTAGAATTTAAAAATGTATAAAAGTATTTTTAAACATTTAAAAACAAATCAAATAAGTGTAAAATTTGTAAAAAAATACAAAAACACAAAGTTAAATTGTGAAAAAATAAAAATCAGAAAGAGAATAATCAAAAATATTTTTCATAATTTTTTCAGATTTTATGGACTAAAAATGAATTTTCTATGATTTTTTGAAATTTAAAACAATTAAAATATAAAAATCCGAAAAAGAAAATAAAAGTAAAATATGTGGACCATCAGATGAAAGTCAAAACACGTTAGTAATCAAATCCAAGGGATATGGTGCGATGTGCATATCATGGTCATTAATGAATATTGTACAGAATCATTAATTAAATCAGAATTTGAAAAATACAGATAGTGCGCCTTCATTGGTTAGAAGATGACACGTTGGTCATCTTCAACCTCCAGCCATCACGAATTGTAGGTCTCTCAAACTGAAAAATCAGAAGCTCAGAATTATGTCATTCGCTTCGTCTCTTAAAGACGAAGACAACCACACCCTCGTGCCAAATTTGTATAAACTGTAGCTCAAGCAATTTGGAAGGAAAATTTTGAAAAGGGATTTGAAATTTCATGGTCAAAATTTGTTTCCAGTAAAAGGTAAGTGGTGCGACTAGAACCAGGGCAATGAGAGCAACACAATGATGTTAGAGTTTTAAAGAATTGATGAAGGAATCTACCTATTGAAATTGAGTTGCAGAGCTCTGAAACTGGACTTCTATGGAGCAGTATAGGGCACGATTCTTGAATGTAATTATATGGTTAGCTTCAGGGAAGATCAAGGAAGGTGAATTGATGGAAAAATTGGATTGAAAAAGGGTAGAGAATGGATTTTGAAGTTACAGAAAATTGAGTTATGGAGTAAGTTTGGCAGGGTGATTCTGGCTATCCAAGCTTGGGAAATTGAATGGGATAGTTCATGTATTTATAGGAGAAGCGAATGGGATCAAAAGGAAGAGTGAATGGTGCATTTTGGAGGGAAATCATGCACACCTGATGCACGAGTGAAGTGTGATACAAACTTCATCAAAACTCATCCAATTCTTGCGTTTTGATGCGCTAAACAAATCTGGAACTTCACTAAACATGTTTAGAGGCAAAAACTTTTGGAAAACATGTGATTAGAGGCCACATTATGGATTCCAAAATTCTTACTTGGTGAGAAATTCAATTTCATAGTGCCAACTTCTGACCAATGGCATTTTCAACTCAAGGGGTCTTAGGGCATGATTCTTGATGCTTTAGAAATATGAGGTTACAAGCTTTTCAATGGAAAAAGAATAGAGTTAAATGGATTCTTGAGATGAAAGTTTCATTGAGTCAAAATTGAAGAAAAATGGTTGACTTTCCATACTTAGAAATATTTCATATTATTCTTCAAAAATGACCTATAATGTCTTGCATCCAAACATGGCCTTCCACTTGGAATTTGCTCTTGACCAAAAAATATGGCATGAATTATACCTCTTGAATGACAATTTGAAACTTGGATCATTCAAAATATCAAAAATTTGAGCAAGTTATGACTTGTTGAAGTTGGCAAAAAATCATGCAATGACCTATAATATTTTGCATCTTTAAGGAAACTTCCATCCATTTTCCCACTTTTCACATAAAAGAAGGCATAAAGTTCACATCTTTAAGATCATTATGGAAAAAGAATGGACTCAGGGTGATAAAAATTGACCATTTTAGGACCATTTGAAGTCACTTATGTAAAATTGTGGATTCATCTGGATGACTTGTAATCTTTCTTCTTCACCAAGTTCCTTCCACATGAAAACTCCTTGGAACTTTTGAAGTGATTTGTTGATAACCCTTTGAAAAGGAGGATATCTTTGGAATCACTCAAAAATACTAAAAGGTGAGAAAGATGTACTCCTTTGAAGTTCAAAACCCTAGCTCCTTGATCAAGACAATGCTTTGAGGAACTTTGACAAGTTTGAACAAACTTCTTGTACCAATATTCTTGCTTTGTGAATAAAAGTTGTTGAGAATGATAATGAGGACTCATAGCCACAAAAACCATTTTTATATCTTAAAATTTGATAGAAATATGCTCTTGTGACCAATAGGAACAAGGCCTTGTCCAAACATGACAACTTCTCCAATCAACCCCTTGTACTTTTGAGTCAAATCTAATAACCTTGAAATGTGATGAACCAAAGCAACCTTGCCATGACAATTCTCCAAAAACTAATCCAATGGTGAGGTTTTAACTTCTAAAGCTATATTGACTAGGGAATGGAAATAAACTCGTGAACCCATGGGGTAGCTTGTTAAATCTCATTGCCTTCACCTACATGGATAACAAGCAAGACAAACCAACATGCATTTTATTAGTTAGATGAAGAAAACAAAACAATATTCATGATCACAAAAGGAACATAAGTCAAGGTGCTTGGTAATCCCTCAAAAAGGGCAAAACTAAATGTAGGGAGGGGAACCAAGAATCCTAGTGTGATCTTGTTGTGAGTGAATCAACATGGTATGATGAAGGGATCTTAGGGGCAAAAATTGGGGTAGAACAACTGCCCTTATTTAAGTTTCTTCTATCTGGAGATATGAAGGTTAAAAATCTTCGTGTCGACGCGATCGAAGATACTTAAATATAAAACAAACCTTATTTTTTGCCCTAAGATACCATGCGAATGCTTATGATCATGAATGCATATGAACAGGACCAAAGAGACGCAAAATAACACTGTGGATGTAACAATAATAAAGAAACAAAGGAGCACCCCCCACCAGGAAAATAAATCACTGGTGGACCCAGAGAACTGAATCAGATAGGATGGTAGGATGGTCAAAGGACACGCCAACTTCTACTGAAGGCGAAGCTACCGACGTTTACTGAAGGTAGAGAGAAAGATAACAAACATCGACATTCACTGCCAATGTCATACCAACTTTCACTGAAGGTAGAAAGAGAATATATCATATCACCGTCGTTCAATGACAATGAACTACCAACATTCACTGAGGGTAGCAAAAAGATAACAAACACCGATGTTCACTGCCGATGGTCTACCAACTTTCACTGAAGGTAGAAAGAGAATATATCATATCACTGTTGTTCACTGACGATGAACTACCAACATTTACTGAGGGTAGCAAAAAGATAACAAACACTGACGTTCACTACCGATGGTCTACCAACTTTCACTGAAGGTAGAAAGAGAATATATCATATCACCGCCGTTCACTAACGATGAACTACCAACATTCACTGAGGGTAGAAAAAAGATAACAAACACCAACGTTCACTGCCGATGGTCTACCAACTTTCACTGAAGGTAGAAAGAGAATATATCATATCACCTTCGTTCACTGACGTTGAACTACCAACGTTCATTGAGGGTAGCAAAAATATAATAAACACCAACGTTCACTGTCGATGGTCTACCAACTTTCACTGAAGGTGGAAAGATAATATATTATATCACCGCCGTTCACTAACGATGAACTACCAACGTTCACTGAGTGTAGTAAAAAGATAACAAACACCGACGTTCACTGCCGATGGTCTACCAACTTTCACTGAAGGTAGAAAGAGAATATATCATATCACCGCCATTTACTAACGATGAACTACCAACGTTCATTGAGGGTAGAAAAAAGATAACAAACACCGACATTCACTGTCGATGGTCTACCAACTTTCACTGAAGGTAGAAAGGGAATATATCATAGCATAACCGTTCACTGACGATGAACTACCAACATTTACTGAGGGTAGCAAAAAGATAACAAACACCGACATTCACTGCCGATGGTCTACCAACTTTCACGGAAGGTAGAAAGAGAATATATCATATCACCGCCGTTCACTGATGATGAACTACCAATGTTCACTGAGGGTAGAAAAAAGATAACAAACACTGACGTTCACTGCCGATGGTCTATCAACTTTCACTGAAGGTAGACATAGAAAATATCATACCACCATCATTCATTGACGATGAACTACCAACGTTCACTGAGGGTATAAAAAAGATAACATGTTTCCCTAAGATTCTGGTGTTTCACCTAGAACGGTTATCAACTTCTTCTTTAACCAAGGCACTCTGCCTAGAAAGGATAATATATAAGTTTTCTCAAATAAAGAGACTTGCTACTTGTTGTCACGGAGGATTGTAAAAAGAGATGAATTTTTGGGAAGGAGGTATGACTTCCCGGGGAGATGCCATGATACTCTTGCTGAGGGGATAAAGTATTCTTGTGCAAAATAAATGCACCAACCAAAACTTGGGGTATTCAACAATCCAAAGTGAATAGCATTGTCGGGGAACCACAGATCTAAACCAGAAATAAACTGGAATGAAACAGTCAACCAGAATTCATCCTTTGTGAAATAAACTCAAGAAGGAAAACCAAATTTATCCAAACAAGGAGCTGTATCGGAAGGCTTAAAGCAAAAATCTTCAATGAGGGACAACTCAGTAGGGAAATTGAAAGAATTTACATTTTCTGCTTAAGTCCAACACTCTATTGAAAAGAGGGCAACGTAACTCTGCAAAATAGGGTAATATGTAAACAAAAATATTATTAAATGTCAATGAATAATGATATGCTAATTTTAGCTATGCATGATGTATGTATGAATGTATGAGTGCTATCGTGTGTATGCTGACAAAACAGATACATAATTATTGGGAACAAACAAGCAAAACCACCTCAGGCACTAACAACACTCGGCTAAACTTCATCCAAGATGATCATTCCAAGAAAGGTAAAGGCCAACTGCGGAAACAAAACCTACTATCTGCTTTAACTTTACTGGGGAGAAACATAATCCGGAAGTAGACAAATCAAAGTGATGAAATAAACGGATACCGAGATAGAACATTCTTCTTCAGGCTTCATCGGGAAAACCAGTGTTTTTTCAAAAGTAAAATGCCTAATGGAGATTGCAAGACCAATCTCAAATAAAGCAGACTGACACTGAAACATCCAAACTTCGCTGGGGAATTCAAGCCTACTTCACTGGAGAAAAATGTGGATTGAAACTTCTCATCATGAAAACTCAGAAAAGAGGAGAAATGAATCCAAACTTGACCGAGGATACCAGAATCATGAACCCAATACGGTGAAAACAACCCGAGTAGACCTTCCCCAGGGGAACAAAAGCTTCTCAAAACAACTGGAGTTTGTCCATTTCTGGGATCACCATTTTTGTTGTCATTGCTTCATCACAACTCTCAAAGTAAAAGTAAATTGTAAACATCATTTCTTTTGAAAAATCAGTTTTTTTATTTAATCTCTTTGCTTTGAAAGTTATTATTATTAATAAATGGAGTCTTTGCAAGCTAAATAAAATAAGAAACACAAAGAATTAGGTAAAAGCTCGAATTTCATTAATAGAATGGTAGTCTGCGAATGGCGAGACTCCATAGATGATTACAAAGTTTGAGAAATGATAATACATAATAGAAAAGATACATTAAGATACAATGACCACTGTCCCCCCTAACAACTTTTGAAATCCTGAGCAGCAGCTTTTGTTGAAGTATGGTGAGGATATGAGAAGATTGTTGCTTCAACAATCAAGTCTTGTCTGACGTAGTTACTTGCCAAGAAAATCCCTAACTTTTGTCTAAGCTGCCCTTGCGGGTTTTCGGCCTACCGAGACGCTCCTTTTTAGCCTAAGCCGCCCTTTCAGGTTTTCAACTTATCGAGCTATTCTTTTATTTATTTAGGCAAAGTATTTCTTGACTGCGTCAGCGTTCATAGGACGTGGGAACTCCTTACCATCCATAGTTTCGAGAATTAATGCACCGCCAGAGAAGGCTTTCTTGACAACATATGGGCCTTCGAAATTGGGAGTCCACTTGCCCATAGAATTGGTGTTGAAAGACATGATCTTCCTGAGCACGCGGTCGCCTTCTCTGAATTCACGAGGTTAGGCCTTTTTATCAAAAGATTTCTTCATTCTTCTTTGATATAACTGGCCATGACACAAGGCTGTCATTCTCTTCTCCTCAATCAAATTCAATTGGTCAAACCTGTTCTGGACCCATTCAGCCTCGGCCAACTTGGTTTCCATTATCACACGCAACGAGGGAATCTCTACCTCGACTGGGAGTACAGCTTCCATTCCATACACTAAGGAAAACGGGGTTGCTCCTGTTGAAGTGCGGACATATGTTCGATATCCATGCAGAGCAAAAAGGAGCATTTCATGCCAATCCTTATAAGTAATAACCATTTTCTGGATAATTCTCTTGATATTCTTATTAGCAGCTTCAACAACCCCATTCATCTTTGGCCTGTATGGAGATGAATTGTGATGGACAATCTTGAATTCTTCACACAGTTCTGTCATCATCTTGTTTTTCAAATTTGAGCCATTGTCAGTGGTGAAGACAAACCATGATTGACAAAGAAGGCAAAGATTTATGATCAAGCTCAAAGCATATATGGACAAAATCTTCAGTTCAAAGCTCTTAACAACTTTCAAGGTATAATGATATTACTTACTTTGATCTTAAGATATAGATACTCAATGGTGACTAAGAAATGTTTTATAAATCATTATTCAAGTTTTTCAAAGTTAAAATTCATTTTTCACTTGAGTGCAATCGATTTGCATATTAGTGCAATCGATTGCATGCTTCAATTTTTCAGATCTTTTTCTTTTGTTTCTCAGTGCAATCGATTTACATTACTTGTGCAATCGATTGCATAGTTAAAATTTTCAAAACGTTTTCTTCTGTTTCTCAGTGAAATCGATTTACATTGCTTGTGCAATCGATTGCACTCACTTATTTTTTGCTACTGACTTCACATGCAATCAATTTACATTACTTGTGCAATCAATTGCACACTTAAAACTTTTGAAAATATAGCTGTTGAAACCCCGTGCAATCGATTTACACAAAGGGTGCAATCGATCGCATGCTGCACGATTTTGAAAAACAACAGCTTTTCACATGCCTGTTCATAATACCTTTTCATTGAAACCTTTCACTCAATCTTGGCATTTGTTCATGATTCATTTTTAGAACTTTATGATGTTTCAAAAGGGTGTCATGAACATATAAATATTCATTTTCAAAATCATTTTCAACACCTCTTCTAAATATATTTTCTGAATTTTCAAAATACAAACTCAAGCTTTTCTTTACTTTCATACATAAGTTTTCTGCACACTTTCATACATTGTTAAACAGAAAACTTTGAGCAATTATATCTTGAGTCATTATACAATATTATTATTGGAAGATAAGATCATTCATTGTTAAGTCACTCTAAATGATCAATACTACTCAACTCACTCCAAATCAAATATTGATAGTTACTTACTTATTTTTCCAGGATTGTTGGAAATAAGTTTAAGTGGTTTTTAAATCTTGTCTTTCCAAGATTGTTGGATACAAGTGTAGTCACTTTGAGAGGATTGTTCTCATTGTTGACATAGTGAAAATCCAAGAGGATTGTTCTTGGTCCAAGAGGATTGTTCTTGGCATTTTGGTAGTTCTTGTTTTAAGTTTGCCACAATAAGGAAATCTCTTTCATGTTGAAAGGTGACTGGAGTACTCTCGAACTGTGAGGGGAACCAAGATATATTGCCTGTGTCTCTTTATTTTTCTGCACTTTACCCTTTCCTAAACTCACCATAACCATAAAAATAATATCCATCATCACTAAAACCAGAATTTTTTAAAGTACCTAATTCACCCCCCCCCCCCGTTAGGCGCACTTCGTACTTACAATTGGCATCAGAGCGGGTTATAGGTAACATGATCCTAAAAGATCTCGAATGGCTTCCGCAAATCAAAATCCTGTTTTCAGATATGGTGGTAGTAACAACAAGCCTCCTCTATTTTGTGGTGAATATTTTGACTTCTGGAAAATACGCATGAAGGCACATCTAGAAGCACAAGGAGAAGAAATATGGGATGCCGTCAAAAATGCTCCATTTATCCATATAACGGTAATCAATGGTGTTGGCTCATCAAAGCCTAAAACTGCATGGGACAAAGATGATAAGAAGAAAGTTCTCTATGATAAAAAGGCAATAAACCTTCTTCAAGGTGCACTTAGCATGGATGAATTCTTCCGTGTCTCGGCATGCAAAACAGCAAAATAAATATGGGATACCTTGGCACAAACTCATGAAGGAACTGTTGAAGTTATAAGATCAAGACTAAATACCCCGAGTCAAGAATATGAATTATTTCGAATGCAGCCCAGAGAAACCATTCTTGACCTAAAAAAGAGATTTGTGCACTTGACAAATCATCTAAGTGCTCTTGGTAAGACTTTGACAAATGATGAAATAAATCTAAAATTACTTATGTCCTTAACTAGGGAATGACAACCAAAGGTAACCGCAATTTTAGAAAAGAAAAGTCTCTCCTCTATGACTTCCGCAACATTGTTTGGAAAACTTCAAGAATATGAAACAGAACTCGAAAGACTTGAAAAGCATGAAAATCAAGAGAAGAAATCCAAGAATATTGCTTTGAAGATAGATTCCAAGGAAGTTGAAAAGGAAGACAATCCAGAAGAAGATGAAAGTTTCATGCTTCTTGTTAAAAGGCTTGGTAAGTTCTTAGGTAGAAATGACAAATCCTTTTCTCATTCAAAAGGAAAGAAACAATTTAAGAAAAAGGAAGCTTCCACATCAACTCAAGAGATCACATGTTATGAATGTGGTAAGCAAGGCCATCTCATGCCAGATTATCCAAAACTCTCCAAGAAAGGTTGCTTCAAAATCAAAAAGGGATTCAAGAACAAAAAGGCCTATGTTGGATGGGAAGATAATGAGATAAGTTCCTCATCCGATTCCGATGGTGATGAAAGTGCAAATCTAGCATTGATGGCCTCACACCATTCTGATGATGAAGACAATGAGGTTAGTAATGAATTTTCTCTTTTTGATAGTGATGCACAAGGTTCTATAGATGAACTATTGAATGAATGCAAAATTCTGTATAAAACTATTTCATCACAAAAGAAACAAATTTCATCCTTAGAAGAAAAATGTGAATCTATGGAAAAAGATTTCAAAGAAGAAAAACAAAAATTAAGTGATGAACAAAAACATAATTTTGTATGCAAAAATTGTGAATCACTCTCTTTCCAAATTGTCCAATTAAAAAGAGTCATTGAAAGATATGAAAAAGGCCAAATTTGTTTGGAAGGTGTTCTTAGCCAACAAAGATACTCCAATGGCAAAAGTGGTCTTGGATATTCAAAGTTTTCAAAACCAAGTTCTAATAAAACTATCTTTGTTAAGGCTAGTGATCAATCATCCAAAGAGAAAGTGAACAAACCTAAAATAGTTCATCACTATCCTAAAAAGAAAACATTTCCTAAGAAGAAATCTTATCCTTCTAGATATAGAAATAACTTTGAACCAACTTGTTTTTATTGTGGTATTAAAGGCCATACACCTAATGCTTTCTAAATGGATGTCAAAAGCGCATTCTTGAATGGATATATCTCTAAAGAAGTCTAAGTTAAGCAACCCCCGGGGTTCGAAAATTTCAAGAATCCATCTCATGTATTTAAATTGAGAAAAGCTCTCTATGGATTGAAGCAAGCACCAAGGGCATGGTATGATCATTTAAGCAACTTCTTATGCGAAAAAGGCTTTGAAAAGGGAAAAGTTGACAAGACTCTGTTTATCAAGAAAATCAAAGATGACACTTTGCTAGCTCAAGTCTATGTTGATGATATCATGTTAGGTTCTTCAAATCAAGAAATGTGTGAAGAATTTTCAGCAATGATGCAAGGAGAATTTGAAATGTCCATGATGGGTAAAATGAACTATTTTCTTGGACTTCAAATCAAACAACTAAAAGATGGCATCTTCATCAACCAATCCAAATATTGCAAGGAACTCTTGAAAAGATTTGACATGGATAAATGTAAGGCAATGTTTACACCAATGGGTTCCGGTTCATATGTTGATCAAGATGAATTAGGTGTTTCCATCGACATTACAAAGTATCGAGGTATGATTGTCTCCTTATTGTATTTGCCGGCAAGCCGTCCTGACATAATGTTTAGTGTTTGTCTCTGTGCTCGCTTTCAAGCTAATCCAAAGGAACCTCATCTCACGGCGGTAAAAAGGATCATGAAGTATCTCAAAGGAACAACAAATGTCGGACTATGGTATCCTAAATGTAGTGTTTGCAACTTAGTTGGTTATTCTGACGCGGATTATGCACGTTGTAAAACGGATAGAAAAAGCATAAGTGGTACTTGTCACATCCTTGGTAATGCATTAGTATCATGGGCCTGCAAGAAATAAGCATGTGTTGCTCCTAGCACGGCCGAAGCTTAATATATTGCAGCGACTAGTAGTTACGCCAAAATTTTGTGGCTCAAACAACAACTTCGTGACTACGGATTCGATCTAGGATGCATTCCTCTACGGTGCGACAATACAATTGCAATAAACATTACGAAGAATCCCATCATGCATTTAAGAACTAAGCACATAGATATACGACATCATTTCCTCCGCGATCATGTACTTCAAGGAGATGTCGAGGTAACCTTTGTAGATATTCATAATCAGCTTGCCGATATCTTCACTAAACCTTTGGCAAGAAAACCGTTCTACAAGATTCGACGAGAGCTTGGCATACTTGACGAACACGACATATAAGGTGCCTTTTATCCTTGTTATGATTTTGTTCTATGTTTTGTTTGTTAAATTTCTGTGTAATCGTTAAACAATTTGTGTTGCTTGTTTAATTAAAGTTTTCTCGATATATTGCTTTATTACTGTTGTTTTTTTTTGCATCTTTCCCTTCTTTTTGATAATGTCAAAGGGGGAGAAAGATGTGGTACTTTATGCTTGTATTTTTCCTTGTCTTAATTTTTTAAAGGTATTCTACAACCAAGATGAACAAATACAAAGGATTCCAACCTTCTCATACATAGGGAGATTTTTGCATCTTAGGGGGTGAAAAGCTCTTTCTGGAAACTACCACGCATAAAGCAAGATTGTTTGTCATCATCAAAAAGGGGGAGAATGTAAAATCAAGATTTTCAAATGAACTTTTGTTTTGATGAAGACAAACCATGATTGACAAAGAAGGTAAATATTTATGATCAAGCTCAAAGCATCTATTGACAAAATCTTCAGTTCAAAGCTCTTAACAACTTTAAAGTTATAATGATATTACTTACTTTGATCTTAAGATATATATACTCAATCATGAATAAGAAATGTTTTATAAATCATTACTCAAATTTTTCAAAGTTAAAATTCATTTTTCACTTGAGTGCAATCGATTTGCATATTAGTGCAATCGATTGCATGCTTCAATTTTTCAGATCTTTTGCTTCTGTTTCTCAGTGCAATTGATTTACATTACTTGTGCAATCGATTGCATACTTAAAATTTTCAAAACGTTTGCTTCTGTTTCTCAGTGCAGTCGATTTACATTGCTTGTCCAATCGATTGCACTCACTTATTTTTTGCTACTGACTTCACATGCAATCGATTTACATTGCTTGTGAAACGATTGCACACTTAAAACTTTTGAAAATATAGTTGTTGAAACCCCGTGCAATCACGATTTTGAAAAACAACAGCTTTTCACATGCCTGTTCATAATACCTTTTCATTAAAACCTTTCACTCAATCTTGGCATTTGTTCATGATTCATTTTCAGAACTTTATGATGTTTCAAAAGGGTGCTATGAACATATAAATATTCATTTTCAAAATCATTTTCAACACCTCTTCCAAATATATTTTCTGAATTTTCAAAATACAAACTCAAGCTTTTCTTCACTTTCATACATAAGTTTTTCGCACACTTTCATACATTGTTAAACAGAAAACTTCGAGAAATTGTATCTTGAGTCATTGTACAATATTATTATTGGAAGAGAAGATCATTCATTGTTAAGTCACTCTAAGTGATCAATACTACTCAACTCACTCCAAATCAAATATTGATAGTTACTTACTTATTTTTCCAGGATTGTTGGAAATAAGTTTAAGTGGTTTTTAAATCTTGTCTTTCCAGGATTGTTGGATACAAGTGTAGTCATTTGGAGAGGATTGTTCTCATTGTTGACATAGTGAAAATCCTAGAGGATTGTTCTTTGTCCAAGAGGAGTGTTCTTGGCGTTTTGGTAGTTCTTGTTTTAAGTTTGCCATAATAAGGAAATCTCTTTCATGTTGAAAGGGGACTGGAGTACTCTCGGACTGTGAGGGGAACCACGATATATTGCTCGCGTCTCTTTATTTTTCTGCACTTTACTCTTTCCTAAACTCACCATTAACCAGAAAAATAATATCCATCATCACTAAAACCAGAATTTTTTAAAGTACCTAATTCACCCCCCCCCCCCTCTTAGGCGCACTTCGTATTTATAGGACAATCTTGAATTCTTCACATAGTTCTATCATCATCTTGTTGTTCAAATTCGAGCCATTGTCAGTGATGATTCTGCTAGGCACACTATACCGGCATATAAGATTATTCTTGATGAAACGTACAACCACATGTTTAGTAACATTGGCATATGAAGTAGCCTCCACCCATTTGGTGAAGTAATCAATTGCTACCAAGATAAAACGGTGCCCATTCGAAGCTTTGGATTCTATCATCCCAAACATGTCAATGCCTCACATAGAGAAAGGCCACGGAGAGGAAATCACATTGAGGAGTGTCGGAGGCACATGTACCTTGTCTACGTAAATCTGGCATTTATGGCACTTCTTTACAAATTTGTAATAGTCAGATTCCTTTGTCAGCCAATAATAACCGGCCCTTAGCATCTTTTTAGCCATCAAATGTCCATTGGCATGAGTTCCAAATGAACCTTCATGAATCTCATGCATCAACATGTCTGCTTCGTGTCTATCCACGCATCTGAGCAAGACCATGTCATAATTTCTCTTGTATAACACATTTTCACTGAGGAAGAAACTGCCTGCCAATCTTCTCAATGTTTTTCTATCTTTCTTCGATGCATCAATCTGGTATTCTTGAGTCTGAAGAAAATTCTTGATATCATAATACCAAGGTTTTTCATAAACTACCTCCTCTGTTGTAAACACATGAGTGGGCCTATCCATCCGTCGAACCGTAATTCGGGGTATATCATTCCAAGTATTCACTTGGTACATAGAAGCCAGAGTTACCAGAGCATTCGCCATTTGATTTTCATCTCTAGGGATGTGATGGAATTAAACTTTATTGAAGAATGGTAATAATCTTCTAGCATAATCTTTGTAAGGGATCAACCCAGGGTGACGAGTATTCCATTCTCCTTTAATCTGATTTATTACCAAAGCTGAATCACCATACACATCTAGAATTTTGATTCTGAGATCAATAGCTTCCTCGAGACCCATGATGCAAGCCTCATATTCTGCCATATTATTAGTGCAATCAAATGTTAACCTTACAGTAAAAGGAATGTGTGATCCATGAGGAGTGACAATCACAGCACCAATTCCTTTACCATAAACATTCGCAGCTCCATCAAATATCATACTCCAATGAGATTCAGGGTCAGGACCTTCCTCAGGTAATGGTTCATCACAATCCTTCACTTTCAGGAACATCACATCCTCATCATGGAATTCATATTCTGCAGACTTGTGATCCCCCACTGGTTGGTGAGCAAGATAATCTACCAACACACTACTTTTAATAGCTTTTTGAGTATTGTATTCGATATCATTTTCAGATAACAACATCTTCCAGCGGGTAATTCTCCAAATAAGAGCAGGTTTTTCAAAAATGTACTTGATTGGATCCATTTTGGAGATCAACCAAGTGGTGTGATTCAACATATACTGCCGCAAATGCTTTTCTGCCCAAGCCAAAACACAACATGTTTTTTCCAGCATGGAATACCACAACTCACAATCAGTGAATTTTTTACTGAGATAATAAATGGTGAACTCCTTCTTCCCTGTTTCATCCTATTGTCCCAAAATACAACCCATGGATTTATCTAACACTGTCAGATACATAATCAACGATCTTCCTTCTACGGAAGGGAGCAAGATACATGGTTCAAGAAGGTATTCTTTAATAATTTCAAATGCCTTTTGGTAGTCATCCGTCCATACACAACCTTGATCTTTCTTTAACAACTTAAAGATCGGTTCACATGTTGCAGTCATGTGGGAAATGAATCTGGAAATATAATTCAAATGCCCAAGAAAACCTCTGACTTGCTTTTCAGTTCTTGGTGCTGGCATTTCTTGAATTACTTTGACTTTATCAGGGTCAACTTCAATTCCTTTCTGGCTAACAATGAAACCCAACAACTTCCCCGATCGAAACTAAAGGTGCATTTATTTGGATTCAAGCGGAGACGATACTTCCTCAAATGCTGAAACAGCTTCAACAAATCTTCTATATGCCCTTCTTCAGTATGGGATTTGGCAATCATATCATCAACATATAATTCAATTTCCTTGTGTATCAGATCATGTAATAGGGTTGTCATAGCCCTCTGGTACATTGCACCAGCGTTCTTCAACTCGAAAGGCATCACTCCAACAGAATGTTTCCCAGGGTGTGATAAACGTTGTTTTTTCCATGTCCTCTGGAGCCATTCTTATTTGATTATACCCGGAAAATCCATCCATGAACGAGAATACTTTGAATTCTGTTATGCTATCCACTAACATGTCAATATGCGGCAATGGAAAATCATCTTTTGGACTAGCTTTATTTAGATCTCTGTAATCTACACACATGCGGAATTTTCCGTATTTTTTTGGTACTGGGACAATATTGGCAATCCATTGAGGATACAATGACGTCACAAGAAAACCATCTTTAATCTGCTTTAGAACCTCCTCTTTGATCTTTACTGCCATATCTGGGTGAGTTTTTCTCAACTTTTGTTTAATTGGCGGACACTCTGGCTTCTACGGAAAACGGTGCTCGACAATATTTGTATCTAGACCAGGCATATCTTGGTAAGACCAAGCAAAGATATCCACATACTCCTTCAACAACTCAATCAACTTTCTATTTACATCGGGATGCAACGATGCTCCAATCTTGACCTCCTTTGGATCTTCTTCTGAACCTAAATTGATCACTTCCAAAGGCTCTTTATATGGCTGAATGGTATTTTCCTCGTGCTCAAGCAACTGTGAGACCTCTTATGGAATCTCATCATAATCTTCTTCTTCAGCCCCAAACACAGGACATTCAAAGTTGGGAGAGGGTGCAGGGTCATTGTATTCAACGGGTTTTTTAGTTAATCTGCATATATGATTTATGATTGCTTTTAGAAACTGACACATATAACAGTGATTATGCAGATTGAATTTCAGTTATTATTTATTTTGAAAGGTTTTATTTTATTTTATTACCATTTTCCAAGAAATAGCAGAAAGTAAAGACATAATTCGGGAAGCAAATACAACTTTTATTATTGATCTTAACAGTCACAACAAACAGAGAAGCCCTGCAACATTAATACTTCCACCTTGGGCAGAGTGAAAGCCTTTCAAGAAAAAAATATTAACAAATCAAATTACTTTGAAACATGTATGCAAGAGGGAACATCAATGGTGACCCAGTTCTGAACCCTGACTCTGTGCGTCACATAATTCGGCATTTCCTGCTCTGCTTCATCCTCCTCAACAACATTAACTCCGGAATCAGTTGGATGGAGGTAACTTCCGTTGCGGAAAACATTATGATAGCTGCTCATAGTAGACTTTGACTTCAAACTTTCGCCTTTGCTATTCTTCAGAGAACCCCGAGCCAGTTTTGTTCTTGTTCACAGGTAGATCCATAATTCATCCCCAGACTTCATTATGACCCTTACGCACAACCTGTTGCGCATCCTTCGGCGAGACCATGGAATTCTCATTTCTCCTTATGTTGTCAATGGATAAGGCTTTGAACCTGGTTCCAACAGCAGCTTCATCCGCTTCTACGATGCTGAAAGAGGATAAATGAGATATCAACAATTCCTGCTCCCCATTTATGATCACTACCTTCCCTTCACGCACAAACATTAGCTTCTGATGTAAAGTTGAAGTGACAGCCCCTGCTTCATGTATCCACGACCATCCTAGAAGACAACTGTAAGTGGGAATGATGTCCATGACCTGGAAGGTTATCTGGAACAAATTTGGTCCTATATGGATAGGTAAGTCCACTTCATCGATGATAGATTTCCTTGACCCATCAAACTCCTTCACAATGATGCCACTCGGGCGCATAGGCGTTCCATGATATTTCAACTTCATGAGAGTACTCCTTGGTATAACATTCAACGCAGATCCATTATCAACTAGCACATTGGATAGTGAATCATTCTTACAATTCATAGAGATGTAGAGGGCCAGGTTGTGATTCCTCGCTTCATCTGGCAATTCATCATCGCAGAAACTCAAGTTATTACATGACGTAATGTTTCCTATTACGCTGCTGAATTGATCTATTGGCATATCACTCTCCACAAAGGCTTGGTCCAGTACCCTCATCAAGGATTCTCTATGAGCAGAGGAGTTCATCAATAAATCTAAGATAGATATTTTTGAAGGAGTCTGCAGTAGGTGATCTACAATTCTGTAGTCGCTCATCTTAATTATCTTCAAAATATCATCCACTTCTTTCTCTAACGTAGCTCCACTAGTATCTCATGTAGCCTTCTTAGGTTCATCATCCTCAGCAATTTTCTTTCCAGTAGCAACATCTTTCTGAACAACCGGCACAAACACACGACTGCTACAGGTCACCCTGCTATTTTCAGCTATATTTCCAATATCAGGCATTGGCTGGATGGGAACTTCCACTCCATCTTCTAAGATTGTAGCGTTGTATTTGTAAGGCATAACCTTATCTGATTTTTAGGGGATAGGACCTGGTAAACTAATCACCAATGGGGTAACAGTTGGCTTGCTATGATACTCCACTTCAAAATGGGCGGGTGCACCAAAATAAGGCACGATGACATTTAACCCTTCTTCAACATATTTAGTCATCAATAAGTAATTTCTGGAAAACAAATCTTCGTCTGAAGAGAAATACTCATCTGCGGAGGCATACTCTTCATCTGACTCTTCTTCCGTTAAACAAACCTCAACCATATCAACCTCATGATAATCATCCCTCCGACCCATAATCTTGATAGTTCTATTGTCTAACAACAACTGAACACCCTTATTCACGATTGAACATCCTTGGGGATCTCGACATCAAACTAGGCAAGATCCATATTGGTGTCCCACGTGACCAGCGGTGTGGCAGAAGGTAGCATGCAACTGCACGAGATCCTCATTCATATCCTCCACATCAAAAAACTATGAACTCACCAGGACATTCGGAAACAATGTTCACTTCCTCTTCATACTCTTCCCTAGGCCTGATTATGTCGATGAGGCCCTCATCCACCATCTCCTGTAAATCAGCCTTTATCTTCTCGCAACCATGTATGCTTGTACTACAAATAGAACAACCAGAATGGTCATGCGTATATTAGCTAAATTCATAGAGGTCTGCGTGCATTTTCACCAAATCTCCTCTAATATGATTAGTATCAAAAATTCGGAAGTCTCCTAGACAACCGGCCACCATATTCACAGCATTTACTCCCCCGTGCTTGGGTAAAGGGTTATCTTTCACATTAGGTCCCACGTCCTTGAAAGATAGAACACCTGACTTTACCAATTTCTACACCTCAATCTTCAAAGGATAACAATTCTCAAGATTATGCCCTGGTGCTCCTTGATGAAAAGCACATGTTTGGTCTGCCTTGTAATACCAAGGAAATGATGATGGTAAGGAGGGAGGTGGTCGTGTCTGGACCAACTTCTTCTAAATCAATGCCGGTAGTAGCTCTATATAGCTCATGGGAATAGGGTCATAACTCTCTCTTCTCTGATTATACCCTTGATTCCCCTGCTGGGACGGTCTCTGATAAGCAATGGTAATTGGAGCGACATTCCTAACAGGAATAACTGAGGCGACTTGCTGATGACGCTGATAATTCCTTCTAGGAGCATTTACCCTCCTCTCTTGTATAACATCATTTGTATCTCCTTCTTTCTTCTTGGTAAACCCATAAGATGGCTTCTTTACACCTCCGGATACTTCACTCTTTGTCAAACGACCTTCTCTTACAACCTCTTCTAAGCGGACACCCATTCCTACCATCTCAGTAAAGTCACTTGGCGCACTTGCTACCATCCTCTCGTAGTAGAAAGCGCCCAGCATTTTCAATAAAATCTTAGTCATTTCCTTCTCTTCCATGGGAGGAATCACTTGGGCGGCTACCTCACGCCATCTCTGTGCATACTCTTTGAATGATTCCCTGTCTTTCTGAACCATGGTCGTAAGTTGGTCACGGTCAGGCGGCATATCCACGTTGTACTTGTATTGTTTGATGAATTCTTCTCCCAAATCATTAAAAGTATGGATATTTACACTGTCCAAACTCATATACCACTTCAACGCAGCACCGGTCAAACTCACCTGAAAAAAGTGAATCAGCAGACGCTGATCATCAGTATGGGTAGACATCCTCCTTACGTACATCACCAGATGTGCACGAGGGAAAGTGTTGCCCTTATACTTCTCAAATTATGGGACCTTGAACTTAGCAGGTATCTTAACGTTCGGGACCAAACATAGCTCATTCACATTCTGCCCAAATAACTCTTTTCCCCTAAGGGCCTTCATCTCTCTTTGTATCTTGTCAAACTTCTCTTGAAAATTATCCATTCTATCATAAAGACCCAAAACTTCACTCGGTGGAGGGAAACGACGACACACATCATCATTAACAAACGGAACAATATTCACCGAAGGAGGTGTAGCAAGAACAACATGCACCACCGGAGGTGCTAGAGTAACAATAGTCTGGACCACTGGAGTATCTTGAGGACCAAGATTGAAACCTTCAGATGAGAAATTCTCTGGCATTCCCCATGGATAACCTTGAGGCATGCGATTCTGAACAACAGCCGGAGTAGCAGATACGTGAACAGTCGGAGCTTTAGTAGTTGCCCTTGTTGGTTGAGGTTGAACACTCAGTGGCTGATTCTGAGCAGCCACTAGAGCTTCCATCAGAGTAGTCAGATTGGCCATGCCGACCTTCAAAGCAGAAACTTGCTCGTGCAGCTCGCAATTCTCTTGTTCTAAGTTGTCCATCTTATTTCTGAAATTAGCCTGAGTGCTGTAGTGATGAGTCAGCTTGCTGAACGAAGTAAAGAAGCTTGGTAAGACACCTGGATATGCATAACAAATGCAATAGAAATGTGCAATATGATGCATGATATGTAATGCACATGATTATTTTTACTTTGTTATTTAATATTTCAAGGGATTTATAGATTTATAGACATATTGCAAACATCAAAGTAATAAGGCTTTTAAAATACTGAATTTTTTTTATAATAACTCCAAAATAGATTACAAGTTTCAATGATCCCAAGTACAAGATGAAAATAAAATCTAAAACCCTGAGAAATAGAACTGATGGAGATCACTCTGTACGTTGGCGCTTCCCCGTAATCCTAGCAATCTGAGCCTTCAACCTCTGGTTTTCTTTCGCATATCTAGTGGTAACCTCCTTCCAATCATCTGAATCAAGAAGTGAGTGATCAGCACCTGATTGAGGCTTAGGAAAAAATAAATCCCCTTGCCTCCCCATAGACTCTACCGCTCGACTCTCAAGGATCTCAATCAAGTCGTCTTTCTCCTTCAGGTCTGCTCTGTAGGAACTCTCTAAAGTTTGGAACTTATTCTTCCAAGCATCCCTTTCCTGTTGCATCCTAACCAAAGAAAGTTGCAGCTCTTCTAGATCATCTAATAAGGGAGGAGTGGTATTCACAAATAGATCAGGCATGGGTGTTGTTGTAACCCAAAATTTGCCCTCCCATTTCCTCAACATTTTCTCATCACAAAACCCTTGGAGCTCAAGATCCAGTTAGGGTTTCCTCTGCTCAAGACTTCTCCTTGCACTGTGGACCCAAATTAGGGTTTGTGTTTGAACAAAGATATTTTGACCTAAAATGCCTAAGATGACTTTCATGCTTCATATTGGACTCCCAAGTTTATCCATACCAAGTTGCAAGTCTTGATTCCAAATTTTGCCCAGTCAATTGGACAGTTGACCTAGAAATCAATTGTATTGGGGAAAAAGTCAACTGTGGCCAATTGACAGTCAAATCTCATGAAAATTGACCCACATCAACATTATGAACTCACATGGACCATTTGATCAAGTTTGGATCACAATTCCACAAGAAATTTGATCAGATCACCAAAAGGGCAAAATGGTCATTTTTAGGGTTTTTACTGCACAAAGGCAATTTTTGACTGTTTGACCTAGCCAATGGCAAACCAAGCTCACATATGGACTCAAGGACCCCATGGAATTGTCTTGACATAATCAACAAGTTCAAAAGATCCCAAATGCACAAGATTGACAGTTGAATTTCCCAGTCAATTGATCAATTTTGACTGTATACTGAAAAGTCAAACTTTGACTTTTTGGTCAAAATCAAGTGTCAAGATTCATTTTTCATCAAAACATGCCAAATCATGAAACTTGTTCATCAAGAAATCAAGAATTGCAAATTAGGGTTTGAAATGAAGATTTTTCATAACTTGTAATTTTTCTAAGTTATGAAAAACCCTAATTTTTTCTAACTTTGTCCCACTTTCTCACCAAGATTCATTTGGATTCAAGCAAAAGTCAAAACATGAAAGATGTAGCCTATTTCAAAATCTACAACTTTGATTCACAAAGTTTTCCCAAAAGAAGCTTGTATCTCAAGTTACAATTTTTGGAACAAGGGTACCAAACCATTCTTAACTTAGAGAAAATTTGACCTATTTTGGGCAAGGTTTTTACCTAACTTCAAGACCATTTTTCACATACTTCCACTTGGAGTTTCAATTTGCATTTCAAAGATGGATTGTAGTACACATTCCAAGCTTTCCAAAATGTCCAAGAACTCATCAAACAACCTCATGGTTAGAGAGGATCGAATTTGGCAATATGGGAAAAACTCACTTTGTTCATGACCAAATTACATGTCCATACACTTAGGCAATTTTGAACTCAGCTTGCATTTCTTGATTACAGGCCCTAAATCCCTTTTGCACTCATAAATTTAATGCAAACTCATTGTTCCAATACCATATTTTATGTGTTCAAGCATTACATAGAGGTTTAGTCCCAAAGTAGAAAAAGCATAATGGCCATTTTTGCAAAAGTGGAACTTTATGTCAATTAGCAATCCAAGCAAGTACAGTGCATATCCTCTTGGCACAAGTTATTAGACTAATTACACTGATCAAGGCCAAGGTTTGCAGCACATTAGGGGGGCCTCTACCTGTCTAAAAACTAAAGTGGACATTGGTTGCTTAAAGTTGAAGAAACTTGCCATAACTTACAACAACTATCATTCCTGTAAACCAAGGCTTAAGCAAACTTGTCAAACATATTCTAAACATCCATTCTGAGCTAGAACACAAGCCTATCACCTCCAATACCTCTCCATTCACAGAATTACCATTGAACTGCACAAAAACAGGGCATCCCTGCAGTTTGAGTGCCATAGTTCATTTCCATCGTGCATCTTGGCCAAAACCAGTTCAAACACTTTCCTTACCATCAATCCAAACTATCCAAAGCATTAGAAGTAGACTGTAACTCCTCTAATCAGTTTGGCCATTTTCATTTCTTCCTCTTGCAGGTTGACTTCTGCAACTTGATACAGAAGGTTTCAAAGCATACCAAGTATTGGAATAGCATCCTCACACTTCAAGCAAGCTGTACAAATCATCATCTTGCCCTGAAAGCTCCTCCATTGCCAGACACGATTCCAACTGAACAGGTATATTCATGAAACTCTATCTCTCAATGTAGGCATTATTAGCTCTAAGTTTGTGAATGAAAAATGTCATGCTCATGTCCCTGAAACTATACATGTCTTTACTTTCCATTTATTTTACCTGTGCTATGAGAATTTGAGGTCTGAACATTGATAAAAAGTTAGGTTAAGATTTGGGAATGGAGAAATTCTCTCTCATTTCTGAGAGTTAGGATGAGTTCTTTACATGTCCAAAATCGTGGCTTGATGCTTAACATTTCTTATGTTGTAAGTTTGTGCTAAAAGTCCAGGAATCCAGATGTTTGAACCAGTGTACAAGTGCGCGTTTTTGACAAAGTTTCTGGCCAGAGGTTGAAGAAGGTCCTTTGGGCTGGGCTTGTTCAATCTTTTCTTATTTGCACCCTATTTTTACTTTTACACCTCTTTGGCCCATTATGTTTATTTTCATGATTTTTTGACTTTTTCTTTTTTGTTCTGACTTATTTATTTTCTCTCATAATATTAAAAATATAAAAAAATATTTTTACACCATTTTTATATTTATTAGGCTTTTATTTGTTTAAATTGACATTTGTACATAAATAAATACTTAAATACTATTATTTAAAAATACTAAAATTAATACCAATACATTTTATTTTTTCTGATTTTATTTTATTTTATCTTGTGAAAATATTTTATGAAAATATACTTTTTTTGTAAATATTAAATATTTTATTTTTATACATGTTTAATATATTTATCATATAATATAAATATTTACATATATATTAGTATATTTAGGTTAATAATACAAAATATACACATTTTTATTTTTATTAATATTTAATATTAAAAATACCTTTTTTACAAATATACTTCATTTTTATTGTATTTTTGTACATAATTATTAAATATATTATATATTAAATAATTAATACCTTTTATTTAATAAATTAGGGTTTTGCCCTAAATACATAAAAAAATCCAAAAATTTAATACTTTTATTTTGTTTATTTGACATAAATAAAAAAAATACTTTTTCATACATATAAAAATCCTTTTTGCATCTTGCATATTTATTTTATTTCTATTTAATTTGTGCAATTAAATATCTTGTAAATAATTTAATTTTGATGTAATAGTCTAGATTTAAATTCCTTGTCAAAATACCCCCCATTTGAACATTTGTACCCCCCTTCCCATATATTGTGTTGTAATAGTTTAGGATTTTATTTTTCGCACTTTATTGCTTTCTAAATATACCATGCTAGAATTAGGGTTTGTATGCGAATCAAAAACAACAAAAATAGTTTGACCTAATTTCAAGATAAACAAGCATGAAAATGGACAACACTAATCACACTTGCACCCCTAGGGTATTCCACTTGTTGCCTTCAATAATGGGCCATATTGCATGTTAGGTCTCTTTGGGCAAAACAAACACAATTTAAATGATCATAGTCCCTCGATGACGCTTTCGAAAGTTGCCTAAAAAATGATCAAGTCCCTTAAAGAAAACATTGCCCAAAGATACTTGGCACCATTGCAATTATGGTCTAAACGATGACCCGCGCCCGTCCCTTTCACAACCTAACACAAGATTGTCCACCAAATGCAATGGTGGAACAAACTTGTTAAAAGGGTTAAAAACATAGGAGAAATCTTTGAGAAATTTAGGAGTAGATAACCTCTTAGTTACTTGAATCAAACTTGCAAAACAAAACACTTGCCTATTTTTAAACCACACCTCACAACACTTTCAAAACAAACTTTCAAAAACAAATGAAAACCTTTTCAAAAGACGTACACCTTTGTATACATCCCAACATGGATCATTACAAAGGTTGCCACCACATTGGCCTCTTTTCAAAATATTTTTTCAAAACCCACACACAAGCACCATTTCAAACAATTGAAAACCAAGGCAAGTTGATCTAAGCAAGTAACTAAGAGCCCATGGATAACCATGGATAGAAAGGGTGCTAATACCTTCCCTTTCTATAATCTACTCCCCGAACCCAAGAAAACATCTCAAAGGTTTTTTGCTGTGCTTTTTAACCTTTGCTTAGGATAAAATAAAAAGTCGGTGGCGACTCTTGCTCAACCGAAACATTTGCGAAAATAAACGCAAAACCATAGTCAGTTCTCCCACCGTATCACAGAACTGGCGACTCTGCTGGGGATTGTGTTTAAAAGTGGAGTAACCTTAGGGCTTAGATCACCCTCTTGCATGACTAATTGTTTGATTTGATTGCTTTATATTTTGGCTCTCTTGTTTGGGTTTGCAATCCTACACCTGGATTTTGGGAAACATTCATAGATAGCAATACGTTGTGGAAACTGTGCGGGGTATACCGACACGGTCGAAGCAATAGCTATATTAGTGCGACATATTTGTGAGTACCGGTAACCCTTGAGTTCAATCAAGGAGAGTACAGGGCCGCTGAGTGATGTCACTAAGCACTAATGACCTAGAACCTTACTTGACCATCTTGGCCTTTTATTAGGGGTAGTGAGATGACCGGCTTTGGTGCAGTCCGAAGTTGGTAGATACTCGATACTACACTCATTGAGGGTTGTTTTCTTGGAATATTTTGGTCGCTAGTTAAGTGGCTAAACCAAAACAATGAACGATGAAAACAATCCAATGATATTGAGCTCCTTAGAACCCGGTTACTATTTATAGGACAGGTTTTTAAGCCAACTACAATCAAGAGGGTACTTACCTATGAAACCCCATGCAAGCCTGAAACTAGGGTTTGGTGTGATTTGCTTGTACATATGTTTGTGCATACATCATAAACATCATAAAGCATCATATGCATTCACTAACCATTTCAAGGGTTTGGATCTTCATCTTTGTTCTTGTTTTGTAGGTCATGGAACTTCCTCGCAGAAAAACCATCCAAGTTAACCTTGTGAGAATCTCTCCTCAACTCAAGGAGCTCACCTCAAGAATTCCGGAAAGCTCATCCTTCAGTGAAAGACATGGTAGACTGCTCAGCTTAGTCAACACCAACATTGAAGAAGACATGATGAAAGTGATGTTCCAGTTCTTTGACCCTCTTCACCACTGTTTCACTTTCCCTGACTACCAGTTGGTGCCCACTTTGGAGGAATTTTCTCAACTCCTGAGAATTTCTATCCTTAATCAACTACCTTTCAACGGTACAGAAAAGGAACCAAAGCCTGAAGATGTTGCTCGAGCATTACATCTACAGCCTTCTGACATCAAGGGGCATTGGGAAACTAGAAGCGGTGTCAAAGGCTTCTTAGCAAAATTCTTGTTTGAGAAGGCACAAGAGTGTTGGAATTCATTGGACCTACAAGCCTTTGAAGAGATTGTGGCACTCCTTATCTATGGGTTGGTTTTGTTCCCAAATCCTGACCAGCTGGTAGATGTCAACGCCGTCAAAATCTTCTTGTCCAGAAATCGAATACCAACATTGCTTGGGGACATTCTTCACTCATTTTACACACGAACAATGAGAAAGAGGGGTGTTCTCATGTGCTGTACTCCTCTCCTTGCAAGGTGGTTTATTTCGCACCTTCCACAATCTGTCTTGAAGAATGACCAAGGCTCAAGGTGGTCCCAACGGTTGATGACTCTTACTCACTCTGATGTACATTGGTGTTCTCGGTCCAGAGAAAATGTCATCATTGTCGATCGTTGTGGAGAGTTTCCTAATGTTCCTTTACTTGGAATCAGAGGAGGTATCACCTACAACCCTTGCCTAGCTTTGAGGCAATTTGGATATGCACGAAGAGATGGCCCTCATGATATGTTGATTCCTGACCTAGTTTTTGACTTCGACAACGATGCGCAAGGACTTCGCCAAAGATTCATTAGAGCTTGGAGGATGCCCAACAAGGTTGATAGCAAGACACTGGGGCACAAGAACTCCATCCCTCTTAAGCCTTACCTCAAGTGGGTACGAGCCCGAGCCCAGAGTCTAATGATGCCTTATCCTCATGTTCTCCCTGTGATTAAAGAGCCCGTCAAGGAAGGAGAGGTTCCCTACACCATCCTACATCCTGACATGCCTACATCGTGGGAGGAGATGCAGAAGAGTTGGATCCAACTCAAGGAGGAACGGAACACTTTTGAAGCTAGCTTCTACGCCAGCGAGAAGAAGGTTTTAGAGCTCACCCTCCGACTCCATGAGCAAGAGGCCCTCAACACCTACATTGCGCCAAAGAGGATACGCGACGTCTTTTTACCTTGAGAAGTTGTTTTTGTAATATTTGCCCCATGGGGCATTTATGTACTAACAAATCTTTTCTTATTAATATGACGTGCGTTCTTTTTGTCTGCAACAATTGTGAATTTCTAAAACCCTTGAATGCATTGCATAGATAGCATCTCATGCATCATGTGCATAACAGGTACCCATTTTTTCTACAGGTTGCTTAATCTTCTTCGCTGTTTATTTTGAACAGTCATCATGAATCCAGACTCATCCAGTGAGCAAGCAATCAAGGCCCTTCAGGCCCAAAGTGCCCAGTTTCAAGAGATGGTCCTAAGCCTGGCCCAAGGTCAGCAAGAGTTGAAGGCTCTGCTCCTAAAGAAGAAGAAGAAGAAGAGAACTGCGTTATTCAACACTGGACGCAGGTTTGGGAACACACTCCATAATGAGGCTGATCCAACTACTTCCTCTGCAGAGAAAGACAGTCCCCAAGGGGGAGGAGCTCCTAGTCCTGCAGTCTCTGACAATGAGATGGATTACAATGACGAACAATACCCACCCGCTGCTGACAGATACAAGCAATTAGAAGACCGCTTGAGCGCCATGGAGATTCAGAATGTGCCGGGGCTGGATTTCGGAGATTTGGGCTTATCTTCTGGGGTAGTAATCCCACACAAGTTTAAGGCGCCTGCCTTTGCCAAATACGACGGGGCTTCCTGTCTGAAGCTGCATCTAAGGTCGTATGTAAGAAAGATCCAACCTTACACGGCAGACAAAAATCTTTGGATCCACTTCTTCCAAGATAGCCTTTCAGGGTCACAGCTTGAGTGGTTCTATCAGCTAGATGGAACCAGTATCCGACATTGGGAAGATTTGGTAACCGCATTTTATAGACAATATCAATACAATTCTGACCTCGCTCCTACGCGTACCCAACTTCAGGGTATGTCTCTAGGAATGGGCGAAGGGTTCAAAGAATATGCACAAAAATGGAGAGATTTGGCTGGAAGGGTGCAGCCTCCATTGACTGATCGTGAGCTGGTTGATATGTTTCTAGGGACCTTGTCTGGTCCATTCTTCAATCATTTGGTTGGTAATTCCTCCGCTGGGTTTACGGATTTGATCATGACAGGTGAAAGAATTGAAGTTGGCATCAGATCAGGAAAGATACAAAAAGCTGCCTCCGCAAGTACTGAGAAGAGGCCTTTCAAGAAAGAAGCAAGTGTCGTCTATGGTCCTAGAAGACAAGTCAAGCCAGAGAGCCGCCAATCCGTCAATGCCTTGGTCATTTCAAAACCTGTTGCTTCTCCTCAGCAGTACAATCAACAAAGAGGTGAAAGGACCAAGAGGCAGTATACTCGGTTGAGTATGACCTTGTCACAAATCTTACCGCAACTGTTATCAACCAACTTGGTGACCATCAAAGAGGCTCCGAAGGTCGTGAATACTGCTTCTCCTAAGTATAACCCAAATGCCCATTGTGCTTATCATTCTGATAGCCCCGGGCACACTACTGATGATTGCTGGGCCCTGAGGAATAAAGTTCAAGACCTTATCGACGTGAAGGAAATTCAGTTTGAGGCACTTGAGAGGCCAAATGTTGTAACTGCTCCTATGCCCCAGCATAGAGTAAATGCCATTGAGGAAGATTTGTATGCTGTTTCGGTGAATGATGTTGCTACCCCTCTATTGACTGTTAAGAGGAACTTACTACTAGCTGGTTTATTTCCGGGTTGTAGCGAGGGTTGCCTCCTGTGTGCTGTTATCCCTACCGGTTGTCCGCTGCTGAAATCAGGCATCCAAAGCCTGATGGATAGCAAAGAAATTCTGTTCAAGAAAACTGCTGTTCCGTTTGTTTCCGCTGAAGAAGTATCTGTCGTCACAATTTTCAACAATCCTACCAAGGCTCTCCCAAGGAAGCCAATCCAAATTATGTCTGTTGCACCCATTACAATTACTGTTCCAGGGCTCCTCCCCTATGAATCTAACAAGGCTGTCCCATGGCACTATGGGGCAGACGAGTATTATGCTTGGAGTGAAGCAGGAGTTCAACACCAGTACCAGTATCAGTAACATCACTGGTCCCGCCAAGATTACTCGTAGTGGCAGGCTCTTCTCGCCTGACATTGCACCGCCAGTTATCCGAAAACCTCTTATCATCACACCCGCAAGTGTGCATGTTCCAAATCAAGTTCCTGTGTCTACTAATGCCGCCGAGTCCTCTGATGCTCGGGGCAAAGAAGTTGCTACCGATTTGCCTGCCAGGACGGAGGCACCAAAAAAGACTGCTGTTGAAGCCTCCCAACAAGAAATGGAGGAAATCCTTAAAATCATTAAAAAGAGTGACTTCAATGTTGTTGAACAGTTGGGGCATACCCCCTCCAAAATCTCTATGCTATCATTGCTGCTATGCTCAGAGGCCCATGCAAAGGCCCTGATTTCATTTCTGAAAACGGCCCATGTGCCGCAAGAGACCTCTGCAGATCAATTCACTGACTGTGTGGCTAATTTGACAACTGACAACGGTTTGGGGTTCTCGGATGCTGACCTTACCGCCAAAGGGAAAAATCACAATGATGCCCTGCATGTCTCTATAGAGTGCAGGGGCACTACTCTCGCACACGTGTTGGTGGATACCGGTTCTTCCCTGAATGTTTTGCCCAAGAAGGCCTTGGATCGGTTGGATTGTGAGGGCCTGGAATTGAAACCTAGTAACATCATTGTTAGAGCCTTTGATGGTTCTAAGAGGATGGTGCATGGTGAGGTAGACATTCCTATTCGTGTGGGTTCCCAGGTCTTCGACTCAACGTTCTATGTAATGGATATCCGCCCATCTTATTCTTGCTTGTTGGGTCGACCCTGGATTCACAAGGCTGGGGCAGTAACATCCACTCTACACCAAAAGCTCAAATACCCTGTCAAAGGGAAGATTGTTACTGTGCAGGGTGAGGAGGAATACATGGTTAGTCACTTGAATTCATTCCGGTATATCGAGATGGACGGGGAATTTATTGAAACCCCCTTTCAGCATTTTGAGGAGGTACCTCCAACATTGGCATCGGCTGAAACAGTGGTTGAAGAAGATTTTCCTCTAAAGATGGCTTCCCTGAAGGATGCCTGGGCTGTAATCGAGAAAGGCAAATGTGCAAACTAGGGTCAGCTTCCTGACTTCACTCAAAAGAACGACAAGTTTGGGCTGGGCTTCACTGCAGAGGCTCAGAGGGCCGTGCGCAAGGAAAGGATCAGAAAGGCTCCGGTGTTCATCACCAATCCAAGGGTGAATGCTATCGAGGAGGACGTAGAGGAAGCAGAGTTTGACAGTTGGATCTATCCAACCACCAACAACGGACCAAGCAACTGGACGGCAAAGGATTTTACACCTATTACATTTGTCACGCAGTAATTAACTCTTTTGATTTTCAATTTGTAACAAACAATATGTTGAAACTTTTATTGGCTCGGTGCCCTACCCGGGGCATCGTAGCTCCATTTGTGAGGGATTTTTGTATGACATTTCCATATATCATTAATCAAAACATTGGACGTTTGTTGCATTTAAAATCTTGTGCTCTTTTTCTTTCTGTGTTATATATTGCAAAACAACTATAGTTACACACACTCACTTATACAGGTTTCAATCCACTCTGGATCTCACTGGTAACTGCTCTACTACCACCAGTTATGACTTCGAGAATCCAATCAACTTGGCCGAAGACGAAGGTGAAGATGATTGCGAAGTGCCTGGTGAACTCGCAAGACTGCTACTCCAGGAAGAGAGGGCCATTGAGCCGCATGAAGAGCCGGTGGAAACAGTGAACCTCGGTACTAAGACAAATAGAAAAGAAGTCAAGATTGGTGTCAATCTAGAGCTCAGCGTGAAGCAACGATTGATCCAGATGTTGCATGATTACATGGAGATCTTCGCGTGGTCTTACGAAGACATGCCAGGTTTGGATGCCGACATTGTAGTTCATCATCTGCCTACCAAGGAAGACTGCCCTCCGGTAAAGCAAAAGGTCCGCCGTATGCATCCAGAGATGTCCGAAAAGATCAAAGCTGAGGTTATGAAGCAATTCGATGCCGGGTTTCTAGAAGTAACTTCTTACCCTCAGTGGGTTGCCAACGTGGTGCCAGTACCGAAGAAGGACGGTAAGGTCAGAATGTGTGTCGATTATAGGGATTTAAATAGGGCAAGCCCCAAGGATGACTTCCCCCTACCTCACATCGACGTTCTTGTTGACAATACTGCTCAACACAAGGTGTTCTCCTTCATGGATGGTTTTTCAGGGTATAATCAGATCAAGATGGCTCCGGAAGATATGGAAAAGACTACCTTTGTGACTCAGTGGGGGACCTTCTGCTACAAGGTCATGCCATTCGAGTTGAAAAATGTTGGGGCAACCTACCAACGTGCCATGGTTTCTTTATTTCATGATATGATCCATCATGAGATTGAGGTGTATGTTGATGACATGATTGCAAGGTCCCAAACTGAGGAGGAACACCTTGATCATCTGCGGAAGCTGTTTGACCGATTGAAGTTATACAAGCTGAGGTTGAATCCCAACAAATGCACCTTTGGGGTGAGGTCCGGAAAATTGCTAGGTTTCATTGTAAGCGATAAAGGTATTCAGGTGGACCCTGCCAAGGTGAAAGCCATACAAGAGATGCCGACTCCCAAGACAGAGAAAGAAGTCAGAGGCTTTCTGGGACGACTGAATTATATTGCCCGATTCATCTCACATCTAACTGCTACCTGTGATCCAATCTTCAAATTGCTGAAGAAAGATCAAGTAGTACGTTGGAACGATGAATGTCAGGCCGCTTTTGAAAAGATAAAGGAGTATCTCCAAGAACCACCCATTCTTATGCCACCAGTGGAAGGGAGACCTCTAATACTATACTTGACAGTACTTGACAACTCAATGGGGTGTGTGCTGGGGCAGCATGAGGAGTCTGGCCGAAAAGAGCACGCTATTTATTACCTGAGCAAAAAGTTTACTGAATGTGATTCTCGGTACTCACTGCTCGAGAAAACTTGTTGCGCTCTGGTATGGGCTGCTCGCCGGCTGAGACAGTATATGCTGACTCACACCACTCTGTTGATTTCAAAGATGGATCCCATCAAGTACATATTCGAAAAGCCTGCTTTGTCTGGAAGAATAGCAAGATGGCAAATGATCTTGACAGAATATGATATCCAGTACACCACTCAAAAAGAAATCAAGGGAAGTGTATTGGCAGATCATTTGGCACACCAACCTGTAGACGATTACCAATCATTGAACTTTGAATTTCCAGACGAAGACATCATGGTAGTAACTGACTGTGAAGTACCTGGACCGGATGAAGGACCTAAGGAAGGATCCCGATGGTCTATGCATTTCGACGGAGCCTCGAACGCTTTGGGTAATGGAATCGGCGCTGTAATCATATCCCCCAAAGGAACTCATACTCCATTCACTGCCCGGCTGTGTTTCAACTGCACCAACAACATGGCAGAGTATGAGGCATGTATCATGGGTCTTCAAGCCGCAATCGACTTAAGGATCAAGTTTCTGAGTGTCTTCGGAGATTCCGCTCTCGTGATCAATCAGATCAAAGGCGAGTGGGATACGAAACACCCAAATCTTATTCCTTACAAGGAGTATGTGCTGACTTTGCTTCCCCACTTTGAAGAGATAACTTTTGAACACTTCCCAAGAGAGGAGAATCATTTAGCGGACGCACTAGCTACGATGTCTTCAATGTTCAAAGTCAAATGGGACAATGAGGCTCCCCGGATCATTATCTGGAAGTTGGACGAACCTGCATACTGCTGCGATCTTGAGGCCGAGAGGGTGACTGAAAAACCCTGGTATCATGAGGTGAAGAGATACTTGGAAGCTCAGGAATACCCTGAAGGTGCATCTGTCAACGACAAGAAGTTCATGAGAAGGTTTGCGGCAAAATTCTTCCTCAGCAATGGCATTCTCTACAAACGGAATCATGATTCAACTCTACTGCGTTGTGTGGATAAAGCCGAAGCAGAGAAGATCATGATAGAACTGCATGAAGGTACATTCGGAACATATTCCAGTGGACATACCATGGCAAAGAAAATCCTTCGGGCAGGATATTTCTGGTCCACAATGGAGGCCGACTGTTACCAACATTCTCGAACTTGTCATAAATGCCAGATCTATGCTGATAAGGTGCATATCCCTCTGGTTCCTCTGAACGTCCTGACGGCACCTTGGCCTTTTGCGATGTGGGGCATTGATATGATCGGTGAGATTCGACCAACGACATCCAACGGGCATCGCTTCATCTTGGTAGCGATCGATTACTTCACGAAGTGGGTTGAGGCAGCTTCCTACGCCACGGTAACCAAGGGCGTCGTGGCACGTTTCATTCGGCATAACCTGATCTGTCGGTACGGCGTCCCGGAAAGGATCATTACGGACAATGGTACCAATCTTAACAACAAGATGATCACTGAGCTCTGCGAGCAATTTAAGATACAGCACCACAACTCTTCTCCTTACCGGCCGAAGATGAATGGGGCTGTAGAAGCAGCCAATAAGAATATCAAGAAAATTGTGCAGAAGATGACAGTGACCTATAAAGATTGGCACGAAATGTTACCGTTTGCTCTTCATGGGTACCGTACCTCAGCAAGGACGTCAACCGGGGCAACACCCTTTTCCTTGGTCTATGGCATGGAGGCAGTCTTGCCAATTGAAGTCCAGATACCCTCTCTCCAGATAATGAAGGATGCAGACTTGAGCGAAGATGACTGGATTCAGACTCGACTTGATCAATTAAACCTGATTGACGAAAAGAGACTCACTGCTATCTGTCATGGTCAGACGTACCAAAAACGGATGATCAGGGCATTTAACAAGAAAGTCAGACCACAAGAGTATCAAGTTGGGGACCTGGTAATCAAGCGCATTATCCTTCCTCAAAGTTATCCCCGGGGCAAATGGACCCCTACGTACGAAGGGCCATTTGTGGTTAAACATGTGTTCTCAGGAGGAGCCATGATTCTGACCACCATGGATGGACGACCTTCCTCACCCCGCCAATGCAGACATAGTGAAAAGATACTATGCATGAATAAAAGACCCGCTAGGTTGACATACCTAGGCAAAAATAAGGGCTTCCCGGCGAACCAAAAGGGTTCGGGCAAAAATAAGGGATAAAATGAAAAAAATCTGTACACCCGGCAAGTCGAAAACCTGAAAAGGCGGCTTGGGCAAAAATGGGTATCCCGGTGGACTGAAAACCCGAAAGGGCGGTCCAGGAAAAAGTTAGGGATAAAGCGTAACACTATGTCTCATTGGATCACCTTGCATCCAGAATTCGGCATCAATTATCTGGCTCAGACTTCGGCATCGATCAATCAGCTTCATCTTCTACTAAGCAGCAAAGTGATGAGACGCTTGAAGACATAGAGGCGATAGCAGAGTTGGAACCCAGTGGGAATATTGTGCACATAGCTGTTTTGTTTCCTTTTCAAAATTGTATAAACTCTCTGTTATTCGGCGGCGTTCTCTTACTAGGACGTCGGCCTCTTGTACAAAAAACGCCTATTCACAGGCAAATTTCAAAATCAGTACAAGTTCACTTTTCCAAACAAATTGCCAATTGTTTTTCCTTTTTCTGTTTTGTCTTGCGAAGAACGTCCAATGTTCATTTTTGATATATGCATTTGACATTAAATTGCTAATTCATAAATACTTGCATATGAAGCAAAAGACTAATTACAGGTGACATCAGAAGTAGGGGCAATATAGAATTATCCAGGCAGTCTAGTTGCTTTGTCCGCCAGGGTACCAAGGTAGGTTCAACTGAAGAATGTGACCAAGTTACCTCAACTCCCCACAGGGTAAGACAAGAATCAGCATTACCCTCCCAGGGAAGATTTAGTCTATCATCAGCCCTACAATAGGCACCCTGTTCCCCTGGCAAGTCAGCATTACTCTCCTCCAGTAGAGTTAGTCTACGGCCAACCTAAAGGAAGTTGGGTATCACCAGAAGATATCAACATTCCCCAGCGGAGTATAGGCATTCATCAGCAAGCATCCCCGGCAGTCTTGATCTAAGATTGTTCCCCGGCGGAATACAGACACCCCAGTGGGACCATTTTCCAGTACATTCCGAAAGTTTCCCCAGGAAATTTGGAATCCATATCCCCAGCAGGTCTTGAAGCTTATCCCCAGTAGATTCTGGAAGCTTATCCCCTGCAGAGTATGGACGTCTCCCCGGGCTTTATTCAAAGTTATTCCTCACAAGGGCTTATAACTGGGTTATCCTCAGCTAATTACCATGGAAGATCGCTCTCGGCGAAGTTCTTCCTATCCCCAGCGAAGTTCATCAAAGTTCCCCAACATAACTTATCAACACAATCCCCAGAGGAGTTTATCTTTGTTATCCCTAGCGGAATCCGTCATTGAAATCCTCAGCGGGCCTCTCATTAAAACTTCAGCGAAGTATCTCTTCCCACAGAGTAATTCCCTTCAGAGTAATCTCTCCAGCAAGTTTATCCCCCAACGGAGTCATCTTCTCCTACCGGTGTATTCTTGCAAACATCATCCCCAGCGGAAGCAAAGAGCTCTACTCTTCAATGTCAGCCCAGGATTTAATTCCCCGGCCGGTCGTCAAGGATTTATTTTCCTAAGACGGAAATACATTCATGAACATTTCACATTTCATACATCTTGCTTACATACATGATAAAGTGCATACAACACTGTTGTACCCCAAAATTTGCCCTCCCATATTCTTCAGGAAGTTGCCAAGTCAAGCTTCAGAATTCCCCAAGGGTTGCACAGTGCAAAGGTCTCCAAAACATTCAAGATTAGGGTTTGTGTTCTGGTCAAGAAAATGATGTTTTCAAAGGCCCAATCAAGTCTCATATGCTTACAAATATGGTCAAGCATCCTCATACCAAGTTTCAAGACATTCAGCTCAAAATTGCACAGTCAAAAACCCTAATTGCACTACAGTCAACTGTAGGGGCAAAATGGTCATTTGACAGTCAAAAGTTCAAATTTTTGGTCAACATATCATTTTGAAGCCACAAACATCATTTGATCAATGCTTGATCATGATTCTCAAAATTTGCCTCAAAAATCATCAAGATGCAAAAGTTTCCTTATTTGGACAGTTGAAAAAGTCAACTGTAAATTGACCAGGGCATAACTTTCACATGGATTATCAGAAAAATTCCATCCAAAGCTCATTTTGAAGAGAAAGACATTTCCTACAACTCATCTTCATACTTCAAGTCCAAGAAATGCTCTCACAAAAAGTTATCAATTTCAACATTATAGGTCATTTTCAAAAGTCAACAAAAAGGGACTTTAAGTCAAAGGCCATAACTTGAGATTGGTAAATCAAAATGACATGGTACCAAAGACATTGGTTAGAAGACTCAAAGACATTTCCAAAATGTCCAAGAACACGAGCAAAGCTTAAAAATTGAGCAAGTTATGCCTTGTGGAAGTTAGGAAATTTTTGGGTATTTTGAAAAGTCAACATTGATTCAAATGACCTAAAATTGCTAATGGGCCCATTTTTCTTCCACAATTCATCACCCAAGGCATATGCACGACCACTTGGCCCAAAGGGAAGTATTTCTTCATTTTTTATTTATTTATTTGAATTTTTATTTATATTAATTCATTTAAATCAAATTAAATATATGAAAAATACTTAACCTAAAGTTTTAAATCTTTTTTTGCATGTTTTACCCTCAAGATTTCGTGCATAATTCAATATGGAAAGAATTGGAGCAATTGGATATGATTTGTGCAAAAATAGCATGAAAAAAGATTGGAAAAATCTTGAAAAATCAAATCTCTAAAACCATGATTGCAAGAGATTCTGATCAAGTTTGTTGACCTAATTGATTCATACATAAACAAGGAACACAACCCTAATGCTTTTACACACGCAGCTGCTCAGAAAACTCCATTCACAAATTGGAATTTTTTGTAAAAAACTCATAACTGAAAACATCTTTGCAGGTTGATTCAAGGCACGATTTTTATCTCATTAGCTTCCTCAAGCATCACTGAACGTTTCCCAATCAAGAACATTCTTCAAAGCTTAAAGAATTGGTATACAGAACTTGAAATATCTCATGAAAAATTCATAATCGTGTTTTAAAATCTATGCATTTTCATGGCATTTTAATATGTGATTCATACTCCTCATACAATTCTGAAGCTAACCCAATGATTCAATTGTGTTTTTATGCGTTGTGTGCCAATATACCATTATTGAATTTTAGGGTTTATAGGACCTTAAATTGGGGATTTTAAAACAAGGAAAAATTGGAGCATATGAATCAGACCATTCACTTCAGTGCATCTGGACGATCTTAAACCCACCCTCGCGCTCAATTTATGAGCGCCTAATGGCTAATCGCTATTTTTCCAAAACCGGCCTAGGAGAACGCTAACAAAACCGTTGCCTAACATATTTGTTTTTTCAGGAAAATAATACAACGAAGAAGATGAATTCGTGGCGTCAATGGATTGGCCAGTTTAAAAATTCGCGCGCAGAGTCCACTAACCATTGTTTTCTTATTATAATATTTGTTAGTTGTTTAATGTTAACATGCGTGAATTGGCTCCACTGGCAAGCATAAGGATTGGCAAAGTTAATGACCTGGGTTCGAGCCCCAGGTCTTCATTATTTCCCATGTTATTTTTCAATTCACAATCACATGCAGGCATAATATTAAGGACCATCATATTCCTTCATCATCTATCCATCCACATGCCAGTTGCATCAGATCAAGGGTCCAGATCCAAGGCACATGGTGAGTCCCAGTCAACGCGCCACATGTTACTCAAAAAGTCCACCAGGCCTTGCTAAATGGGCCAGATTGCTAAAGGCCATACCTCCCAATGTGGGACTGAACCCCCTAGGGTTTGCTTTCTCTATTCTTTTCTTATATTTTTCTTTTCTTTATTTTAATTAATTTCATTTATTTCTTTGATTTATTTATTTTCATAAAACCACAAAATACCTAAAAATCAGAAAAAAGAGAAAAAATAATAAATATTTTTGTTTCTAGTATTTTCATAAATAAATGCATGTAAATTAATTAGTTTTAAATTAGGGTTTTAATTTTAATACTTTTAACAAAAATCTAAAAAATGTAGAAATAGGTTTAATTAATAATTTTTCATCCTTTTTTTATTTTTCTTTCATAAATAATATTATTTATTTTATTTATTTTCATAATTAAAATTGTATATAAAAATTAGGGTTAATTTAGGTTAAAATTCAATATTTTCTTAAATAAATTAAAATAAAATAGAATTAGGGTTAGTATTTAATTTCAATTAATTCCTTTTCTATTAAATCCTAAAATACTAAAAAACACCAAAAACAAGTCCTTTCTTTCTTTTAACTTTAATTAATTAATTAATTTCATCATGTAATTTAATTTTGCAAAAAGGGTCCAACGCCCTCGTTCTTAATTTCTTATTAATTCGCATATTTATTTTCTTTTCCGTTTAAATATTTATGTATCTCTCCCGAAGCCTTGTAATTCATTTTATTTTACTTTTAATTCTTTATTTTCTGTCAAATCGGGTCCTGGTTAATTTTGGCGATGTGGACCCGCGCCTTTTGTAATAACTTTAGATCTTTACTTTCCCGCAAATATTTTAACTGTTAACAAATGGCATGAAAGAATGTATGGACAAAATAAAAACAAGCGTAGAACACCAATAACATGACAAGATAAATGCAAATGAAAACGACACACGAATCGCACACACCACCCCTAGGGTACGCCTCACTGTTGCCTTGCCTCGAAAGGTGATCGTCGAGTAGAGGATGTCTTAGTAAGTCCTCATGATCCGGGAACCTGGCATGAGGGTAGCTTCTAAGGTATCTTCCTATTGCTCTGGTGATCACCATGTCCCGAACCTCGAATTGACCCGAACACCTCCAACGGTGGTGCTACCTACCTCTCAATGGTGGGATGGCACTACTTTAAAGGACATTTACACAGACGAATTCCTTAGGGTAGGTAGACGACTCTAGATACTTGCTCTAAACTTCAAAACAAATCAAAAAAATACTTTTCACACCAACACATTTTCAAAAAGCTTTCGAAAGCAATTTTTCAAACACTCTTGAGGACCGATACAAGAGTCGAACTGAAATTTTCAAAGAAACTTTTTAAAACCCACAGTTGAAAAGCAAACAAACCATTTTTGAAAACACAATGAGCAAGTATCTAAGAGCCCATGGATAACCATGGATAGAAAGGGTGCTAACACCTTCCCTTTCTATAATCTACCTCCCGAACCGAGAGCAATCTCTTTAAGGAATTTTTCTGTGCTTTTGTCCTTTCCATTTGGAGAAAATAAAAGACGGTGGCGACTCTTGCTTCCGCGACATTTCGCGAACCAGCGTTAAACAGTCAGTTCCAGATCCACCGATCACAAACACTATCTCCTTTTGAACGTCATGACATCATACATGTCATACATCATGACATTGCATACAACTGATGTTTTTCCTTTTCAGGAAAAAGATAACTACCTTCAGCTGTCACAGTTTCCAGATTCGATTCCTGTATCTAGCCAGGGCACATCTGAAGAGTTTGAAGATTCGATTCCTGTATCCAGCCAGGGCATATCTATCAACTACCACAATTCCAGATTCGATTCCTGTATCCAGCTAGGGCATATCTGTTGACAACAATTCCAGACTCGACTCCTGTATCTAGCCAGGGCACGTCTGAAGAGTTTGAAAATTCGATTCCTGTATCCAGCCAGGGCATATCTATCAACTGTCACAATTCCGGATTCGATTCCTGTATCTAGCCAGGGCACATCTGAAGAGTTCGAAGATTCGATTCCTGTATCCAGCCAGGGCATATCTGTTGACGACTATTTCCAGATTCGATACCTGTATCCAGCCAGGGCATATCTGTGAGCAACCGAGTGTAGTTTCGACACCTGTATCTAGCCAGGGCATATCTGCATGAAAAGATTGAAGATCAACACCTGTAACAAGCCAGGAAAACATCTGCCTTTCTCAAAATACACAAGTTATCGCTAAGGAATCTCTTATGCGATCAACACTTCCAAATGGCATCTATAAGCCCATTCCCGACAAGGTTCTGTCACGTCTCCAAATGGCATCTGTAAGCCCATCTCCCTATCCACCATCTCTCCAAATGGCATCTATAAGCCCATTCCCGAAATCACATTGCTGAAACTCCAACATGCGAGTGCAAATTTTCGGGCACTCTAGTGTCCAATCTCCTTTTACCCTCGAGTCACGAAAGGCAAACTTGCCAATCTAACTCTTCAGGTTCAAGAAGATTGAACAGGGGCAACTGTTGTACCCCAAAATTTTCCCTCCCATTTCCTCAACATTTTCTCATCACAAAACCCTTGGAGCTCAAGATCCAGTTAGGGTTTCCTCTACTCAAGACTTCTCCTTGCATTGTGGACCCAAATTAGGGTTTGTGTTTGAACAAAGATATTTTGACCTAAAATGCCTAAGATGACTTTCATGCTTCATATTGGACTCCCAAGTTTATCCATACCAAGTTGCAAGTCTTGATTCCAAATTTTGCCCAGTCAATTGGACAGTTGACTTAGAAATCAACTATATTGGGGAATAAGTCAACTGTGGCCAATTGACAGTCAAATCTCATGAAAATTGACCCACATCAACATTATGAACTCACATGGACCATTTGATCAAGTTTGGATCATAATTCCACAAGAAATTTGATCAGATCACCAAAAGGGCAAAATGGTCATTTTTAGGGTTTTGACTGCACAAAGGCAATTTTTGACTGTTTGACCTAGCCAATGGCAAACCAAGCTCACATATGGACTCAAGGACCCCATGGAATTGTCTTGACATACTCAACAAGTTCAAAAGATCCCAAATGCACAAGATTGACAGTTGAATTTCCCAGTCAATTGATCAATTTTGACTGTATACTGAAAAGTCAAACTTTGACTTTTTGGTCAAAATCAAGTGTCAAGATTCATTTTTCATCAAAACATGCCAAATCATGAAACTTGTTCATCAAGAAATCAAGAATTGCAAATTAGGGTTTGAAATGAAGATTTTTCATAACTTGAAATTTTTCTAAGTTATGAAAAACCCTAATTTTTTTCTAACTTTGTCCCACTTTCTCACCAAGATTCATTTGGATTCAAGCAAAAGTCAAAACATGAAAGTTGTAGCCTGTTGCAAAATATACAACTTTGATTCACAAAGTTTTCCCAAAAGAAGCTTGTAGCTCAAGTTACAATTTTTGGAACAAGGGTACCAAACCATTCTTAACTTAGAGAAAATTTGACCTATTTTGGGCAAGGTTTTTACCTAACTTCAAGACCATTTTTCACATACTTCCACTTGGAGTTTCAATTTGCATTTCAAATATGGATTGTAGTACACATTCCAAGCTTTCCAAAATGTCCAAGAACTCATCAAACAACCTCATGGTTAGAGAGGATCAAATTTGGCAATATGGAAAAAACTCACTTTGTTCATGACCAAATTACATGTCCATACACTTAGGCAATTTTGAACTCAACTTGCATTTCTTGATTACAGGCCCTAAATCCCTTTTGCACTAATAAATTTAATGCAAACTCATTGTGCCAAGACCATATTTTATGTGTTCAAGCATTACATAGAGGTTTAGTCCCAAAGTAGAAAAAGCATAATGGCCATTTTTGCAAAAGTGGAACTTTATGTCAATTAGCAATCCAAGCAAGTACAGTGCATATCCTCTTGGCACAAGTTATTAGACTAATTACACTGATCAAGGCCAAGGTTTGCAGCACATTAGGGGGGCCTCTACCTGTCTAAAAACTAAAGTGGACATTGGTTGCTTAAAGTTGAAGAAACTTGCCATAACTTACAACAACTATCATTCTTGTAAACCAAGGCTTAAGCAAACTTGTCAAACATATTCTAAACATCCATTCTGAGCTAGAACACAAGCCTATCACCTCCAATACCTCTCCATTCATAGAATCACCATTGAACTGCACAAAAACAGGGCATCCCTGCAGTTTGAGTGCCATAGTTCATTTCCATCGTGCATCTTGGCCAAAACCAGTTCAAACACTTTCCTTACCATCAATCCAAACTATCCAAAGCATTAGAAGTAGACTGTAACTCCTCTAATCAGTTTGGCCATTTTCATTTCTTCCTCTTGCAGGTTGACTTCTGCAGTTTGATACAGAAGGTTTCAAAGCATACCAAGTATTGGAATAGCATCCTCACACTTCAAGCAAGCTGTACAAATCATCATCTTGCCCTGAAAGCTCCTCCATTTCCAGACACGATCCCAACTGAACAGGTATATTCATGAAACTCTATCTCTCAATGTAGGCATTATTAGCTCTAAGTTTGTGAATGAAAAATGTCATGCTCATGTCCCTGAAACTATACATGTCTTTACTTTCCATTTATTTTGCCTGTGCTATGAGAATTTGAGGTCTGAACATTGATAAAAAGTTAGGTTAAGATTTGGGAATGGAGAAATTCTCTCTCATTTCTGAGAGTTAGGATGAGTTCTTTACATGTCCAGAATCGTGGCTTGATGCTTAACATTTCTTATGTTGTAAGTTTGTGCTAAAAGTCCAGGAATCCAGATGTTATAACCAGTGTACAAGCGCGCGTTTTTGACAAAGTTTCTGGCCAGAGGTTGAAGAAGGTCCTTTGGGCTGGGCTTGTTCAATCTTTTATTATTTGCACCCTATTTTTACTTTTACACCTCTTTGGCCCATTATGTTTATTTTCATGATTTTTTGACTTTTTCTTTTTTGTTCTGACTTATTTATTTTCTCTCATAATATTAAAAATATAAAAAAATATTTTTACACCATTTTTATATTTATTAGGCTTTTATTTGTTTAAATTGACATTTGTACATAAATAAATACTTAAATACTATTATTTAAAAATACTAAAATTAATACCAATACATTTTATTTTTTCTGATTTTATTTTATTTTATCTTGTGAAAATATTTTATGAAAATATACTTTTTTTGTAAATATTAAATATTTTATTTTTATACATGTTTAATATATTTATCATATAATATAAATATTTACATATATATTAGTATATTTAGGTTAATAATACAAAATATACACATTTTTATTTTTATTAATATTTAATATTAAAAATACCTTTTTTACAAATATACTTCATTTTTATTGTATTTTTGTACATAATTATTAAATATAGTATATATTAAATAATTAATACCTTTTATTTAATAAATTAGGGTTTTGCCCTAAATACATAAAAAATCCAAAAATTTAATACTTTTATTTTGTTTATTTGACATAAAAAAAATACTTTTTCATACATATAAAAAGCCTTTTTGCATCTTGCATATTTATTTTATTTCTATTTAATTTGTGCAATTAAATATCTTGTAAATAATTTAATTTTGATGTAATAGTCTAGGTTTAAATTCCTTGTCAAAATACCCCCCATTTGAACATTTGTACCCCCTTCCCATATATTGTGTTGTAATAGTTTAGGACTTTATTTTTCGCACTTTATTGCTTTCTAAATATACCATGCTAGAATTAGGGTTTGTATGCGAATCAAAAACAACAAAAATAGTTTGACCTAATTTCAAGATAAACAAGCATGAAAATGGACAACACTAATCACACTTGCCCCCCTAGGGTATTCCACTTGTTGCCTTCAATAATGGGCCATATTGCATGTTAGGTCTCTTTGGGCAAAACAAACACAATTTAAATGATCATAGTCCCTCGATGACGCTTTCGAAAGTTGCCTAAAAAATGATCAAGTCCCTTAAAGAAAACATTGCCCAAAGATACTTGGCACCATTGCAATTATGGTCTAAACGATGACCCGCGCCCGTCCCTTTCACATCCTAACACAAGATTGTCCACCAAATGCAATGGTGGAACAAACTTGTTAAAAGGGTTAAAAACATAGGAGAAATCTTTGAGAAATTTAGGAGTAGATAACCTCTTAGTTACTTGAATCAAACTTGCAAAACAAAACACTTGCCTATTTTTAAACCACACCTCACAACACTTTCAAAACAAAGTTTCAAAAACAAATGAAAACCTTTTCAAAAGACGTACACCTTTGTATACATCCCAACATGGATCATTACAAAGGTTGCCACCACATTGGCCTCTTTTCAAAATATTTTTTCAAAACCCACACACAAGCACCATTTCAAACAATTGAAAACCAAGGCAAGTTGATCTAAGCAAGTAACTAAGAGCCCATGGATAACCATGGATAGAAAGGGTGTTAATACCTTCCCTTTCTATAATCTAATCCCCGAACCCAAGAAAACATCTCAAAGGTTTTTTTGCTGTGCTTTTTAACCTTTCCTTAGGATAAAATAAAAAGTCGGTGGCGACTCTTGCTCAACCGAAACATTTGCGAAAACAAACGCAAAACCATAGTCAGTTCTCCCACCGTATCACAGGTGTCTCCCGGGTATATGGAATCTTTAACTGAATGGCTCTCGATCGGATCCATTGAAGATATGGATCCAAAGAAACAACACCCCTAGGTCCCAAATCCTTCCTACTCTTCTTATGCATGTGACGCCAAGCCTTCGCAATCTGCTCCCTAGATTACCTATGGTCTTCTCCTTCCTTCAGAAAGAAATTACTCAAATGAATACTATTCGGTTTATCCCTCATCAGATAACCAAGTTGTCGTCGTGCAAGAACAAGGTTATAGTTAATTCCTCGCTTTGTACCAAGAAGAGGTACATTGGGGAAACTACCACAACTGTCAATAATCTCTACATCCTGGTAAGCTCAATGATACCAATCAATGTCTGAGTGAGTAAGTGCCATGATCTTAGGAGCCCAACAGGGTTCCTTCTTGATATGCCAAAAAGAATCAGACTGAGGCATATGAGAGATAAACCACTAGTACAACATAGGCGTGCAATAGATAATCATCCCCCATGATAAGAATTTAGAAGATGAATAGAGTAATAAGCATCACCCAATAATGTAGGAATTGGGTTTCCAATCATGAAAATCCTGATAGCGTTAATGTCGACAAACTTATCCATATTAGGAAATAAGAATAACCCGTAAGCAAGTAGAGCAAAGATGGCCTCAAAAGCAACTGTACTCTTCATTCTGGAAAAGTAAAGAGCTTTCTCCAATAAGAACTGAGTTGGTAATCCTCTAATTCCCCCTTTAGTAGTCATATGGGCTTCCACGTCAGATTCCCCAGATGAATCAAAGCAGCAATCTCATGTGGTTTTGGCTCACCCTCCAAACCAATAAAAGGAATATGATCGGTAACAGGTAAATCCAATAGATAACAATACTCCTCCAGTGTAGGCATCAACTGATAGTCGGGAAAAGTAAAGCAATGATACATCGGATCATAGAACTGGACCATGGTCGAGAGAATACCCTCCTTCATCTTCAACTTCATGAGAGGAATAATGGACCCATACTTCTTCCGAAAGTCTGCAGAACACTCATTCTCGGGAATTAGACTGATCAAATCATCTATCTTGGGATCCTTGAAACTGTATTTTCCGGTCTTTCTTTTTCCAGAATCCATGGTTAGAAAGTACCTGAGATATTCACAAATAGTAAACCTTTAAATCCCTTGAAATATGGTTTCTTCAAAAGATGCTTATGAGTGCATGGATGCATGATGCAACAATCACACATAAGATCACACATATAGGGTTCATAGGTTCAACTTCACGAGCATGAGGTCGAAGGTACTACCCATAAGGTATTGGTCTAAAAAGTTATCACCTTCCGAACAAGGTTTTAGAGGTTCCCAGAGTCTACATCCTTCCTTTGGATATTACCAACTTCCCGATTAACTCGGTAATTAGTAATATTCTCAAGAAAGACTCGTCCGAGCGTAGTATTGTGTGACAACTATTTCTGGATTACTCTGTCATAGCTTCCGCACTAAACCTAAAAGGCCAAGATGGGTTTGGTATTCTACGGTCCTCAGTTTCAGTAGCTCCCAGGTCGAATGCAGTACGTCTTCCCGATTACTCGGTAAACGACACTACAGTCAAAGGGGCCTCCACTGAGTGTGGGATCTCATGCCTTCTTTTTTGGGATTACTCCCTCAAAGTTAACATGACTATACCGCCCGTCCTATCTTAAAGTTTTCCCAAGTCCGGGTATAGGACTTATGAGTAATCACCAAGCACCCTGAAAACCAGGAAAATCCAGACAAACATATATAAAACATATAACACAAAAAACAGTAATAACACATATACAAATATAAACAAAGTAGGCTTAACCCACTTAGGGATGGACCAGCAAGAGGTCAATCTTTCCCCAGTGAAGTCTCCATTTTTCTGTAGCGGTAGAAATGTTCAAGACTAAGCCATTGGATTGACTAGACTTTATACAAATCAAAATCAAAATCGCCACCGCGCTTTATTGTTTCCAAAGGAATGGGAAAAGAGCGAATAACCCAAAAGAGGGGGAAATATTCAAGGTAAGGGGGTTGGTTATGAAAAGGGAAGGTATAAGCACATTAAACATCTACGGTACTCCGCAGGAGCCTCTTTGTAAAATCTGTATATTTTGGCTATTAAAAAATGTTGTATATATAAAAAAAATGGATGGTGGAGGTGAAGAAAAAAATATTTTTATTTTTATAATTTGTGCACCCTCCGCGGTTGCGAACCTTTAGTGCCTACGTATCACTTTTTCATGCAATAGGGGATCAGTGTACACATAGTTCCTCTTTTAAAAATTTAAAACACAAATGTGTTGGTTAATTTTATGAGATAAAACATCATTGTCATTGTCCGTATGGAAAACATACCTACTACCCACAATCATGAGAAAGAAGAATTTGCATTATCTCAAAGTGGAGGATATGGTTTGGATTTTAAAAATCAACAATGCCTCACTCAACACCCAAGTGGAAAATATCTCTCTTCACTACATATTGTAGAAGTATAGTTGTTTGTATCACTACAAGGATTGACAAGAGTTCAATCTTTTGAGAAAAGTTTAAAGATAAAAGCCAAAGTGGCAAAATGGTTTGAAATGAGATTGATTGACTTTTAGTCTTCTCACAAAAATATATCAAGGTATTATTAAGTTGATTGGAATTTATTTATGAAAAATGTTTTGAAAATGCATGGACATAAGTCCAAGTTTATTATGAAAGTGGTTCAAGTTCAAAAACAAGAAGAGTTTTCAAAAAGGGAAAGAAGATTTTTAAAATTAAAGAAGATGGGAGGAGAAGAAGGGACTATCCTAAAGCATAAGGTAAAAGTTAGGGATAAGAACCATCTAACCAACAAGAAACCAATAGTTGACATTATGAGCCAAGATAGAGTTCTCATTCCTTGGATTGAAACCAATCAAGCAAAGAAATACTTGACCTCTTGAGAGAACCAAACTTCAAGTGTATTAAGTCTTCACAAAAAAAATTGGGCAAAGTAACGGATGTATACGGGTGAATTCCAGATTACAAACAAAGGGTGTCATCACAAAAACCTGCACATTAAAACAAACAAGAAACCCAATGTCTTGAGGTAAACCTCAAGAACTCCAGACAAGATAATCAGATAAGATCTCCTAGATCAAGGTTTCTAATCCTAAGTCCAAGAAGAGTCTCATGCTCCATAATGCCAAGGATAGTAACCAAATAGTCAAAGCACCATTAAAGATTCTTTAGGGTTTATGTTAATTATTAAGTGTTTTAAGAAAGGGAAAGAAAAGCTCAAGTGAGCAAAGTAAAAATGGCATGAAAATAAATGCTCAAATGAGAAAAGATGAAAATGACATGAAATGTAAATGCTAAAAGTAAATAGTACATAAAGCATAAAAAAAAAATGTATAATGTAAACAAGTCAATAATTAGTGGTTAGTTGGATGACCATCTTGAAGCTTACATTTGGAACTCATTAGAGGATTGGTAGAACCAAAGCCTCCACACAACAAGTTGCATTTGCTTTTTGTCAAGTATATCATCCATTTAGAATTCTCATAAGTACCATTTAATGATCAACGATGTTTAAGTGATCCGCGTTGACCAAAGCCTTCACACAATGAGATCAAATTAATATACTTGGGCTTGCAATTATAAGTTTGGGCCACGAATGATTATTTATTTGAATCAGGACAAAATTTAGCGCTATATTAAGCAATCGTAAGTAGACTTATGTAGAATTCGCACCTATTTTGAGGCCGGTCAATAGCAATCTATGCACCATTTGTTTTGAGACATGATATAGAGATCATGCTCCAACAACATCTAGTACAATAAGAAAGGGATGAGATGGAGAGGTATGGGAAAATATACAAACCACATTTGAATTAAATTTTAATCAAAATATTATTAAAATCATTCATCCATTTTTGTGGAGTTAAACTCAACACCATAGACCCAATGATGTTAATAAAGTTTATGATCCAAAACCTAACCCAAGATCAGCCAGAAAATAATCACAAAATAATATCACATTTAATATACATAAAAAGGATTTTTAAAAATGTATTAAAAATAGAAAATAATGAGAAAAATATCAACTATATTCAAATTAATCAAGAAATGAAAAGTAAGACCATAGAAAAATCATAAAAAGACCCAAGTAATTTTACAAATTTTTTGGTAATTTTTTAAAGTCAGAAATTATTTTTAAAATCAAAATAAATGGGTAAAATAAACAAAAAATGATTTAAAAAAATAGTAAAGTCAGAAACAACATCATTGGATCATTCCATAATTTTTTTAGAATTTAAAAATGTATAAAAGTATTTTTAAACATTTAAAAACGAATCAAATAAGTCTAAAATTTGTAAAAAATACCAAAACACAAAATTAAATTGTGAAAATATATAAATCAGAAAGAGAATAATCAAAAATATTTTTCATAATTTTTTCAGATTTTTTGGACTAAAAATGAATTTTCTATGATTTATTTAAATTTAAAACAATTAAAATATAAAAATCAGAAAAATAAAATAAAAGTAAAATATGTGGACCATTGGATGAAAGTCAAAACGCGTTAGTAATGAAATCCAAGGGATCTGGCGCGCTGTGCATATCATGGTCATTAATGAATATTGTACAGAATCATTAATTAAATCAGAATTTGAAAAATACAGATTGCGCGCCTTCATTGGTTAGAAGATGACACGTTGGTCATCTTCAACCTCCAGCCATCACAAATTGCAGGTCTCTCAAACTGTAAAATCAGAAGCTCGGACCTATGCCATTCGCTTCGTCTCTTCAAGACGAAGACAACCACACCCTCGCGCCAAATTTATATAAACTGTAGCTCAAGAAATTTGGAAGGAAAGTTTTGAAAAGGGGTTTGAAATTTCATGGTCAAAACGTGTTTCCAGTAAAAGGTAAGTGACATGACTAGAACCAGGGCAATGATATCAACACAATGATATAAGAGTTTTGAAGAATTCATGAAGGAATCTACCTATTGAAGTTGAGTTGCAGAGCTCTGAAACTGGAATTCTATGGAGCAGTATAGGGCACAATTCTTGAATGTAATTATATGGTTAGCTTCAGGGAAGATCAAGGAAGGTGAATTGATGGAAAAATTGGATTGAAAAAGGGTCGAGAATGGATTTTGAAGTTACAGAATATTGAGTTATGGAGCAAGTTTGGCAGGGTGATTCTGGCTATCCAAGCTTGGGAAATTGAATGGGATAGTTCATGTATTTACAGGAGAAGCGAATGGGATCAAAAGGAAGAGTGAATGGTGCGTTTTGGAGGGAAATCATGCACACCTGATGCACGAGTGAAGTGTGATACAAACTTCATCAAAACTCATCCAATTCTTGTGTTTTGATGCGCTCAACAAATATGGAACTTCACTAAACATGTTTAGAGGCAAAAACACGTGGAAAATTGTGATTAGAGGCCACATTATGGATTCCAAAATTCTGACTTGGTGAGAAATTCAATTTCAAAGTGCCAACTTCTGACAAATGGCATTTTCAACTCAAGGGGTCTTAGGGCATGATTCTTGATGCTTTAGAAAGATGAGGTTACAAGCTTTTCAATGGAAAAAGAATGGAGTTAAATGGATGCTTGAGATGAAAGTTGCATTGAGTCAAAGTTGAAGAAAAAGGGTTGACTTTCCATACTTAGAAATATTTCACATTATTCTATAAAAATGACCTATAATGTCTTGCATCCAAACATGGCCTTCCACTTGGAATTTTCTCTTGACCAAAAAAGATGGCATGAAGTATACCTCTTGAATGACACTTTGAAACTTGGATCATTCAAAATCTCCAAAATTTGAGCAAGTTATGACTTCTTGAAGTTAGCAAAAAATCATGAAATGACCTATAATCTTTTGCATCTTTAAGGCAACTTCCATCCATTTTTCCCACTTTGCACATAAAAGAAGGCATAAATTTCACATCTTAAAGATCATTATGGAAAAATAATGGACTCAAGGTGATAAAAATTGACCAAGTTAGGACCATTTGAAGTCACTCATGTAAAATTGTGGATTCATCTGGATGACTTGTAATCTTTCTTCTTCACCAAGTTCCTTCCACATGAAAACTCCTTGGAACTTTTGAAGTGATTTTTTGATAACCCTTTGAAGAGGAGGATATCTTTGTAATCACTCAAAAATACCAAAATGTGAGCAAGATGTACTCCTTTGAAGTTCAAAACCCTAGCTCCTAGATCAAGAAAATGCTTTGAGGAACTTTGATAAGTTTGAACAAACTTCTTGTACCAATATTATTTCTTTGTGAATAGAAGTTGTTGAGGATGATAATGAGGACTCATATCCACCAAAACCACTTTTATATCTTGAAATTTGATAGAAATGTGCTCTTGTGACCAATAGGAACAAGGCCTTGTCCAAACATGACAACTTCTCCAATCAACCCCTTGTACTTTTGAGTCAAATCTAATAACCTTGAAATGTGATGAACCAAAGAAACCTTGCCATGCCAATTCTCCCAAAACCAATCCAATGGTGAGGTTTTAACTTCTCAAGCTATATTTACTAGGGCATGGAAATAAACTTATGAACGTATGGGGTAGCTTGTTAAATCTCATTTCCTTCACCTATATGGATAACAAGAAAGACAAACTGACATTGCATTTTATTAGTTAGATGAATAAAACAAAACAATATTCATGATCACAAAAGGAACATAAGTCAAGGTGCTTGGTAATCCCTCAAAAAGGGAAAAACTAAATGTAGGGAGGGGAACCAAGAATCCTAGTGTGATCTTGTTGTGAGTGAATCAACATGGTATGATGAATGGATCTTAGGGGGAAAAATTGGGGTACAACACTTCCAACAGTCAAATTTCTCCTCATCAAACATAGGAGGTTTTAAACTATAGTGATATATATCATAATAGTATTGCTTCTAAAAAGATGAGCATGTAAACTATTTTATGAACAGTGACTTAAGAATGTGAAAGCAATTAACAACGTTTACGCGTGAATATTCAGTATTTAACCAACTTTCTTTCTTAGTCTTCAATCCCTTATATATCAATTATCATAATGTATCCGTTGAGGGATACTCTTGGAATTTCCAAAAACATTGGCAGCTTGAACAGTAACGTGGGGGACAAGATCGTGCAACGCGTCCGTCCTTTCATGGTAGTTGTTGTACCCCAAAATTTTCCCTCTCATTTTATCAAGATTTCCCCTCACAAGACTCTTTGGATCCACGACGAAACTAGGGTTTGCACTGCTCAAGACATCTCCTTGCATTGTTGAACTGAAATTAGGGTTTGAGTTTGCACAGAGATTTTTAGACTTTAAATCCTCAAAGTGACTTTCATACTTCATGTTGGACTTATAAGATTGTCCATACCAAGTTTCAAGCCTTGAATCAAATTTTTGCTCAGTCAATTGGACAGTTGACCTAGAAATCAGTTGTATTGGGGAAAAAGTCAATTGTGGACAATTTACAGTCAAACCTCATAATTTTTTATCCACATCAACATTATAGACTCACATGAGCCATTTGATCAAGTTTGGACCACAACTCCTCAAGAAATTTGATCAGATCACCAAAAGGGAAAAATGGTCATTTTTAGGGTTTTGACTGCACAAGGGCAATTTCTGATTTTTTGTCTTAGCCAATGGAAAATTGGGTTCAAGCATGGATTCAAGGACTCAATGGCATCATCTTGACCTATTCACAAGGTTCAAAAGATCTCAATTGCATTGGATTGACAGATGAATTTTTCAGTCAACTGATCAAAATTTAAGTGTACACTGAAAAGTCAAACTTTGACTTTTTTGTCAAAATCAAGTGCCAAGGGTTATTTTTCATCAAGATGTGTCAAAACATGAAACTTGTTCATCAAGAAACCCAATTTTCCAAATTAGGGTTTAAGATTGAAAAATTTTCATAACTTAGAATTTTTCTAAGTTATGAAATTTTCTTAATTTTTCCCAACTTTGCCCAACATTTTAACCATGATGCAAGTGGATTCAAACAAAACTTACAACATGAAAGTTGTATTCCTCCACAAAGTCTACAAATTTTATTCACAAAGTTTTCCCAAAAGAAGCTTGTATCTTAAGTTATGATTTTTGGAACAAGGGTCCATGAAACTTTTAACTCAGTGAAATTTTGCCATAGTTTAGGCAGGATTTTGGCCCATCTTCATGACCATTTTTCACATAGTTCCTCTTGGAATCTCAAATTTCATTTCAGAGATGGATTGTAGAGCATGTTGCAAGATTTCAAAAATGTCCAAGAACTCTCCAAACTCATTTGTGGTTAGGGAGAATCGAAGGCTTGAAGTTGGCAAAAACTCACTTTTTATCCATGGCATGTTCATAGTGATACAAGTTGCAAACTCTAATCAGCTTGCTTTGTACTTGATTACAGGTATCAAAACCATTCCACACTCAATAATTAAATGCAAATACATTGGTCTAAGGTTTTATTTTGGTCATTAGAACATTGCACACAAGATTAATCCATAAATGGTAAAAGGTACATTACCATTTTTGCCAAAGTATGCTTTATGTCAAAACCACATCTCTTGAGCCTTGAACAATATCTTGTGCAGAAAATCATATCCACCAACTTGAGGGGCCAAGGGCATAGTGTGCAAGCTGATAGATAGCATGTACAGGCTTGTCTTCCATCACTTCTCATGTTTTGCTTCATAACCAAGAAATCTGTCCAATATCACACAACTTGAACATCAGAAAGAACCAACTTGTGCAAGCTTTTGAGACAATTTTTACACATTGTATTGAACCTAAAACACGAGCCTTTGAGTCCTGAAACCTCCCATAGCACAAAATTACCTTCCATTGGCAAAACAGGGCAGCATCTGCATCTTGAGTTCTATCTCACAAGTTGCTCGTGCGTTTTGTCCCAAACCTGTTCAAACACCTTCCATACAACCTATCCAAGCTATCCCAACCCTTAAACACTAACTGCAACTCCATTTACAAGGTTTGCCATTTTTAATTTCAGCTTGTGCAGGTTGAGTTCTGTAGGCTTGTTCAAGCACATTCAAGGCAAGCTAGGCATTGGAGAAGGTCAGGGGAAGTTCAAGCAAGCTCCCAAACATCTCAAGCCTCATTGAAAAGCTCCACATTATCAGACACGATCTCAACTGAAATAGGTTTTTGTCAACTTCCTATCTCTCTATTTAGGAATAGTTAGGTTTAGGTTTGTGAATAAAAAATGTAGTATTCATAGCCATGAAGCTGTACATATGCTCAGTTTTCATTTTAGTTAAGCATGCTAAGAGAATTAGGTCCATGAACATCCTGGAAAAAAATAGGTTAAGATTTAGGGTCAGAGAAATTCTCTCTGGTCTTTGAGAGTTAGGACAAGTTTTTTATATGGTTGAATTCGTCTTGGAAAACTCTATAACTTTGATGTTATGTGTTTTTGCATTAGAGCACGTATGCAGGTTGTTCGTGTTTGTACAGGGCGCACGAAATTTTGAAGACATAGGTTGAAGATGAAGTCTGGCTTGGGATGGGCTTTGGTTCTTTTGTTTTTGACACCCCCCTTTTGCTGAATGCGCCCCCCTGGTGCAATTTCTTCATATTTTTATATTTTGTTATTTTATTTTCATTTCTTATTTTATTTTCTTATTTTTTAAACATAAAAAATATCAAAAATATTTTTATAAATTTTCACATTTATTTTGTATTTTATTTTTATTTTTTCTAACATAAAAACAATTTAATTAGTACATACTTTATTTATTGAAAACTTGAAAATAATATATAATAACATTATACTTTTATTTTTATTCTTTATTTTATTTACACTCAAAAAATATGGTTCTAAATATATTTTTGTCTTGTATATATTTTATTTTTTATTGTACATAACTAATATAATTAATATATATATATATATATATATATATATATATATATAT